>SJYT01069118.1:222043-334844 GCA_006410635.1 Cephalophus harveyi | reverse complement strand
TTTATAGTATGTAATATTTATAAAACATTTCACATGGAAAAATTAAGCAATAAAAATCCTACTACATCACATGAACTAACTCATAAAATTCAAATAAAATAACTTGAATGGGGAAAAGAAAACAAATAGTATGTAAAAAGCCTTCTTTAAAACAAAAGTCCACCAAAGTTCATTAGGAAAAAGTGAATTAAATAATTGTGAAAAGACTTAACTTTCTAAATATAAGAAATCCACATCTTAGAAGGCAGGAGAAAGTACAGTTTTAAGTAGATTTGGTAGGGGAGACATTGCCAAAAATATAGGGTATGTGGGCATTTGTCTGTTACTTTAGTAGTGATGATAATTCATAATGGTAATAGTTGTGTACCAAGTACTTTTGATGGACTAGGTGCTGAGTGATTTGCATGCATTATTTAATGTACTCCTGTCAACCACTTTACATAATACACATATTCCTTTCTTACATTTGAGAAATTCAAAGCATCAGGAAGTTAAGTAACTGCTCTAAAGTCATACTGCTGAAAATTCATACTTTAAAATGCAGTGTTTTTTAAAGGAGAATGTAAAATTGCCTCTCTACGTACAATGTATTTATGGGTCATGCTTTGATCATTCTTTAATATGTATCTCAAGTACCTACTCAACACAATGTACTTTGTGATATTAGCACATACTTATCGATTTCCTCCAGGAGCTAATAGGATATATTGTTTACTTGAAAGCAAATTTTGCCCATCAAGGGATTAAGAGATAGAATGTGCTGCAATGTAAGTGTGATTATGGAATTACCTGAAGTCAACCTCAAACTTCTTGCAGCATCTTTGGCATTCTGAGTCCAATAATTTTCAGGTCCAAACCTAGGCTAAGCCAGATGGTGTTTGTGTAGGTCTTTTCTTTTCCCTTATGGTTCTATCCCATTGGAAAAGGTTGATATGACAGGACTGACTTTATTTTTACTCATTTTACTGTGCTGATCAATATGGGATCTATGGAAAGATGGACTAAACAAATTCTATGCCTTCAAGAAAGCATGTAGAAGGGGCAGAAAAAAATGCAAAGAATTATTAAGTTAAAACAGTGATATAAGTATAAGACTTCCTGGTACATGCTGACCAAAACAATGGGTCTATGTATGGTACAAAGAAAATTCACGAATAGGGATGGGCCTGGGGGTGACAGTCATGGGGGGTGTCTGGGTGCCCTATGGCCAGTGCTTCTTAGACATACAGTGGCTACTCTCTGATGGACTTATTCTAGCAAAAGCATCCCTCGGCTAGCAGATATTTTGGCCCAGGGCTTTAACGTTATGCCATGATGTTGCCCTCCTCAGTGTGAGACATAGTACTGCTGATGGTATTCTTTCCTTTTCCTGATTTCTCACACTCAGCACTTCACTTGCTTGAAATGGTAATATGTGATGGTTTGCCACCCACATCCTTTTGCCCTCCTGCTTGCCAAGTCTGCATTTTTCAGCTTTTTCTCCCTGTGTCCTCCTAAAATTAAATGAATTACCGCTAAAAAAACCAGAAAGCACCCTCCTGACTTATAGCTGCTCCATAACCCTGGTCATAGAGAGGATTGCAAACTTTCTTCGGCTGTCTACTGAATGATACTAAATATATGCAGAGTATTTCCAACTGTTTTCTTGCTTTTGGCTGTACTTTTTTTGAAATGTCAGGGTTTTTTTTTTTTTTTTTTTTTTTTTGAGTAAAGTTGCTAAATTGTTTCATTTGTGGATAATTTTGTTTAAATATTTCATTAAAAATATTTGCAGCCTGAGACAGTTAATGTTGAATTGAAAACTGGTTAGGTTTTTCAGTTATTTTTTTTAATGCCTGGCAGCTGGAATATATCACTAAAATGCTGACATTGGATTATTTAAAACAGCATTGCCTGTAAGGCTAGAAGAAGCTATTTAAGACAAACCTCAAGAAGGTTGCTGAAATAATAGCTGAAGTTATGTTATGTCAGCCAATTCCTCAGCATAGAACAGCACTGTGAAGCCAGAATTGTTATCCTTCACTGTGACATAAAATCTATATTTTGATCCTTTTGGTCATTAATAGTCCTATAGGAATTGTACCCAAGAGGAGTGTGCTTTCATCCAGTGTGTTGGCCAAAGGTCAATTTGGATGGTTCTGCTTTACGTTTTCAATATGCGCACAGTTTCATTTAGATATAATCAGAGTATCATTTTTGAAAGAGCTCTGAGGTTGTCATTCTATATATAGTTTGTATTTCATGAAGAAATAGGCTTAGCTATTGCAGTGACCATCTGCAAACATATTGCAGAAATTCCAGTGACTCAGGGATCTATGGAGTCTTTTAATTTGATACTTTAAGTTGCTGTTTCTCTTAAACTGAAAAGTGATTTTAATTTAGTTGATTAGTCAACAGGCCACCAGCGTTTTATGTACATATTCTGTACTCCTTCCTTATTGCCCTAGTTAAGCTGGAGGGAAAAGACACTGGACAAGAGATGGGAGTAAGTGGGGGAGGGTGTTAACATAAAAACTAAGTTAGAAATCACTGAATGTTGTTCCATTTGCTATCCTTACATCTTTAGAGAATAGCAAAGCTTTTAATCCACAATATGGGATAATAATATTTATTTTACCCATTTCACAGTGTTTCACTATAATATGTCTGTTTGTAAATGACAAATCCTTCTGTAAATGTCTCCTTGTAATAAGTGAGATGGTCTGTCTTTAACATATTTTGGTCATTGTTTGATATGTATCTAGAAAATATAAACACACACAAACCACATAAACAAGAATTGTCCTTAAGGAAATCATAATTATTAAATGAATGGAGTTTTTCTGTTTTCCCTGCTGTCTTTTGTCTCTCTTTTCTCTCCCAGTATCCTCTTGGTCATTTAGAATGCCTACTCTGGTGACCCCCTACCCCATCAAGGACCTCATGTTTTTGTATCTATTCCCAAATCCTCTATATTTGAACCTTTTCTTCCCTATTATACTGAAATGGCAGTTACTGTCATTTGTCTCCTCCCCAATGCTTCATACATTTTTTATAATCCTAAATTGACCTTCTTATATTAAATGATTGCCAGCAATACAACTCTAAATATCCCATTTTTCTAGGTATGGACATTCTATAAAATGTTAACATTTCTGAAACTGTGAGCTGCCTGTTAGCAGTTTCTTTCTTTCCTATACTATTCAATAAAATCTGTTTTAAAATTGATATTTCTTACAATCAAGGGGATCTTAGAATTGGGAACATAGAATATAAGTTTAGAGGGGATTTGGAACATGTAATTTGGGCAGGGGTTAGATGATTTAATCACAGATTGAAAATTCAGAAGTTATAAACAGATAGACAACGAAAAGTCTTTCTCCTGAGCCTGTTTCTCCCACCAGTACCTCTCCCCAGAGGCAAATATTATTTGCATACGTAGTTGTCCCTCAGCATCTGCAGGGATTGGTTCCATGACAGCCTCCCCATCCTCATCCCATACCAAAATCTGAGGATGCTCAAATCCCTTATATGAAATGGCAAAGTACATCCACAGGTACAGAAGGTCAGCTGAAATAGAGCATATACATACACTTCTTTAAAATTTTACTTTCAGAAATAAAACACAAATGACAATGATATATAATCTTCTTTTAATCTTTTTATTAAGAATGTAAAATTTATCTTAGATATTGTTTTATCCATTTGCAAGAGTACCTTCATTTCCTCAAGGCAGCATGTTTTTCCTTTAAATAAATCTAATATCATTTGTTTGGGCTTCTCTGGTGGCTCAGAGGTTAAAGCATCTGCCTGCAGTGCGGGAGACCTGGGTTCAATACCTGGGTCAGGAAGATCCCCTGGAGAAGGAAATGGCAACCCACTCCAGTATTCTTCCCTGGAGAATCCCATGGACGGAGGAGCCTGGTGGGCTACAGTCCATGGGGTCACAAAGAGTCGGACACATAAAATTTGTCTTAGTTTTTTCTTCAGCAATATATGAGGCACCAGAATTCCCACATCCTCTCCAATGCAATCTATAATCAAACTTAACAAAGTTTTCTGTAATTATAAAAGACACTTTATATGTATTTTACATAAAAAACCATTTCTAATTATTTATTCCTATGACATGTGAGTTAATATTCATTGGCTATTTTTTTTTTTACTTTTCAGTCTTTTTTCTTTATCCATTACAGGCATTAACCATTTGCCTATAGAATAAATTGTAACTATTTTCCTTCTACATTTTCAATTATTCCTGTTTATGGTAATGTTTGTCATGCAGAAAAGTTACAGTTTTATGTAGTTGGCCTAGTAAATCTTTTTTGTCTTTTGAGTTCGTCTTTTGTATTCTAGTAAAACTATTAAAATTATCTTGTACTGTTTATGGTTCTACCTTTTTAGAGAACCATTCTACTTATGGTTCTAATTTATTGTTCTACTTCCCTGGTGGCTCAGACAGTAAAGCATCTGCCCGCAATGCGGGAGACTTGGGTTGGATCCCTGGGTCAGGAAGATCCCCTGGAGAAGGAAATGACAACCCACTCCAGTACTCTTGCCTGGAAAATTCAATGGACAGAGAAGCCTTGTAGGCTACAGTCCATGGGGTTGCAAAGAGTTGGACACAACTGAGCGACTTCACTCTTCACTCACTTTTATTGTTTAGATTCTTATATTTAAAAAATGGGTTCATCTGGAAAGTATTGTGGTATAAGATAGCATAGAGTAGATACTATTTTATTAATTGAGCTTTTTTAAAATTTATTTATTTGGCCACCTTGGGTAATCTTAGTTGTGACCCTCATGATTTTTCATCACAGTGCACAGACTCTCTAGTCGTGTTGTGGGCTCAGTAGTTGTGACATGTGTGCTCCAGAGGGTGCAGGCTTCAGTAGTTGAAGCAAGCCAGCTTTCTAGTCATGGTCCACCAGTTTATTTACTATAAGGATGTGGGATCTTAATTCCCCCAAGGATCGAACGCACATCCCCTGTATTGCAGGGCAGACTCTCAACCACTAGACCATGAGTGAAGTCTATTGGCTGAGATCTTTATTTAAACCCAACAGAGTGGCTGAAGTGTTGATATCTTATAGTTTTAAAAATAACATACTTGTTTTTATTGCATCAAAAAGCCTTAAATGGAGAGAAATAAAAGAGAAATAGGTCTTCTGCCTTATATGTCTCTTGGTCAGGGACCTGAAGTTGGTCGGGGAAGTGGAAGGAGAAAAGAAATAAGAGTTTGGCATGGTTGCGGATATAAGTTAGAAGTTACACTAAAAACAAGTACAAATGTCTTTATTCTTTTCCATTTGCACCTTTACAGAGTGATCTTTAACCCACTCCAGTGTTCTTGCCTGGAGAATCCCAGGGACGGGGGAGCCTGCTGGTCTGCCGTCTATGGGGTCACACAGAGTCGGACGCGACTGAAGTGACTTAGCAGCCGCAGAGTGATCTTTAAAGCATTCATTAGTTCATAAATATATTTTAAATACAGTTTGAATTATTTAAAATGTAAAGTTATATTTTTCTACATTTAATAGCAAGATTGTGGTTTAAAAATCTAACAGAATGTGGTTTAAAAATCTAACAGAGTTAGTTTTTCAGTTTGTCAATTCTACTTGAGTACACTAGAGAAATAGTAATCATTCACCTCTTAAGGCTGAAAATACTTTGTTAACACCATGGGAGTGGGTTTTAAAACCTTTGTAGAAACCTTGAGATATAGGAGATTTTCAAAGTTCCATTTTATGAGTTTAAAATTTCCATTTTAAAGTAAAAAGCTATTTTTCCCCTACTCAATTTAACATATTTAAAAGGCATGCCAATGTATCTATTGATTTTTTAAAAATAGGTTTGCCATCTTGAAAGTATGTTTTATGTATAAAGAACTCAATATCAGATGCTGATGTTAAGAATAACTTAAGTTTCTAGTTTAAAATACTAAAGAAAGTAGTAAACATAACTTCTTGTTTCCTCTCAAAGATTATTAGAGCAGTTCTGTAATTCATTATTAAGAATTACTTCCTAAATAGCAACTTCACATACTGGCATAAAAATACAAGCTAAATAAATAAAGAACACATGATACATACAATAGCTAAGCATTGAAGAGTTGCCACAGGTACAGTTTGTTACAATTATATCCAGTAATTGAATATGACTTAAAACAAAAATCTTAGAATCCTAGGAAGAACAAATTTAAGGTTAATATATTAATGTTACTACATTAATGTTTGTATTAATACATTAATATAAACATGATAGAGAGGAAAAAGCATTACATTTGGAGTGAGAAGACCTGGAATCAAATCCTGGTTCTGTTGATTTGTTGTTGTTGTTAGTCACTAAGTCATGTCTGACTCTTGCAATCCCATGGACTGAAACACACCGGTCTTCCCTGTCCTTCACTATCTCCCAGAATTTGTGCAGTCATGTCCATTGAGTCAGTGATGCCATCCAACCATCTCATCCTCTGTTGATCCCTTTTCCTCCTACCTTCAATCTTTCCCAGTAACAGGGTCTTTTCCATTGAGTCAGCTCTCCATATCAGGTGGCCAAAGCATTGGAGCTTCAGCTTCAGCATCAGTTCTTCCAATGAATATTCAGGGTTGATTTCCTTTAGAACTGATTGGTTTGATCTCCTTGCAGTTCAAGGGACTCTCAAGAGTCTTCTCTAGCACCACTGCTCGAAAGCATCAATTCTTCAGTGTTCACCCTTCTTTTTATGGCCCAACTCTCACATCTGTACATAACTACTGGAAAAACCATAGCTTTGACTCTATGGACCTTTGTCAGCAAAATGATGTCTTTGCTTTTTAATATGCTCTCTAGGTTTATCATAGCTTTCCTTCCAAGGAGCAAGTGTCTTTTAATTTTATGGCTACAGTTGTCATCCACAATGATTTTGGAGCCCAAGATCTGTTGATTTGGAAGCCTCAATTTTCTAATTTGTAAGATGAAACTGTTTTGCAAGGATATATCTCCCCTAAGGAACCATTTGAGAGGCTGGCAAGTCCTATATAGACTCATTCTCAGAAATAATATAAAATGCTTAGATTTAAATACATAGGATGACAAAAGAAACAAATTGTATCAAAGTACACTTAACTAAATATGAAAGTATACATTTTAATATTAAAAAACATTTAAAAATTGAGACACATTAAATATCATAATTCAGCAAAGTATCTCATAACTTTCTTCTTTGAAAATTAGTGGTGAGCTTATATAACAACTGAAATGTGAAATGAAAATGCCTGATTTTGTTTAGGTCACAAAGTCACAGATAATGCTAATACTATTGGTTTTATGGTATTGTCACATTTGAATGAAATATTAAATTTCAGTTAGAATTAAGTGAATATAAAAATGCTTTTTTTTTGTCCATTAGTTTCACTGATCTAAATTCTTTCTGTGGATCTCAGGATAATCACCTTGGGGCTTTAGGATTTTTAGATTCTTTCCAATTTCAAAATGTAGTCCTTTCTCTATGATTTCTCACCTGTTTATGTGTTCACATTGCCTGGGATCATGTTTATAAATTCTGAAGTTAAAAAATAACAAAATTGTGTGAAACCACTTTCAGTTGATCAAAAAACAACAAAATGTTCTTCTCAGTATGACTAAAGTTTAATTTTTCACTGGTTCTGATTGAAATTTCTTATGCAAATAAGTGGCCAACCATCTTAGAGTGTCCATATAAATCAGAGTTCTCCAGGGTCCCAAGATCTGCATTTGGCCAGTTGGAGACCCAAGAGAACTGCTGGTGTAAGTTCTGGCCCAAATACCAGGAGACTTGAGACCCAAGAAGAACTGATGTTTCAGCTGAATACAGAAAAAGAAAAGATAGATGTCCCACTTCAAGGCAGTCTGGGAGGAGGAGTTCTTCCTTACTGGTGGGGAGGTCTGCTTTTTGTTCTATTTAGGCCTTAAATTGATTGAATTAGGCCCATCCACATTAGGGAGGGTGATCTGCTTTAATCAATCTACCAATTCAAATGAAAATTTCATCTAAAATCACCCTTAAAGGCATTCCCAGAATAATATTGAGCAAATATCTGGGCACCTCATGTCCTAGACAAGTTAACACATAAAATTAACCATCCTAGTGCCTATAAAAAAATCATTTTTAAAATATCACAGACATCATTATCACAATTTGAACATTTTTATACTGTGTGAAAATCAGAATGATAAGTTGCTTCTGCCCAATTAAAATTACAAAATAATGCTGAATGAATATAAAGTGACTTAACTTTATTATAATATGTAGAATGCAGTACTTTAATTTTGAATGTAATGCTTTTTTTGCTTTTTGAGTAAGTGGTCATCTTAGATTTCTTAAGTATGTAGGGTGAGTATATAAGCAAGGGAAAGCAGAAGCAAAATGTTTGAATTATTAAACATATTTTCAAATACTATAGACAACTGTCAATGCATCTTGGTATTGCTAGTCAACTAAAGCAAACGTTGACTTAATGTCTTTATAGCTCACTTATATAATAATTTATTAAGAAGTTATTCCTTTTTCTTAAAAGTGTACTTGCAAAGAGCTTACTGATTTAGGATTGAGGTTATGATTTCATTTCAGATCTTCAACAGACTAGTGATAGGAAATTAAATGTGACATAATCATGGCTTTTGTCTGAACTTGCTTATTTTATAAACTGGAATAAACATGTCTGGTATCAAACATTAAGTGTGAAACATTTTGAACTCCTTGAATGAAATACTTAATTTGTATTTATTCAGCCTTGTAAATAAATTAAAAAAAATTATTGATCTGTACAAATGTGTTACCAGTCTTCTCTCACTTGTGGTGGCTAACTTCTAGAAAAGTGAAAAAAATAAATTTTCTACTTCCCTCTCAGATAATAGTGCTTTTAAAGGTTGAGTAGATCAGCATCTGTTACCTGATATGGATCCATTACAATCCACTTCACTGCTGTGAGGGAAAACAATTCATATTAAATTAGAATACAGATTTAGGATCACTTCAGGTCTGTGAGTTTGGCCTAGAATTTAAAGTAGTGAATAATAAAAAGATTTAGAGGATAGGTTTTGTGTGCCAGGAATGTTTTGCTCTTAAGGGAAATCTCTGGATGATCTAATCTGAGAATTGGGTTCTTTTTAAACCTATTTTGCTCTGAAAGTAGTTAGGAACAAAAGAACAAAACAAGCATAGGCTTGAGGATCCTATAGTTCTATCTCTCATCCCTGGTTAAATCATAAGAGAGTGGGTGGTAGAAAATAAGGTGCTAGGGGAGACAGAGGGAGGACAGAGAAGCACTGGCCAGGTACGCGCTCCACGAGATTTTACAGGGAAACTCAGTAGGTAAAGGATAGGCCCCAGGAAGGCTCCTTAGGGAACATTGTGTCACCCTTGATCTTCCAATCTTGGGTTGATTTTCTTGAATCTTTTACTCTTCATTTGGGCTTCACTGTGACAGGAGACTCAATAGTCCAGTGCCTTCAGCTATAGGACCCAGCTACATCCTGGGCTGTGCAAGCCTATTATTCTGCACTCTGTTCTCCCTACCTAAATAGTCCATATCAGTACCAGAGATGTGGTTTAAGAGATCTTAACTGTCAAAACATAATTTGAAAACAATTCTGATAATATTCACCCCATTGACATCTTAGAGTTGGTTTACAAAAGAGTTTATGTGTGACAGAGGTGGCAATACAAACTTTTAGGAAAAAGATGTAGACTTTTCAATAGATGAGTGAAGTAAAGCAAGCCAGAGGAGGGGAAAGGATTCAGAAGTATTTAAGGAAATGTGATCCTGAAGGCTGGATATTACTTGTTTTATTTGCCTGAAAAACACAAAGCATGAAAGCAATGATGTAGCTAGAAGAGATCACAGAAATAGACTGACTGCAATGAAAATATTAAAGTTATGGAATGGGATTCAGTTCAGTTCAGTCTCAGTCATGTCCGACTCTTTGCGACCCCATGAATCGCAGCACGCCAGGCCTCCCTGTCCATCACCAACTCCCGGAGTTCACTCAGACTCACTCCCATCGAGTCCGTGATGCCATCCAGCCATCTCATCCTTGGCCGTCCCCTTCTCCTCCTGCCCCCAATCCCTCCCAGCATCAGAGTCTTTTCCAATGAGTCAACTCTTTGCATGAGGTGGCCAAAGTACCGGAGTTTCAGCTTCAGCATCATTTCCTCCAAAGAAATCCCAGAGTTGATCTCCTTCAGAATGGACTGGTTGGATCTCCTTGCAGTCCAAGGGACTCTCAGGAGTCTTCTCCAACACCACAGTTCAAAACATCAATTCTTCTGTGCTCAGCCTTCTTCACAGTCCAACTCTCACATCCCTACATGACCACAGGAAAAACCATAGCCTTGACTAGACGGACCTTTGTTGGCAAAGTAATGTCTCTGCTTTTCAATATGCTATCTAGTTTGGCCATAAGTTTTCTTCCAAGGAGTAAGCATCTTTTAATTTCACGTCTGAGGTCACCATCTGCAGTGATTTTGGAGTGCCCAAAAATAAAGTCTGACAATGTTTCCACTGTTTCCCCATCTATTTCCCATGAAGTGATGGGACCAGATGCCATGATCTTCGTTTTCTGAACGTTGACCTTTAAGCCAACTTTTTCACTCTCCTCTTTCACTTTCATCAAGAGGCTTTTTAGTTCCTCCTCACTTTCTGCCATAAGGGTGGTGTCATCTGCATATCTCTGCATATTTCTCCTGGCAATCTTGATTCCAGCTTGTGCTTCATCCAGCCCAGCATTTCTCATGATGTACTCTGCATAGAAGTTAAATAGACAGGGTGACAAAATACAGCCTTGACGTACTCCTTTTCCTATTTGGAACCAGTCTGTTGTTCCATGTCCAGTTCTAACTGTTGCTTCCTGACCTGCATATAGGTTTCTCAAGAGGCAGGTCAGGTGGTCTGGTATTGCCATCTCTTTCAGAATTTTCCACAGTTTATTGTGATCCACACAGTCAAACTTTTGGCATAGTCAAGAAAGCAGAAATAGATGTTTTTCTGGAACTCTCTTGCTTTTTCCATGATCCAGTGGATGTTGGCAATTTGATCTCTGGTTCCTCTGTCTTTTCTAAAACCAGCTTGAACATCAGGGAGTTCACAGTTCACGTATTGCTGAAGCCTGGCTTGGAGAATTTTGAGGATTACTTTGCTAGTGTGTGAGATGAGTGCAATTGTGTGGTAGTTTGAGCATTCTTTAGCATTGCCTTTCTCTGGGATTGGAAAGAAGACTCCAGTGGCCACTGCTGAGTTTTCCAAATTTACTGGCATATTGAGTGCAGCACTTTCACAGCATCATCTTTCAGGATTTGAAATCGCTCCACTGGAATTCCATCCCCTCCACTAGCTTTGTTCATAGTGATGCTTTCTAAGGCCCACTTGACTTCACATTCCAGGATGTCTAGTTCTAGGTGAGTGATCACACCATCGTGATTATCTGGGTCGTGAAGATCTTTTTAAGGATGTAAGCATTGGTTGGAGTTAATCATTTCTCCCATTTTAGGAACTTGCATGTATGGGAAATTATTACTTTTTGTGAGAGGGAAACTATAGCAATGATAACTGAGTAAAAGTGATATCAACATTTAAAACCACTATTATTTTTAAAACTTTAATTAAAAATAGTTTTTACAGATAGCTCATAGAATTGAAAAATGTCAATATTTATCCATGCCTGTTGAGAAAAAATTCTGTCTAAGGAGCATGGATGATGTTTAGAGTGGATGTAAGAATTATATATACAAAATGAAAGAAAGACCAAACCTATATTTTCACTGATGACGAATAGGGTACATGTGCTATCTCAAAGAGATGTAGATGTTGCTGCAGAAAGGGAAAGTAGATCACTTAAAAAATAAATTTTAATTTTATTGGCTAGAATCTGGAAAGAGACTAGATTCCATCAAAACCTATTAATAACATAAAAGGGTGCAACAACCTAGGTTTCACAAATTCAAATGCCTCCAGTCACCACGCAGTACATTGGAATGAGCGAAGCAGCCAGACTGTAAGACACTAGTCATGGGACACTGCTGCGTGTCTTGACCACTCAGTGCAATCAAATTCAATTAGAAAAAAGTCTATTCTGGTGCAATAATTACCTTCATAGTTACCTGGATCTCTCAGATATACTTGGGATTTCTTACACGATGTTAAGTGGTCTCTTTGCTTTTCATGTTCCAGTACTTAAGGGTAGCTCTTCTTTAGATATTCCTTAAAGTCTCCCAGTTGGTATTAAACCTCTAGGAGTCTTGGCCCCATGAGTATATGAAGGAGTGAAAGAGGATTCATTATCTTTTCAGAAAACTAAACTTTTAAAGGAAAGAATCGGTGTGTGTGTGTGTGTGGTGGGGAGATCACCATAAAAAGCATTAGGTTTCTCATTACACTGTATACTAGAACACTCATTACTTTTTATTCCCAAAGTACTTAGTTACCTAGTGCTTAGTGGTTAGCTGTTTTGCTCAGTCGTGTCCAACTCTCTGTAGCCACCAGGCTCCTGTGGTTCCTCAAAAATTCGATGAGATTTTTGAGGCAAGAATACTGGAGTGGGTTGCCATTTGCTACTGCAGGGGGATCTTCCCAACCCAGGGATGGAACCTGCCTCTCTCAGTTCTCACATATTGGCAGGTGGATTCTTCACCCCTAACATGACCTGATGCTATCTAATTACCCAAGATATTTGTAAATGAATCTGAAACCTTGCCTAGTTTATAAATCCTTACACCAACTTTCCATTTTAACTGATTTAGAGTTTGTTGCAAATATCTTTCTTTTTTTGATATCTATTTATTTTTCACTGATTAGTTTATAATATTGGTTTGATTTCCGTCATATATCAACATGAATTAACCATAGGTGTACATATGTACCCTCCCTGTATTAGTACCTCAAAAAAATAGATAAGTATTAAAACATTATTATATGTTTGAAGGATCTAGCACCGTAGCTGAAAAAAGTTGGAATAACTTAGTTTCTGAATATCAAAATACATATTTCTAAATCTTTTGATAGGTTATATTTAAGAGTGTTTCCAAAATTATATCATGCCAAGGAAACATAGGAAGGGATTGAAGAGTCTATGTGCTGATTCAATGGCAAATTTGTACCGAATACATACTTTTTGCCTCATATTATATGTGATATTCCCACACTATCGTCACTCCCCTCATGATTCCTGGTGAAGAGGCTGGTATTCTTCCACATTTCATACTCAATAGCATCACAGAAATAGTCTAGATTTTTGAAAATATTTTTGAAGAAGACATTTTAAATCTTAATAATAGTTATAGGAACCCTTATTTAACTGAATTTTGATTTTTTTGTTTTATTTTTGTAAAGCTACTGTAATTTGTTTTACATGCTAGAAAACTCTTAGTTTAAGAAACAATAGTCCATCATTTTTTTATTTCCCTAGAGGTTGCACTCAACTTTGTGGTTCTCTTTGGTTTGGGTATTTGGAATATACTCATAAGACATGTGGGGATAAGTTTTGAATAAGAAATGGAGGAACTTTATTTTCTATGATTTTCAAAAAAAAACAACATTTTAAGAATAGAATTATATCCTACCTGATGCTTTTGAACTGAGGTGTTGGAGAAGACTCTTGAGAGTCCCTTGGACTGCAAGGAGATCCAACCAGTCCATCCTAAAGATCAGTCCTGGGTGTTCATTGGAGAGACTGATGTTGAAGCTCAAACTCCAATACATAGGCCACCTGATGTGGAGAGCTGACTCATTTGAAAAGGCCCTGATGTTGGGAAAGATTGAGGGCAGGAGGAGAAGGGGACGACAGAAGATAAGATGGTTGGATGGCATCACTGACACATGGACATGGGTTTGGGTAAACTCCGGGAGTTGGTGATGGACAGGGAGGCCTGGCGTGCTGCAGTTCATGGCGTCGCAGAGTCGGACACGACTAAGCGACTGAACTGAACTGAATTGAAACCATTCTTTATATTTGTGGGAAAATTTTTTTTAAAAGACAAAAATAAACCTTTGAGGGACTCTACATTCTCTTTTAATGAGTCATTAAAGTTTATAACTTGGGTAAACTCCGGGAGTTGGTGATGGACAGGGAGGCCTGGCGTGCTGCAGTTCATGGCGTCGCAGAGTCGGACACGACTGAGCGACTGAACTGAACTGAATTGAAACCATTCTTTATATTTGTGGGAAAATTTTTTTTTAAAAGACAAAAATAAACCTTTGAGGGACTCTACATTCTCTTTTAATGAGTCATTAAAGTTTATAATAAATCTATTCCCAGGTAAAGATGAAAGTTAATCAGTGGTATCTAGTTCTTGGCCATCCCATGGACAGTAGCCTGCCAGGCTCCTCTGACCATGGAATTCTCTAGGCAAGAATATCGGAATGGGTAGCCATTCCCTTCTCCAGGAGATCTTCCCAATCCAGGGATCAAACCCAGGTATCCCACATTGCTGGCAGATTTTTTACTGTCTGAGCTACCAGGGAAGCCCAAGAGTACTGGAGTGGTTACTCTATCCCTTCTCCAGGGTATCTCCCTGACCCAGAAATGGAACCAGGGTCTCCTGTATTGCAGGCAATTCTTTACCAACTGAGCTTCCAGGGAAGCCTGTTTGATGCCAGTGAACAGAATTTGGCTACCAATGCAGGAGACATAAGAGCTGTGGGTTCGATCCCTGGGTCACGATCCTCTGAAGGAGGGCATAGCAACCCACTTCAGTATTCTTGCCTGAAGAATCCCCTGGACAGAGGAGCCTGGCAGGACAGGCCATGGGGTCTTAAAGAGTCGGACATGACTGAAATGACTTAGCAGCAACAGCATAATAAAAATGCTTTTGCAGCAACAACAACAGGAAAGCTTGATCTAGGCCAGTGCTAAAGTCACTCTCCAGTGAGCATGAGCCGCGTAGAAGAATGTTGGTACAAAGATTTCTGGACTTCGTTCTCAAAGGTTCCCATTTGGGAGGGTATTGTTGTAGTCTAAGCATTTGTAGTTCATATTTCAAATAAGTTCCTGGGTGTCATTGATATTGCTCATACTGGCCATTGACACTGCTCGTATTGACCCATGTTTCAAATAGCGTTGGTTTAGGAATGACCTAAGAAGTATAGTGTGTGCTGACAATTTAAATTATGTTTTTCAGAAAAATAAGTTCAATTGTCCCAGAAGAAATCAGTGCCCCCAAACCAATATCAGTTCTGAGCAGATGCAGGATGATGCTGATTACTTCATCAACCATCTTGGGGTTCCCACCGTGAGGTTTACTTATGAGGACATCAGAACATTAGAGGTGAGTGCGTACAGAAATGCAAAACACATACACCATATATAGCAGACATGCTGGATTTTATCTTGGCTATTCATCTTGCTTACCAAGTAGGTTATGCTAAAAAGTGGCTTCATTTAGAAAATTATTCTTGTTGTTCAGAGGCTTTGTAAGAATATTTGAAAACATCAGCTCTTTTCAATAGTGCTGAATTCAATTTAAAAAGATTTATACTGTCACTCACATTTTCGCAGCTTGCTTCTCAACAAGAAATGTGTACTTGTTGGATTAACATCAAAACATAATTGTAATCTTCAGTATTCACAGAAACAGATGACATATGCAATAGATTCTCCTCTCCTTGCCCAAGGGAAAGTACATTTCACCTGCTGTATATTAATGTGAGTCTGTGGGGTAGCTTTCCGAAGTTTGTCAATAGTTTCCTTGCCTAAAAAGATGCTATGTTTTTCTTATGAGGATGTGAAGCTTTCTCCCAAAGGATATCACAGAGGCCTGATTCACCTTAATTATGTTCATTCTTCTGTTGGACCTTAAGCCTTTTTATCTTACTCAGAGTTATGTCACAGGAAACTGTTGCTATTTAGATCCAAACCTACCGAAAGATTTTTCCTTCTTTTACAAGATTATCCCTTCTTTGCTAGGAGGTATTTGAAAGCCTCTGGGGTGCTTCTTGAAGTAATTATTTCATTAACAAAACAGGGGCTGGAAAATGAAGCCTTGTTTGTTTTTCAGTTACAGATGTTCCTAAAAAGTTCTATCTAAATTGTATTTTTATAGGCTCAGTATCAGATACACAATCTCTTAATGTCTGATAGTTTTTCACTAAAGTGATCTTTGTGTTTCTCTGCAGACCTCTACCCTCACCCTTCCATTTCCTCAGTGTGTGTGTGTGTATTAGGCACTCATTTTTGTCTAACTGTTTGCAACCCCATGGATTGTAGCCTATCAGGCTCCTCTGTTCATGAGACTCCCCAGGCAAGAATACTAGAGTGAATAGCTGTTCCCTTCTCCAGGGGATTTTCCCAACTCAGGGATAGAATCCTGGGCTCCTGCATTTCAGGTGGATTCTTTACCATCTGACCCACCAGTAGACACTTACAAATGATCACTAATAATTTATATTATTGGAGGGAGAAATTCTGGATGACTCCTTTTGTATATGAATTCCTGGGTAGTGGAAAAGCAGTCACTGTGATTTATGCTGTTTAAAATTAAATTTTCATATGCTATTCCTATTTGAAAATGGGGTACATGTATAGAGGTATCTTTTATCATACCAAGCCTACCATATATATTTTAATGAAATTGATGTATTAAGAAATTAACTCATTTTTTAATTTTCCTAGTTGACACATTTTAACATCTTTTTATCTCCCTCCATCCCATCCCAGCCCATCCAGCTCCTGTCATGTTAGCACGTTGAAAGAAAACTTTTATTCAATATATGTTTAATTCATGCTGGTTGAGGTTAAGCCAAGAATTTAGAGAGGCAATACAGTATACCCTTGGTAATGAGACTGTACTTGTCTTTGGGGGCTTCCCTGATAGCCCAGTTGGTAAAGAATCTCCCTGCAATGCAGGAGACCGTGGTTCAATCCCTGGGTTAAAAAGCTCCCCTGGAGAAGAGAAAGGCTACCCACTCCAGTATTCTGGCTTGGAGAATTCCGTGGACAGTATAGTGCATGGGGCCACAAAGAATCAGATACAACTGAACAACTTTTGCTTTGACTTTGGATTCAAGTTCTAGAATGATTTAACTTTTTTAAGAACTGTTTTTTATAGGTGAGGGAACCTTAGTACATATACAGACTCTATAACACCATTGTTTAGTCGCAAAGTTGTGTCCAACTCTTTTGAAACCCCAGGGACTGTAGCCTACCAGGCTCCTCTGTCCACAGGCTTCTCCAGGCAGGAGTACTGGAGTGGGTTGCCATTTCCTTCTCCAAGGGATCTTTTTGACTCAAAGATGGAACTCACATCTCCTGCTTGACAGGCAGATTCTTTACCACTGAGCCACCAGGGAAGCCTCTATAGAGCCATGGTAAAGATTAAATGCTTGCCATGCATGTAAGAGACTTGGCTAACATTAAGTATATAGTAAGGCTTCATCACCCATAGCTACCATCAGAATTATTATTATCTGACTTGCACATTATTGGGGGAGATTCAAAACTTTTTTGATAAGACGTTAGTGGGAGGGAGGAGTTTGCTAAACATTAAGAAAAGCATACTTCTAAGGCTGACTAGGTGGGTTATGAAGAGTTGGAAGACCTGAGGGCATAATGGGAGGAAATTTGGAAACAGGTCCCAGTGAAGTTCTCTGAGGTTGGGCGTTAGTTTCCAGGTCATGTCTGACTCTTTGCAACCCCATGGACTGTAGCCCATCAGGCTCCACTCTCCATGGAGTTCTCCAGGCAAGAATATTGGATTGGGTTGCTATTCCCTTTTCTAGGAGATCTTCCCACCCCAGGGATTGAACTTGAGTCTCCTGCATTACAGGCAGATTCTTTAGCATCTGAACCACTAGGGAAGCTCAAGTTCTCTGAAGGTGTGATTATAATGTGAAACTCCCCAGGATAACTCACGGGCTACATGGGGTGGCAAATGAGTCCGACAGGACTTAGTGACTAAACAACAAAAACCTCAGACTAAAGTTTATCCCCTAGAACTGATTAGTCTGAATGAGCTAATCGGTTTTTCAGATTATACACAGAATGTCTAACTCCCATCATCAAAACATTTTCTACTGTATTTGTCTCCAAAAAAAGTAATTAAAAGGGAATCTTCTGTGTTTTATAACTAATGACCTTGTTTATATTGCTTTAGTGTGGGGAAAAAAATTTAATGGATTTGTCCCTTACAAAATGTGAAAGCTTGAGATGAGACAATTTTGTATGGTGAACTGTCCAAAGAACAGATAATAGCCTTTGCTTTCTGTGTTAACCTATAATAAATATTTGTATGCAGTTATTAAGAGGAATTATAAACATTGAAAGACTTTATCCATGCTTTAAAGAATATTTATCCTACGTCAATTAGTAAAAGCAGATAAGGAAATTAGAGCTTTTCCCATGCAATGAAGATAAAATATATATTATGTTTATGTATTGCATAACATACTATGTGTAATATGATATGTAATGTCTACAACTTATTGAATACTTCCTTTGCTAAATAGTTCTACATTAAGAAATATTTTAAATTACCTTGTAGAAGGAAATGGCAATCCACTATACTATTTTTGCTTGGAAAATTCCATGGACAAAGGAGCTTGACAGGCTACTGTCCATGGGGTTGCAAGGAGTTGGATGCAATGGCACCCCCCTCCAGTACTTTTGCCTGGAAAATCCCATGGACGGAGGAGCCTGGTAGGCTGCAGTCCATGGGGTTGCTAAGAGTCAGACGTGCCTGAGCGACTTTGCTTTCACTTTTCACTTTCATGCATTGGAGAAGGAAATGGCAACCCACTCCAGTGTTCTTGCCTGGAGAATCCCAGGGATGAGGGAGCCTGGTGGGCTGCCGTCTGTGGGGTCGCACAGAGTCAGACACGACTGAAGAGACTTAGCAGTAGCAGCTAAGGTATATTACTTTATCTCATTTATCATTTACAGTATCCCTATGAGTCACCTTTTATTACTGGCTTTTTTTTTTTTTTGCTGAGGATGAAATGGAGCTTAAAATCAAGTAGCTTATCCAAGATCTTAAAGCTAATAAATGGTCAAGATAGAAGTTTATCTAGATCTCTTTAACAGTAATCCTCAACTATTACATTAAAGTTTGCAAATTTGTAGCCCAAGGGAAAGATCCAGTCCACAGATATCTTTTGTTTGTTCTGAGCTTTATTGAAAACTTGAATTTCTGGAAGCAATGGATTCCTATCTTCATGGAAACAATTGGCTAAATTGTGCATTACAATTACAATATTAAGACTATTTCTTCAACACCTCTTTCTACCAAAACTTAGGAAATGAATGATCCAACAGCCTAAAGGGCCACATGTTTCACCAGACTCCTATCACCTCTATTACCTGTCTGGAGGCTGTAGAAACTGAGTTTGTTATTTTTGTGCTCAATATCTTTGCATTTTAAGTAAAAGCAGTTAAAGCTATAGTCCCTTTCACTTTAAAAATTGTATATGCATTCTAAGTATGCTAACATTATACTCATGGTTTTAAAGAAATTATTTATTTATAATTCATTAGGTGATTATAATAGGGCTTCCCTGGTGGCTCAGAGGTTAAAGCGTCTGCCTCCAATGCGGGAGACCTGGGTTTGATCCCTGGGTTGGGAAGATCCCCTGGAGAAGGAAATGGCAACCCACTTCAGTGTTCTTGCCTGGAGAATGCTATGGACAGAGGAGCCTGGTAGGCTACAGTCCATGGGGTCGCAAAGAGTCGGACACGACTGAGCGACTTCACCGTCCAGGTGATTATAATGCAAGTCTTCGAATTTCTGACAGGATTTTTAATCTAGCAAGATTGATTATGAATCTAGTATATTCAATTTCCTCAAGTAGATAGTGATAGTAAGAGAAAAATTGCCTGTAGGAAAGTAGACTAGTACTGTCGACACCACTTTTGGTGAAGATATTGAACATTATTAGTTCTAACATTTTTTTAAATGAAATATGACATTTTATAATAAATATTCCCAATATTTCATACTATTCATATTCTCACCAGTAAGTTTTCCCTGTAGTTTCTCTGGATGTTCATATAGTGCATAGATTGCTTGAAATACCTTTTATCTTTCAGCTTTTCTTGGCATCTATACTCTAATTTTACAATAGTTAAATTTCACAAATGAAAAGCAATCTGTGGCTTTGCCAATGTTAGAATTATTCCACCTCATAAGACATCACCTTGTTAATTGAAACGTCTCTAGTTGTAAACTTCATTTAAATAAGGTTTTCACTTTGTAAACATCGTTGCACCTGTTAGAAGAAGCATTTTGCACAGATTAAATACAATGCAGAGATTACTGAAAAGAAAATGAAAAGACAGATGCTTTCTGATTAAGAGTGCAATATTTATGACAAGCCGGTGGTCCAATGCACATTTCTTCTGTCACTTAACAGCTGTTTCATATAATTTTTGTTCCAGTTCAGTATATTTACTCTCTATAGGGCATGTCAGAGGGTATGACTTTCTTAGTATATCAATAGATCAATCCGTGCCCTAACACGTTTTATACCACAGTTTGAAGCTCTGGTTCCTCAGTCTGTTTGACCTTACATTTTTTGCTCTTCTGCTTGAAAAATTCTATTTTAAACCCAATTTACCTCTATAATGGAGCATTTAACACTTAAATTATAATGAGATAAAAGGGTATTACAGCTTTTATATAGCAGAGATTTTTGCACAATTGTTTCCATATCTCTTGATACCCCAGCAAATGAAAACCAAGTAGCATAGGTATTTGGAAACTCTTACTAATTCCTTTTAAGTTATGACTTTGATATAAATTCTGATTCTTAAACTGCTATACAAAAGCATGAATGTATGTATGTGTGAGAAAGAGAGAACTTTAAGGTAATTGTGCAGTATAAAAATAATTATTTGTGCAGATGCAATACAGATGCAATGCATACATACATATTTTGGAGCAAAATATCTCATAGTTTACATGGTGATTATGTTTTATTCTACTGTATAAAGTTGAAAAAAAACCTACATTACTTAAATTAGAGATTGTTTTGTCATTTTCATTTTTTGTTGGGAACTTAGTCACTGTCATTGTTATGTTAATAGGTAATAGCTGTTCAAAAGTCAATTAAAATCTTTTTATTTTAGAAACTGAAGAGTTATGCATGACTATGCAAAAACTGAACTTTTTTTTGTAGTGTCTGATAGAATCTGTTTCATACTGTAGCTACACAACAAATTAATGTCAATTAGAAATGAGATTTTACCTTTTCTATTTCAAAATGGACCAGTTCCAAACAGGATAGAAAGGGGTTTTTCAGTGTTCTTTCAAGCTCATTTGTTTTCTAAGTTATTTTAGGAAAAGAAGACTGTCAGATAAAAATATATGGTATGACTATTTTTCAGATCTTAGAGTAAAGGTTTCAAAATATTTTGTTCTAAAACCTATTTGCATTTATTAGTACTGAACACTCCAAAGAAAAGAGCTTTTTGTTTATGTGAGTTGTTGTTCATTCATCAAGTCATGTCTGACTCTTTTCAACCCCATGGACTGCAGCACACCAGGCTTCCCTGACCTTCCCTATCTCCAGGAACTAGCTCAAACTCATGTTCATTGAGTCGGTAATGCCATTCAACCATCTCATCGTCTGTCGTCCCTTCTCCTCCTGCCCTCAATCTTTCCCAGCATCAGGGTCTTTTCCAATGAATTGGCTCTTTCCGTGAGGTAACCAAAGTATTGGAGCTTCAGCATCAATGCTACCAGTGAATATTCAGGGTTGATTTCCTTAAGGATTCACTGGTTTGACCTCCTTGTTGCCCAAGGAGCTCTCAAAAGTCTTCTCCAGCACCACAATTCAAAAGCATCAATTCTTCAGCACCTTTTATGGTCCAACAATCACATCTGTATGTGACTGCTTTGTCAGCAAAGTGATGTCTCTATTTTTTAATATGCTGTTTAGGTTTGTCAGAGCTTTTCTTCCAAGAAGCAAATGTCTTTTAATTTCATGGCTGCAGTCACCGTCTACAGTGACTTTGGAGCTTAAGAAAATAAAATCTGTCACTGCTTCCACTTTTTTCCCCTTCTATTTGTCATGAAGTAATTTGGAAAGACTGGTATTGAAGCTGAAATTCCAATACTTTGGCCACCTGATGTGAAGAGCTGACTCATTTGGAAAGACCCAGATGCTGGAAAAGATTGAGGGCAGGAGGAGAAGGGGACGACAGAGGATGAGATGGTTGGATAGCATCAGTGACTCAATGGACATGAGTTTGGGTAAACTCCAGGAGTTGGTGATGGACACGGAGGCCTGGAGTACAGCAGTTCATGTGGTCGCAAAGAGTCAGACACGACTGAGGGACTGAACTGAACTGAATGTGACCAGATGCCATGATCTTAGATTTTTGATTGTTGAGTTTTAAGTCAGCTTTTCTACTCTTTTTTCACAATCAACAAGAGGCTCTTTAGCTCTTCTTCACTTTCTCTTATTAGGGTGGTATCATCTGCATAAGCGAGGTTGTTGATATTTCTTGTAGAAACTTTTATTCCAGCTTGTGCTTCATCCAGCCTGGCATTTCACGTAATGCACTCTGCATGTTAAATAAGCAGGGTGACAATATACAGCCTTGATGTACTCCTTTCCCAATTTGGAACCAGGCTGTTGTTGCATGTCAGGTTCTAACTCTTGCTTCTTGATCTGTATACAGGTTTCTCAGGAGACAGATAAGGTGGTCTGGTAGTCCCATATTTTGAAAAATTTTCCAGTTTGTTGTGATTCACACAGTCAAAGGCTTTAACATAGTCAGTGCAGCAGAAGTATATGTTTTTCTGAATTCCCTTCTTTTTTCTGTGATCTAATGGATGTTGGCAATTTGATCTCTGGTTTCTTTGCCTTTTCTAAATCCAGCTTGTATACCTGGAAGTTCTCAGTTTACATACTGCTGATGCCTAGTTTGAAGGATTTTGAGCATTACATTAGTAGCATGTAAAACTAGTGCAATTGTGTCGTAGTTTGAACATTCTTTGGCATTGCCCTTCTTTGGGATCATAATGAAAACTGACCATTTCCAGTCCTGTGGTCACTGTTGCATTTTCCAAATTTGCTGAGATATTGAGTGCACTAATATGCGTAGATATTAATATTTACCATGTTAGAAGTGAAAACTGAAGAAAAATATATAGTATTTATTAATTTTTTAAAATATCAATACATTTAAATGAATATAAAGAACTTTATAAAAGGTAATTATCAATTTTTTAAATATCAATATCAATTTTTAATTTTTAAAAATATCAATACATTTAAATGAATATAAATTTAAAAAAATCAAATCATTTAAATGAATATAAATAACTTATTTTTATAAAAGGTGATTATATTTCCCAAGAGAAGAAAACACAAATGAGAAAAGTGTACTATTTTATATTTTGTCATTCTTTTTAATGTGACTTAATACTAAACAGATAGCTCAACTCTCATATTGGCTTTTTGCATTCTGTTGTAACATATTGTTTTGCTGGAAATGGTCATATAATTACAGACATTTTTATTTTATACTGAAATGGCAGGTATTAGTTTCCTGAAGGTTAGTCCAAGTGTGGAATCTGAAGCTCTATTAATGAACTTTCTATACCCCATACACTCGTGAATGTAGCATGATAATGAAAGTGAAAAAGGCAAGTAATGTTACTATCATTATGAAAATAGATTAGTTTCAGTGTCACTTTCAGGTCTCTGAACCACATTTGGAGGGATACTGATTTGAGAGAATGGCCTTGATTAAACTATTCTACAGTTGGCCCTCTGTATCCACATGCAGAACCTGTGCACATGGAGAGTCAATAGCTACTGAGTCATTTTATATAAGGGACTTGAACATCTGTGCATTTTGGAATCCATGGGAGAGTGTGTCAGCAGATACTGAGGGATAACTGTAGTTTAGTTTTTATAATATTGACTAGTTGTTCATCTTTTCCCTGTTCAAGGATTTGAACTATGATTTCATATTAACCTGTGTTTATCTTTTCTGGTCATCTTTGAGTATTGCCATCACATCCACCTGATAAACAGCATGAAGTAGGGAGTGTAACACACTCATAAACTGTGACTCTACAAAGAATTCTGCTTCTTGGAAGCCTTCTTTTAGAAGGCAAGGTTAAACCCCAATCAACAAATCAACAGTTATAGAGCAGACTTGGAAAGCTTTGATTGTACAGTATATGAAATGCCTGTCACAGAAGAAGTGCTATTAAAGTTGGTGTATGCTTCCAAGAGCCTGAGGAGTAAACACAAGAAATTGAAATATGAGACAGATATTGAAAAAACAAAGAATGGATAAACTGTTAAGACTCAAATGGATAATTCAAAAGATCATATTTCGAATTGCCTAATATTTTGAAATAACTGTGAGGAGGACAGATTTCCCCTAGCGATTGTCCTTGCTTGGATTGCTAAATAAGGACATTTATTCTGAATGCCTACAATCACTGGATCAAAATATATCACATATGCACTATATTTCAACTCGAATGCTGTTTTCAGAAATGGTCTTGTGATCATGCCTGCTATGAGGGCATTTTTTTAGATGAAGTTTTTGATAATTTCAATGATACTACTTACAACAGGTTTTAATGGTAAACTAAATTGTAAATTTGGCAGCATGTGAATTAAGAATATAGGGCAACTCCAGAGGTGATTTATTCAGATATTGGCCCTTTCTAACATGTTCATTAATTTAGTCAGAAATTATTAAGCATTTGCAGTAATCCAACACTATGTTAGACACGCAAAGATGAATTTTAAAAATACCCTCCTTTCCTCACAGCAGCCATGGTTTAGATTGGGACTCAGACATATATGACAATCTATTCCTGTATTTGTGCCAGGAAAATCCCATGAAGAGAGGAGTTTGGTGGGCTACAGTCTATGGGGTCACAAACAGTTGGACACGACTGAGCAACTGAGCATGCATGCACACAGACATATAAACTATCATAAATTCAGTATAGTAGAATTTGTCTTACTGTGTTAACCAATTTGTGGGATTATTGACAGTCTGCATTCCCTTAAAACATAATGATTAGTGCTCAAGGATCCTTGAAGCTCACTGTAGGGAGATCCTTCCTGAATTTTTGCATACCCTGTTCTTTTTTTCAATGGTATGCTTGCCTGTTGTCAGCTCTATTCTTAGACCTATATATGCCCTTTGCATTTGTTTTTAATAGCTAGGTACTTTGTTATATAAAATTATGAATCATGAGTATAAAAACAATTATTTCTTAGACATTGTAGTTGTATCATTCTAAAATGTATGTTGCTAATAAAGAATTGGTGTGAAATGGTCCAGGCAACTCAAGATTGGGGGAAAATTTCGTCATCTTAATGCATTCCATGCTCAGTATACTTCAAAAATATCTTTAATAATTTCACTTTAAATCAAAGGCAACATGAAAGCTACATAATATATGACACAAGAACGAAATAATAGAACTTTATTCAACAGGTCAGTATTCAGAGACAAGGCCTTGGCTTTACATCAAATTATTGGCCAACAAACATACATATGCAGGTTTTAAATTAACATATATAATATTTTACATGCACAGTTTTTTTGGTTTGTTTTATTGATTACATATTTGAACCATCTTCTGGGTAATTAACCTGCCGATTTAGTGGGACAAATCATATTGACTAAGAAGGCCCCTAATGTAGAGACAAGTGATAGAGGCAAGGTGGTATCAAGCAAAGTTGTGTTTAACAAATACTGATGTAACATTTGTGGTAGACATTGTTTTGCTCTAAATCCTTTAAATATATTTATTTAATTTAATCTGTGTCCTTATAACTAGCACTTCACTAAAGTATTACTACTTTCATTAACGATAAAACTAAAGTACAAAGTGGTCAAGTAACTTGGCCAACATCACACATATATCAGGCAACGGAATTAGGATTCAAACCTGACACTCCAGCAACAGATTTCTGAACTCTTTTCTCTACTCTTACCCTCTTTCACAAGACTTTTTTTTTATTTAAGATAAAATGAGTTCTAAAATGCTTTCCATTTGTCACAACCGATTTGATCTGTGAGTCGGGAAGAAACCCTGGAGTAGGAAAGGAAACCCTACTACAGTATTCTTGCCTAGAAAATCCCATGGGCTACAGTCCATGTGGTCAGAGAGAGCGTGACACAACTGAGTGACTGAGCACTCTAGCACCCGTGCTACCTGCTACTCCCACCCCCACTGCATTCAGAGTACAGGGCAAGGCTATGAAGCTTCATTCTTATCTTTCATAGTTTCCTTTGCACAGATTCTAAGCATCTCATATTTGAAAACTCTCAAAGTTAGGCAACTGCAAGTGGGTAATATTTCTTAAAGAGATTTAAAAGGACCCATAATTTGACTGTCATGACAAAGCTAGTATTAGTGTTCACTTAAAATAGTTTATATATTCTTTTTACGAAAGAGTCTAAAATTAGATTCTAAGCTATCCAAAGTTTACAATTCTAACAAATATAAGTGAATGGATTAAAAAGAAGTAGAGGAAAAATCCGCTAAAATCAAACTACTCTAAACATGACCATTGTTTCCTAAATTTTAAAAACAAAAACTGAATATGGTTTTTCTTGTCTGTTCTTTCTTTGTAAAATGATATTTTAATTGTCCACTTAATGTGAAGGCCAATAGCTTTAAATATGTTGTCCTGTCTTCTGTTTCCTAATTTTATTTCCAAAGTAATTTTGGAAGATGAGGTGATGGACAAGTTTGTCTCTTCTAATTTCAATGATACTGTCACATTTCTTTAAGGAGAATGTTTGACATCTAAAACCACTTGGGGAACTAATTAAGTGACTTTTTAAAATGAATAATTAAAATGTTAAGAACAGTATTGGTACCCATATGCTGTAACTATAAATTTCAGAATGAGATATCTAGCGCTCACATAGCTGTGGATGGTGACTAGGGTCATGAATCAATTTCCTTCTCCATTCTTTCTACACCTTCTTCATACTAATCAGTGGCTAAAGTGTCTGTTTGAGTTTTTACATAAGATGTTACAGAAAAAAATGAATGAAACTTTTGGCCAACCTGATATTTTATTTGCATCAGGAATTGTAGATCTTTTCTGTTTCATAGCTTATAATGTCTCACATAGAAGGTTATTGTTGTTTTTTTTTTTTAAATAAGCACATGTTTCTATAGAAACTACAAGTAAAGACACAACAGTGGCCTTGAAATCCCATAAATGTTAAAAAAATAAAAACATGAAACGAACCCAAGGCCACTTAGCTTATAAAGTTCGTTACTGCTTCCTTATGAAAGTTCTGGCTTTTATGTTAGTCTCAAGAGAGCTTTCAGTTGTCTTCTCTTTTCATGAGGCTTCTGTCCCTGAGACTGTAATTGAATGAAGAGGATTCTGAAAGAGAACAAAGTATTAATCAGTATTCTCATTGTGACAGCCTCTTGTCAATAGTTTTAGCACTGAAATTATCCTGACCCAGTTTTCTCATATCAGTGAAGAACATTTTAAGTCTAAATAGCGTAGTGTTTCTGTGGTACTGGTAAGTGGGTAAAAGTAGGGAAAGCATAAACTGTAGCTTTATGCACGAGGTCATTTTCAGTTTTTCTTTTTTTTATTTTTAAAAAAATAAATTTATTTATTTTAATTGGAGGTTAATTGCTTTACAATATTATATTGGTTTTGCCATACATCAATAAATTAGTATCTTGTCATTTATTTTTATTTATTGGTAATTCTTAACAGAAAATTTACACATGCTCCGTGTTTAAAGATAATTTCTAACTTATGACTCATACATACACACACACACATATATATGTATATAAGTGTATATATGAAAGTTTAATTAAAAGAAATTTGTGTTAATATTGCTGAGACCTAGTCTTTGAAACAATAAAGTCAGATTAGGATGTGGATAATGGCAGAATAGTGAGGTTCAGTTCAGGGCATGTCTTCCTGTACTGGGCACACAGCACAGGATAGGAATGGTTGCTCCACTGACAGTCATTGGTTTGCAGACTCCCACAAATTCAGGGGTGATTTTGGACAATCCAAGTGGTCACAGTGAGATCAGAGGCCTCTTTGGTGAAAGAATAGTCCCTAAGAGTGGTGGTTCTAGAAGCAATTGTATAAGTAAACACCATTATGCTATAGGGTTAACACTAAATATTTAAGTATTATAACTCAAACTGAAAAAAATACTCTTAAATAAAAATGCTCTTTCCTCATGATTTGACAAATACATTTCTAAAGTTATCAGGAAGTTTTGAATATAGTGTTTTTAAACTCCTGAAAATCCTATGACAAAATGTGATGACAGAGGAAGAAGTGGTTCCTCAGCCTCTGATCTTTGATCCTTGGCTTACTCTACTTTCTCTGCCCACCCTGACTCTGTCCCATACCATAAAGGGCCACATGTATATGTGTGTGAACACCCCAGTCTGCACTTTTGAGCACAACCCACAACAGCCATAAACAACTGATCCTCATTTACTCCCTGCATCTATGATCACATAGTGGAAGCACAGTCTTTCCTGGAGGTATGTATCCTAAGAAGAAGACTGCCAAATCACTGCAAGCAAATCTGGGGTCATCTGAGAAGGGATTTCAGAGATTCTAAAGTTCAGGGTAACTATAACTTGATCCAGAAAGGAAGTCATAGACCATGAGTGGACACATCTGTCTGTGTTGATTTATGACCTAAAGACCTTGAAAATGAAAATAACTAAAGTCTAGATCATAAAGTTTAGGTATGCCAAACTACAGAAAGCCCTGGTGTAGGATACATAAGTATTCTTGAATAAACCTACTCAAATGCCTTGAGTCTGTACCCTAAAATGAGTTGCTAAGAAAACTAAAGAGTGAACCAAATATTATAAGATCATTGGCAGTATCAGCTTGGTGTTGGCCTAACCTAGCTTCTAAAAGGTGTAGCTATTCAGTGCTTGTGAGCTTGAGCCTATGAGGTATTCACTACAGCAATAGGATTCCACAGTATGATTGAAAATACATTCCAAAG
Organism: Cephalophus harveyi; assembly: GCA_006410635.1. Classification (NCBI taxonomy): domain Eukaryota; kingdom Metazoa; phylum Chordata; class Mammalia; order Artiodactyla; family Bovidae; genus Cephalophus; species Cephalophus harveyi. The sequence continues at coordinate 305,903 of SJYT01069118.1, read as the reverse complement.
TTTCAAGCTTAAAGAGCCATAAAAAGAAGTAAGAAGTTGTCAAAATGAGGAGTCTTCAGTTAAGGAGACAGTGTCTTGGAGGTGTGTGTTAAAGCAAGCATTAATTTAAGAACACTTTTCTAAACAAAGGAATACATGATAGAACCTTGAACTAACTGAGCAAATTTCAAGTGCTAACTCTCTGCCATTTATTTCACTTTAAAGATTATGACCATGTACTAAGAGAAGCTTGTGAGACTGTGTAGGTTATGAGCCCAAATGGTGTATGTATGCATACCAAAATATTTTCAGTAATATTAAAATTTTTTTTAATTAATTTATTTATTTTTATTGGAGAATAATTGCTTTGCAAAATTGTGTTGGCTCCTGCTGTACAGTTTTTATATTTTTGAGTTTGTCAAGTTTGTACTTATCAACTGGTCCTATATTAATCAACCAAAGAAGAGATAAACATTATTAGAATATCTGCATTTTCTTGTGTACTAAGGCAATTACTAGAGATAAAAAAGTATAGAAATGTTTATTGAAGGAATTTTATCTCTCTGAGATAAAAACGAAGATGTGGGAGAAATTTGCAAAGAAGCAAGACAAAGAAGAAATTTTCATTTGATTTGGTGTTTTTATTATCTGTTTATAGACTAGACCATTTTCTGGTTGCTAATAGGTGTCCAACTCTTTGTGACCCCATGGATTGTAGCCTACCAGGCTCCTCCCTCCATGGGATTCTCCAGGCAAGAGTACTGGAGTGGGTTGCCATTTCCTTCTCCAAATAAATTTTATTTGATTTCTGATTGTAAGTTATCTCTTCTAGTAAGTTACACACAGTTCAGTTCAGTTCAGTCACTCAGTCATGTCTGACTCTGCGACCCCATGAATCGCAGCACACCAGGCCTCCCTGTCCATCACCAACTCCCGGAGTTCTCTCAGATTCACGTTCATTGAGTCAGTGATGCCATCTAGCCATCTCATCCTCTGTCATCCCCTTTTCCTCCTGTCCCCAATCCCTCCCAACATCAGAGTCTTTTCCAGTGAGTCAGTTCTTCACATCAGAAGAACTAGCCAAAGTATTGGAGTCTCAGCTTCAACATCAGTCCTTCCAGTGAACACCCAGGAATGGTCTTCTTTAGGATGGACTGGCTGGATCTCCTTGCAGTCCAAGGGACTCTCAAGAGTCTTCTCCAACACCACAGTTCAAAAGCATCAATTCTTCGGCGCTCAGTTTTCTTCACAGTCCAACTCTCACATCCATACATGACTACAGAAAAAACCATAGCCTTGACTAGACAGACCTTAGTTTGCAAAGTCATGTCTCTGCTTTTGAATATGCTGTGTAGGTTGGTCATAACTTTTCTTCCAAGCAGTAAGCGTCTTTTAATTTCATGGCTGCAGTCACCATCTGCAGTGATTTTGGAGCCCCCAAAAATAAAGTTTGACACTGTTTCCACTGTTTCCCCATCTATTTCCCATGAAGTGATGGGACCAGATGCTATGATCTTCGTTTTCTGAATGTTGAGCTGTAAGCCAAGTTTTTCACTCTCCTCTTTCACTTTCATCAAGAGGCTTTTCAGTTCCTCTTCACTTTCTGCCATAAGGGTGGTGTCATCTGCATATCTGAGGTTATTGATATTTACAGAGCATTTATTCTTTATTTTTGACAATTAAAAAATTATGCTTATTAATTAATACTGTAGGTATTTGGGGATTAAATATCCATGTTTAAATGATGAATATGTCTGAGAAGCCATCACAAGGAAAATTAGAAAATATTTATAACAGAATAAAAATGAAAAGAAGGTTTTTTATAATTGTTGCATACAGCTGAAGCTTCTCAACGCCACTAAATGCAATATGGAATCTTGAATAAGGTATGAAAGTAAATAATGAGCATTAACATAAAACTTTGTGAAATTTGAAGAAAATCTATCCTTTGGTTAATGATACTGTGTATGTATATGCTCAGTTATATCCATCTCTTTGTGACCCCGTGGACTGTAGCTGCCAGTTTCCTCAGTCTATGGAATTTTTCAGGTAAGAATACTGGAGTGGGTGGCCATTTCTGCCATAATAATGTGTCACATGTTAATTTCTTGTTCTTTTTTTTTAACCACATAGTATTTTTTATATTCTCAGAATTGGATTAAAATTTCAATCCTCATTCAATTTTTTTTTAAATCACTAAAATAATAAGCTTTCCAGATACTTAACAGTAATACTAGGTACCAGAATGAATGGAACTATATCACAGTTCTGAGTGAATATAAATTAAAATCTAGGATTCTATTCATACTTAGTCAAACTAGTGGAACCAAAATATAAATTTTTTTGCTAAGAAAAAATTCATAAGCTTTCTAAAATGTATATATAATAAATACTATATATTAAGCTTTTCTACTATGCTTGATAAAGGCTTGAGAAAGAACAACCAAAAAAAAAAAAGAGATGGATGAATTGAAAAACAACAACTAAATGAAATGAGAGCACTGAATATTAAATAGAGAAAGTGAAACAAACTCGATAAAAGATCATCATATAGTCCAGTTGTTTTTAAACATGGCTGCTCATCAAATTCACATCAGGAGCCTTGGAGAAAAAAAGCAATACCTGGGCATTTATATTATTCAAATGATTACAGGGTAATTCTAATGCACACCTGAATTTTAAAAAGTGGTTACAGATTTTCATATAATATGGTAGTTATAGTGATATAGAAATCTATTATATTTTTTTAAGCAATCGTGATACAATGGTATTAAAACAGTTACATAATGACAGTAGTAAATAGTACCAGTTTTCACAATCAACAGCCAGAAAAAATAAAAGATAATTGCAATTGCAGGCCATAATGGAAACAAGATTAACCTAACAGTATAAAAAATTACGTACAATTTGAGGAGTTAAGTAGAGTGATGAAGTAAGTGGCAGTGCATACATGGACATGTTTTCATCTACCCAGCCAGTCTATGTATTTTGGTTGGTGTGATTAATTCTAACTTATTCGGAGTTCCCTTGTATGCTATTCATTATTTTTCCATTCTTCCTTTTAATATTTGTTGTTGTTGTTGTCAGTTTGATTACTGTGTGTCTCAGTGTGTTCTTCCTTGAGTTTATCCTGCCTAGGACTCTCTGTGCTTCCTGGACTTAGTTGACTATTTCTTTTCTAATGTCAAGAAACACCTGGAGTAATAAGCAAATTTGGCCTTGGAGTAGAGAATGAAGCAGGGCAAAGGCTAATAGAGTTTTGCCAATAGAATGCACTGGTCATAGCAAACACCCTCATCCAAAAACACAAGAGAAGACTCTACACATAGACATCACCAGAGGGTCAACACAGAAATCAGATTGATTATATTCTTTGCAGCCAAAGATGGAGAAGCTCTATACAGTCAGCAAAAACAAGACCGGGAGCTGGCTGTGGCTCAGATCATGAGCTCCTTATTGCCAAATTCAGACTTAAATTGAAGAAAGTAGGGAAAAACACTAGACCATTCAGGTATGACCTAAATCAAATCCCTTATGATTATACAGTGGAAGTGGAAAATAGATTTAAAGGACTAGATCTGATAGACAGAGTGCCTGATGAACTATGGACAGAATTCCTGTCATTGTAGAGGAGACAGGGATCGAGACCATCCCCAAGAAAAAGAAATGCAAAGAAGCAAAATGGCTGTCTGAGGAGGTCTTACAAATAGCTGTGACAAAAAAGAGAAGTGAAAGCAAAGGAGAGAAGGAAAGATATAAGCATCTGAATGCAGAGTTCCAAAGAATAACAAAGAGAGATAAGAAAGCCTTCTTCAGTGATCAATGCAAAGAAATAGAGTCAAACAACAGAATGGAAAAGACTAGAGATATCTTCAAGAAAATTAGAGATACCAAGGGAACATTTCATGCAAAGATGGGCTTGATAAAGGACAGAAATTGTATAGACCTAATAGAAGCAGAAGATATTAAAAGGTGGCAAGAATATACAGAAGAACTGTACAAAAAAGATCTTCATGACCCAGATAATAATGATGGTGTGATCACTCACCTAGAGCCAGACATCCTGGAATGTCACATCAAGTGGGCCTCAGAAAGCATCACTCTGAACAAAGCTAGTGGAGGTGATGGAATTCCAGTTGAGCTGTTTCAAATTCTGGAAGATGATGCTGTGAAAGTACTTCACTCAATATGCCAGCAAATTTGAAAAACTCAGCAGTGGCCACAGGACTGGAAAAAGTCAGTTTTCATCCCAATCCCTAAGAAAGGCAATGCCAAAGAATGCTCAAACTCACTGCACAATTGCACTCATCTCACACGCTAGTAAAGTATGCTCAAAATTCTCCAAGCCAGGCTTCAGCAATACATGAACCGTGAACTTCCAGATGTTCAAGCTGGTTTTAGAAAAGGCAGAGGAACCAGAGATCAAATTGCCAACATCTGCTGGATCATTGAAAAAGCAAGAGAGTTCCAGAAAAACACTTATTTCTGCTTTATTGACTATGTCAAAGCCTTTGACTGTGTGGATCACAGTAAACTGTGGAAAATTCTGAAAGAGATGGGAATACCAGACCACCTGACCTGCCTCTTGAGAAACCTGTATGCAGGTCAGGAAGCAACAGTTAGTACTGGGCATGGAACAACAGACTGGTTCCAGATAGGAAAAGGAGTATGTCAAGGCTGTATATTGTCACTCTGCTTATTTAACTTATATGCAGAGTACATCATGAGAAACACTGGGCTGGAAGAAGCACAAGCTGGAATCAAGATTGCCGGGAGAAATATCAATAACCTCAGATATTCAGATGACACGACCCTTATGGCAGAAAGTGAAGAGGAACTAAAGAGCCTCTCAATGAAAGTGAAAGTGGAGAGTGAAAAAGTTGACTTAAAGCTCAACATTCAGAAAACGAAGATCATGGCATCAGGTCTCATCACTTCATGGGAAATAGATGGGGATGCAGTGGAAACAGTGTCAGACTTTGTTTTTCTGGGCTGTAAAATCACTGCAGATGGTGATTGCAGCCATGAAATTAAAAGACACTTACTCCTCGGAAGAAAAGTTATGACCAACCTAGACAGCATATTAAAAAGCAGTGATATTACTTTGCCAACAAAGGTCCATCTAGTCAAGGCTATGGTTTTTACAGTAGTCATGTATAGATGTAAGAGTTGGACTATAAAGAAAGCTGAGTGCCAAAGAATCAATACTTTTGAACTGTGGTGTCAGAGAAGACTCTTGAGAGTCCCTGGGACTGCAAGGAGGTCCAACCAGTCCATTCTAAAGGAGATCAGTCCTGGGTGTTCATTGGAAGGAATGATGCTGAAGTTGAAGCTCCAATACCTTGGCCACTTCATGAGAATAGTTGACTCATTGGAAAAGACCCTGATGCTGGAAGGAATTGGAGGCAGGAGGAGAAGGGGATGACAGAAGATGAGATGGCTGGTTGGCATCACCGACTGGATGGACATTAGTTTGAGTAAACTCTGGTAGTTAGTGATGGACAGGGAGGCCTGGTGTGCTGAGATTCCCAAAGTGTCGGACACGACTGAGTGACTGACCTGGAACTGGAATGTTAGGAAAGTTCTGAACTATCATCTCTTTAAATATTTTCTCAGGTCCTGTCTCTTGTCTCCTTCTGGGACCCCTATAATGTGAATGTTGGTGTGTTTAATGTTGTCCCATAACTTAGGTTATCATCATTTTTTTTTTTTCAGTCTTATAACTATAATCTGTTTTGCAGCAGTGATTTCTACCATTCTGACTTCCAGGTCACTTATCCCTTCTTCTGCCTTAGTTCTGCTGTTGATTCATTCTACTGTATTGCTCATCTCTGTTTGTTCTTTAGTTCTTCTAGGTCTTTGATAATCATCTCTTACATCTTCTCCATTCTTTTTTTTTTTTTTTGAGATCCTGGATCATCTTTAATATCACTATTCTGAATTCTTTTTCTGGAAGATGGCCTATCTCCACTTCATTTAGTTGTTTTTCTGGATTTTATCTTGTTTCTTCATCTAGAACATAAACCTCTAACTTTTCATTTAGATTAATTTTCTGTGATATGGCTTTTTTCTGGCAGCTGTGGGATTGAAGTTCTTCTTGCTTCTTCTATCTGCCCTCCAGTGAAAGAGGTTAAGAGTATTGTGTAAGCCTCCTGATTGGAGGAACTGGTGGTGGGAAAAACTGAAATTTGCCCTGGTGGACAGAGTCATGCTCAGTGAAATTTTAATCCCATTGTCTGTGATAGGGGGGCTGCACTCACTCCCTGGTAGTTATTTGTCCCGATGTGACCCATCCCTGGAGTCTATAGGCTCTATGGTAAGGTTAATAACAACCTCCAAGAGGGCTCACTCCAAGGAGCACCACCCCCATCTCCATAGCAAGCCACTGTCGACCTTTGCCTCCACAGGAGACCCTCTAATACTAGCAGGGAGGTCTGGTTCAGTATCCTATGGAGTCACTGCTCAATTTCCTCTGGGTCCTGGTGCATACAAAAATTTGCTTTTGCCCTCCAAGAGTGGAGTTTATGTTTCCCCTAGTCTTATGGAAGTCCTGAAATCAAATCCTGCTGGTCTTCAAAGTCAGATTCCCTGGGGATTCCTAGTCCTTTTGCCAGATACCCAGGCTGGGAAGCTGCACTCCCTCCCTGTTAGCTATCTGCCCTGATATGACCCAGCCGTCGAGTTTATAGGCTCTATGGTTGGGTCATGAGTTCAGACCCTACCTCTGGACATAAGGCCAAAACCTTCAGTTCTGTGAGAGAACAGTGGGAGAACTTCTTCCGTATTATTGTTGTCTAGTTTGTGATCTGCCCATCTGGCAGGGACAGGATTTGATTTTATCCTGATTGTGCCCCTTCTATCACCATGTTGCAGCTTCTCCTTTGTCTTTGGACAGGGGCTATCTTTTTTGGGTGGGTTCCAGCATCTTCCTGTTGATGGTTGTTCAGCAGCTAGTTGTAATTTTGGTGCTCTTGCAGGAGGAGATTTGAGCAATATTTTGAGCGAGAATATACTTGGATATTTTTAAAAAGATGATCATTAGAATTTCTGTGTTTGATTCATATTGAGGTAAATATAAATTCTGAACTGAGATAGAAGTCAGAAAACTGGAAAGAACCTAAGGGATGTTAGTTAAGAATTTAGTCAGAATTAATTCACTTTTCTTATATTTTCTTAGTAGTTGCAATTCTTTTGGTTACATCTGACAAGAGAAGCAAGATGTAGCATAATAGAAATTATTATACTAGAAAGCAAAAATAGTTCTACTCTTTGCTTGAAACATAGTTATTGGCAATGTTACATTTGTGAATGGACACATTTTTTTAAATTAATATGTACTTCCCTGGTGGCTCAGATGGTAAATGCGTATGCCTACAAGGGAGACCGGGATTCAATCCCTGGGTCAGGAAGATCCCCTGGAGAAGGAAATGGCAACCCACTCCAGTACTCTTGCCTGGAGAATCCCATGGATGGAGGAGCTTGGTAGGCTACAGTCCATGGGGTTGCAAAGAGTCGGACACGACTGAGCGACTTCACTTCACTTCTTCACTTCTTTGATAGTAGCTATTATGTGTTTACAAGTGCACTTCCCATATGGGACTAGTGGTAAAGAATCCACTTGCCAGTGCAGGAGACATAAGAGATGTGGGTTTGATCCCTGGGTTGGGAAGATCCCCTGGAGGATGAGATAGCAATCTGCTCCAATGTTCTTGCCTGGAAAATTCCATGGACAGAGGAGCCTGGCAGGCTACAGGCAATGGGGCCACAAAGAGAGCAACTGAATGCGCACATATGCTTATAAACCATAATTCCTCTTCTTTTCTTCCTTCCTTCTTATCTATAATCAAATGTTAATCATGCTATGTATATATTGTTCTTACTTAATATTAACAAAATTTCTCAAATTGTTTTATAAAATAATCATCAGAGAGAGCACTCCAAAATTCATTGTCAGTCAGTCAGTCAGTCAGTCAGTTCAGTTGCTGTCCTGTCCAACTCTTTGCAACCCCATGGACTGCAGCATCCCAGCCTTCCCTGTTCATCACTAACACCCAGAGCTTACTCAAACTCATGTCCATCAAGTCAGTGATGCCAACCAGCCATCTCATCCTCTGTCGTCCCCTTCTCCTCTCACCTTCAATCTTTCCCAGCATCAGGGTCTTTTCAAACGAGTCAGTTTTTCTTATCAGGTGATCAAAGTATTGGAGTTTCCGCTTCACCATCAATCCTTCCAATGAATATTCAGGACTGATTTCCTTTAGGATTGACTGGTTGTATCTCATTGCAGTCCAAGGGACTCAGTACAAGAGTCTTCTTCAGCACCACATTTCAAAAGCATTAATTCTTCAGCATCCAGCTTTCTTTATGGTCCAATTCTCATATCCATACATGACTACTAGAAAAACCATAGCTTTGACTAGATGGACTTTACTGGCAATGTAATGCCTCTGCTTTTTAATATGCTACCTAGGTTGGTTATAGCTTTTCTTCCAAGAAGCCAGCATCTTTTAATTTCATGACTGCAGTCACCATCTGCAGTGATTTTGGAGCACAAGAAAATAAAGTCTGTGACTATTTCCACTGTTTCCCCATCTACTGGCCATGAAGTGATGGGCCAGATGCCATGATCTTCATTTTCTGAATGCTGAGTTTTAAGCCAACTTTCTCACTCTACTCTTTCACTTTCATCAAGAGACTCTTTAGTTCTTCTTTGCTTTCTGCCATAAGGTGGTGTCATCTGGATATCTGAGGTTATTGATTTCTCCCGGCAATCTTGATTCCAGCTTGTGCTTCATCCAGCCTGCATTTCATGTGATGTACTCTGCATATAAGTTAAATAAGCAGGGTGATGATATATAGCCTTGATGTACTATTTTCCAAATTTGGAACAAGTCTGTTGTCCCATTCATTGTAGAGATCATTTTAGAAATTCATTGTAGAGGGTGTCATTATCCTGATACCAAAACCAGAAAAAGACACCAGAAAAGAAAAATTACAGGCTAATATATCTGGTGAATATAGATGTAACAATCTTCAATCAAATATTAGCAAGCCAAAGTTAGTTATATATAAAAATGATAATAGAACCTAATAATCCTTAATATAATTGTATTATAATTAATGCAACTGTTCCCCTATTATTGGATATATTTTTCTGCATTGTTTTGTTATATTATAGGTAATATTTTGTGGAACAATTTTAAACTCAATGTTTGTTCCTCTTTCTAGTTCTTTTGGAATGTTATTTGTAGGCATAAAGTTTGGGTCAAAGTATGGATATTTTAAACCCCATATTTAAAAAAACCTTCCTAAATGGTTCAGTTCAGTTCAGTTGCTCAGTCGTGTCTGACTCTTTGCGACCTCATGAATCTCAGCACGCCAGGCCTCCCTGTCCATCACCAACTCCCGGAGTTCACTCAAACTCACGTCCATCAAGTCAGTGATGCCATCCAGCCATCTCATCCTCTGTCATCCGCTTCTCCTCCTGCCCCCAATCCCTCCCAGCATCAGAGTCTTTTCCAATGAGTCAATTCTTCTCATGAGGTGGCCAAAGTACTGGAGTTTCATCTTCTGCATCATTCCTTCCAAAGAAATCCCGGGACTGATCTCCTTTAGAATGGACTGGTTGGATCTCCTTGCAGTCCAAGGGACTCTCAAGAGTCTTCGCCAACACCACAGTTCAAAAGCATCAATTCTTTGGCACTCAGCCTGCTTCACAGTCCAACTCTCACATCCATACATGACCACAGGAAAAACCATAGCCTAAATGGTGGTACATTTCAAAACCATTAATAAAAGAACATTAGTGTGTTTTTTAATCTCACCCTTGCTAACTCTATGCATTAAAAATATCTTTACCAATCTCTAGGTAAATGTTATCCCACTGTTTTGATTTCTCTTATGTTAATTTATTCAATATTAGTTTACTGAGTGATGAAAATATTTTTAAGGATATCCAATGTAGAGTCTGTATTTGGAATGAGTATGTTGGCGTATATCAAGATAATTAAATCCCCTTTCTACAAGGAATAATATGGCACAAGTGTTAACAAAGGAGCCAGTCTAAGACAGGATACATTTTATAATTTATTTAATAATCAGTCACAGAATGATATTTATAAAGGAGTGTGTGTTCAAGTTTGCTGAGACATGAATCTTTCTGCAAATCAATATATATTTTGAAGGATAAACTTCCAGAAGCTTTAAGCACTTGGATTATTGAAGCTAGAAAATAGAAAATATGTGACAACTTGGTTGACAGGTGTCAGAGATTGCCTTGTGGAATAGTTCCAATATGTTGTTTCAAACTAATATAAGGAAGCAGTATATTCTGTTCCTTCAACAAAGTTAATAGTGGTTCTTAAGAGGGTGGGAGACAGGGGTCAATGAAAAGAAATGCAGTTAAAATATGCATAAATCAGCATTTAATGATTTCAGGGTCGTAATCTTAAACTTATAGGTATTTTCTTTTAGTCCTGAACAAAAGTATATGTGTGTGCCTAGCGATAGAAAGAGAGTGCAGGTTGTTAAGAGTCCCAGAGCATGATTAATGTCTCTGTCTAGTGGGCATGCCACCCCTTCAAAATAGCCGGTGCTGTTACTACACTATGATTAACCTGTAAGGCAACAGAAAAATAGACTTGTATTGCAGTCCAAGCAGAAACCAGGCACTGTGCTGGCGTCCTGGCAGGCGGGCCAGCCACTCATCGGCAGAGCCGACACTTCACACCTGTGAAACCCACAGCACGACCGGTCATTGGCTCCACAGGTTGGAGATCTATCTTCCCCAAGCTTTATTTTTTTCTTTAAAGTATTTAATTTTAAAGGAATGGGAGGGTAGGGGTTAGTGTGGGAGGTGGAAGATATAGTTTTCTGAATTTCTGTGCTATTCATGATATCTTTGTTTTGTCTGTTTTATTAATGGATTCTATCTATGCTTTCATATATAATATGTATAAAGCATTTCTCTGAAAATAAGGAATGGGATTTGGCTTATTTTAAATAGAAAATACAATTCTGATGCTAAAAGAAATACCAGATTTGTAAGTCTAGAAGTTTCCTAAAAACATATTAGACCTGTTTATTTTTGTGAGAAATATTTCAGAGAAAGGGAATTACAGAAAGGGACAAATATATCATGGTATCAGGAAAGGAATTTGAGGCTTTGCTTCCTTAAAAATATTAATCATCATCATCAATTAAGCTTAATTGAGCACAAACTGTGTACAGAACACCCTGCTATGCATTAAGAACATGTAAATCTATGCCACAAACCATAGTTCTCGAGGCATTCATAATCTCTTTTGAGCATCGAGGCTCATCCATGAGCGTAAACAAATGAATGACAATAAAAAGAAGCCAAGGCTCAGTCCCAAGTGATTTCTGTAGATAAGAGGGATATTTGAGCCATAGTAAACAGAGTGATTCATTTAAATTTTTCATTAGTTTTACTTCCTTAGAGTTTACATATATATTTAATTTTTTTAATATTGTCATAGATTCTTGGACACTTTATGAAATACAGACACACACCATAGATAAAATAAATCTCAAGAGTACTATGGAGGAAAAATAAAATTGAGACTGTACCTGTCAGATAAACCAGAGAGAAAATTCAGCAGAGAGCAGGTCTTACAAGTCTACAAACCCCTGTGCCTCTGCAGAGGTCAAAGTAACAGCATCAGTTCATGAAGCCATCCATAAAGAATATCCTTTACATTCACACTTGTAGTGATACCACCTACCCAGAACTTATAGTCATAAGCCCATCCACCTAAGCTCTGAAGTGAAGTGAACCGAAGTCGCTCAGTCGTGTCTGACTCTTTGTGACCCCGTGTAGCCTACCAGGCTCTTCCCTCCATGGGATTCTCCAGGCAAGAGTACTGGAGTGGGTTTGCCATTTCCTTCTCCAGAGGATCTTTCCGACTCAGGAATCGAACCCGGGTCTCCCGCATTCCAGGCAGACGCTTTAACATCTGAGCCACCACCTAAGCTCTAATTCTTATTTATTTCTAGTGGAGCTGTCTTTTTTTTTTAACTGAAATATAGTTGATTAGCAACGTTGTGCTGGGCTTCCCTGGTGGCTCAGAGGTTAAAGCATTTGCCTGCAAGGCGGGAGACCCGGGTTCAATCCCTGGGTCAGGAAGATCCCCTGGAGAAGGAAATGGCAACCCACTCCAGTATTCTTGCCTGGAAAATCCCATGGATGGAGGAGCCTGGTAGGTTACAGTCCACGGGGTCGCAAAGAGTCGGACACGACTAAACGACTTCACTTCACTTCACTTCACTTAGCAACGTTGTGCTAGTTTCAGCTGTACAACAAAGTAATTCAGTTATACATATATATATATTATTTTTCAGATTATTTTCCATTATAAATTATTACAAATTATTGAGTATAGTTCCCTGTCTACACAGTAGGTCCTCACTGATATCTCCAAGCTCTAATTCTTGAAGTTGTCATTGACTATTTTCTTCTTTACACTCCTATCTATTCTTTTCTCATTTTTTCTGTATTCTGAAATAATTTATTTCATTGCTATCATTTAATCTCAATATTGATGACTAATTCAAATCATTCATTCATTATTCCAGCACATCTGGACTTTGGTCTCCTAATTTGGAGCTTTTCCTCCCACCACTTCATTCTGCAAACTGCTCAAAAACTAACCTCCTAAAATTCTGCTTTGACTATGCCCCTCCTTCCCATTCCTCTCCCTGGCAAAACAACCGTCCACATTTTCCAGTGAACAAATCTTAATGGTCCTATAAATAACATAAACTTTCCCTGAACCACAACTATTGTTTTTATCATCCTCATGACATCTAACAGGGTAATGCCTTGAAGTTACTTATATTTTCTTATTTTCCTAGTAGCATATTATGCTAGTTAAGGAGACAGATATTTTCCTAAGCATCTTTGCATAGTGCATTTTTACCTAGGAGATATAGAACCATAAAAATTGATTAATCCCTAATGACACAGTATATTAATTTCTTGGAGCTGCCATAACAAAGTGCCACCAATTAGATGGCTTAAACAGTGGAAATGTATTGTCTCAGTTCTGGATGTTAAAAATCATGATTGAGGTGTCAGGAAGCAGGGTTAGTTTATTCTGGGGGCTACGAAGAAGAATCTGTTTCATGTTTCTGTCCTAGCTTCTCAGGTTTCTCTCCTAGCTTCTGTTGGTTTGCTGGCAATGTTTATATTTCTTAGCCTTGTGGCAGCATAATTCCAATCTTTCTGCAATTGTGTTCAAAATCTCCCTTTGTGTTCAAAATTCCCCCTTTAATAATGACACAGTCATTTTGGATTAGAGCTCATCCTGATGACCTCATTGCAACATGATCATTTGCAAAGACTGTTTCCCTAAGGTCACCTGCAAAAGAAGTCAGTTTGTAAATTCTCACTTGACTATGTTGCTATTCGTTTATTTCTGAAAGTGCTTAAATGCTGCTATGAATCATGTATAAAATGTCCACATTTCCATTCCTTCCCTTCCCCCTTTTATAACTTTCTGTGTAGATTCAGAATATCAAATTTGATATCAAATTTCACTCCTGTTCTTTTAAAATAACTTTAGCAGTTTCAGTCAGAAGGCTCTGATAAAAAGCTGAAGTATTTCCAAGTGACACACTACATTTGTTTATGTTCCAGTTAGGTGGGTTCATTGGTCTGCATGATTATCTAATCACATTACTATACAATATTGCAAAGTAGAAGTCTGCATAAGCTTTCCATGATTGGTCATCATAGAAAATAGAATCTTGATTTGCTATGGTTCCAGATGGTGGCTTGCTTATAATAGTTTAGATTTAATCATGATCATTATAAACTAAACGAAGCTAAATTATACTATCTTAGAGAGAATTTTTGTGTTGTTTGCAATCACAGCCCTCTTGCACAAGGGCTGAACTTATCCATTGTAGAAATAGGAATAGATTATTATCATGATGACATATTTTGAATGTTGCCATGTTCTTTACTGTAAAGAATTAATCTTTAAAATGAGTTCTTCCTAGTTTTGAATGTTATTTATTTGCTATTTATCTTTTGAACACATCCAAGCAAAATAATTTTTTTGATGTTAAGAAACTTGCTGTTCAGTAATATGACAGGTATATTGAGATTATTACTAACATTATCAATTCATTTTGAGAAAATATTTAATGTACATTAGTATAAAATGCCCCTAGTTTTTTAAATTATTTATTGGCAGTTATAAATTCAGCATGCAATATTTTATGCTAGCTGTCCAGAACCTAGCTCAGTACAGCTAACAGAACATTTATTTTTACCACCTAAGTCATAAAAGTTGTTTTCCATATCTTCAGTCAAACTTAACTACAGGGAAGAAGAAGTGGAAAAATTATCTGTCACATTATTCACAGGCCAGAGCAAGACACTGTAAAACCATGGCCCACTAAGCTAATTTAGAAGAAAAAATGGAAAGAGGTTTTTAAAAGATGGCATTTATACGTAATATATGTAGAAGAGTTTAGGGTTTTGACAGTTTGAGATTGTATCCTCTTTAGAGAGAATGCATAATGACTTTTATTTCTTTTGAAATATGCATAACTTCTTGAAGGTAACTTTCAACTCTCATTAGCACTTTTCAAAGCAAGTTTCCAATCTCTACAAAAGTAAAGGGTACAACATCCTTGAACTTTGAATAGATTGAATGTTTACTTATCAACAATTCAGTCATTTCCCTTCTTGTTGGGACTTTGGCGCCATCATCTTTGAGGAAAAATGCTACTATGGACATAAAAGTTGAGATTTTCTATTGTCTCATAGCTAACCAGCAGTATAAACATATATCTCTAATACTAGCTATAGTAAAGAGCTAAAGTAAGCTCTTTTAGTGGGAATGAGTTTATATATTGAATATAATAGTGTGACTTTTGGAGTCAGGCTCTCTGGATTTGAATCCATCTTGTTTCTAACTGACCTGTTAGCATATGCAAGCTAATATTTTGTAGCTATAATCTTCTCATCAATAAAATATATGTTAAAATGATACCTGCCTCACAATGACATTGAATATTATATCAGAGTTTCTAAATCTCAATACCATGATATTTTGTGCAAATTCTTTGTCATGGAGGACTTTCCTATGCTTTCAAGAATGTTTACCAACATCTCTGGCCTCTGTTTACTGGATGACAGTATAGTAAACCTCTTTCAATGGTGAAAACGAAAAATGTCTGCACATATTGCTAAATGTCCCCTGCAGGACAAAATAACCTGCACCTAAGACTCACTGGGTGGAATGGATATCTATAATACATTTAAAGAAAGAGAACTTTACATACTTCCTGGTGCCTAAATGCTCAGTACACTTTCAGTCTGATTATCACATAATAAACAGACATACATAATCTCTTTTTTGAAGAGCCATACTATTCAAGAACATGAGCACTATCTCTGTTCTTTCTATGTGTATTTGTATATAAATAAATATCTATATATGGAATATATGCATGTATGTATTGATACATATATGTCTACCAGTACATTGCCTATTTCCTAACCGTTGTTCAAAGTAGTGAGGCACATAGTAAAACAGCTAATATCTATCTGATAATTACCTAGTGTCATTAGTTTTAGTGGTCTTTGATGCTAATAGTTTACAAATTACCAAAAACTTGCAAAAGAAATGGGCTTAAATTATCTCTCTCCTCTGTGGCCCTATAAGAATAAAATACATACAAAGCAAGAGGCCTACAGTAGAGTGAAAAAATTGTTTTCCATTATACAACATTAAAGGACTGTGACCAAAAAAGGGTTTTTAACTTTTAACACCACAGTTGGGTTAAAAAAAAAAAAAGTCTAAGATGGTTTTTAAAGGGCTACTTGATTCCTAAAAGCCTAAGATGAAAAGCAGTGTGTGAAAACATAAAAATTGGTTATGATATTTACATTTTCTTAATGTTAATAGTAACAATACTTTGTTCAGTTTTCTATATAGTTCAAGGCCATTTTCGTTGTCTCATGTAATTACCTCAGCTATGCCATCTACGTACAGATTATTTCAGCCTTCTTATGGACACATTGACTGAGACAGAGGTCTTACTGTTTCAACTTAATCTTTACAGTACACTCAAGGGTTAGTCTCCCTAAGAGCCTTTGGTAATGCTTTACATGAATTGTACTCTTAAATATTCCACTGGACACTCATTTAGTTGAGTTTGTAGTAAGAGCACACTGACATTATTAAGGTTACTGACCATGTTTTATAAAATGAAGCACATTTGAGGTTATATTGATTGGATCATTCTGTTCAACTATGTGAAGGCCTTGAGTGCAGACGTTGCTTACTGCCTTGGAGGACCATCTTTGTTACCTCCTTAATGGGCTGGTATTGATAGTGGTAACATAAGAGCAGACCTAGTACTGCTCTAACAATGTTGCTGATACGTGAGTTATAAAAATTACTGCTAATGAAGTTACCCTGGCACATAGGTACTATGCAATAGCAAAAAATTTATAAAGAAATTTATATGCTGCATAGTATACTCACTTTAAATCTTATCATATAGGAATCATTATTAATTCCACTGTTCCAATGACAGTATTGATGATCAAAGGTTCAGTAACTTGGTCAAGTCACATAGTTACTAACTAGCAGTGATGATGATAATGGCTAATGTTTATAGAATGGCTACTATGTTTCACGTGCTGTATTAAATATTTGGTCATCTGTAAACCCATTGCTTTATTAGAAAGTTTTAGTAGCATTTTACAGCCATGCACAAATTAAGGAGGAATCTGAAGCCACGCAGTACGATTTCAGAATTTGTTTCCTTAACTTCTATCGTAACTTCCTCATGCTTCTGTCAAAGAACTGCACCTTGAGTCAAGTCCTCCAACTCTTCTGCATCTGGATGATTTGTCTGCCTTTGTCATTCTGAGACCTAATGTTGATTGACCACTCTATACTGGTTTCTCAGAACCTTGGTGGATAAAAAAACGAACTGCATATAAAATGTTCTAAGTTGCTTTTCATTGGGAAAGATATATATTTTTACCTTTTTATATTATGTTGGGGTATAGATGATTAAAATGTAATTAAAAAAAAGAAGCAATGTTGTGATCGTCTCGGTGAGCAGTTAAGGACTTTAGTCATTCATATACATGTACCTCAGTTCAGTTCAGTTCATTCCCTCAGTTGTGTCTGACTCTTTGCAACTCCAAGAATTGTAGCACGCCAGGCCTCCCTGTCCATCACCAACTCCCGGAGTTCACTCAGACTCATGTCCATTGAGTCAGTAATGCCATCCAGCCATCTCATCCTCGGTCGTCCCCTTCTCCTCCTGTCCCCAACCCCTCCCAGCATCAGAGTCTTTTCCAATGAGTCAACTCTTCGCATGAGGTGACCAAAGTACTGGAGTTTCAGCTTCAGTATCATTCCCTCCAAAGAAATCCCAGGGCTGATCTCTTTCAGAATGGACTGGTTGGATCTCCTTGCAGTCCAAGGGACTCTCAAGAATCTTCTCCAACACCACAGTTCAAAAGCATCAATTCTTCAGCACTCAGCCTTCTTCACAGTCCAACTCTCACATCCATACATGACCACAGGGAAAACCATAGCCTTGACTAGACGGACCTTAGTCGGCAAAGTAATGTCTCTGCTTTTGAATATGTTATCTAGGTTGCTCATAACTTTCCTTCCAAGGAGTAAGCGTCTTCTAATTTCATGGCTGCAGTCACCATCTGCAGTGATTTTGGAGCCCCAAAAAATAAAGTCTGACACTGTTTCCACTGTTTCCCCATCTATTTCCCATGAAGTGATGGGACTGGATGCCATGATCTTCATTTTTCTGAATGTTGAGCTTTAAGCCAAGTTTTTCACTCTCAGCTTTCAGTACCTAGTCTCTCCCAAACTCCCCTCCCATCCATGCTGCTGCATAACATTGAGCAGAGTCCCATGTGCTATATAGTTGGTCCATGTTGGGTATCCATTTTAAATATAGCAGTGTGTACATGTCCATCCTAAATTCCCTAACTATCCCTTTCCCTCCACCCCCCAACTACCATAAGTTCGTTCTCTAAATCTGTAAATCTTTCTGTTTTGTAAGTAAGTTTATTTGTATCATTTCTTTTTAGATTCCACATAAAAAGAGATGTCACATATTTCTCCTTCTGTCTGACTTACTTCACTCAGTATGACACTCTCTAGGTCCATCCATGTTGCTCTAAGTGGCATTGTCTCTTTCTTTTTAATGGCTAGGTAATATTTCATTGTATATATGTGCCACTTTTTTTTTTTTTTTTTCAATCTGTTCTTCTGTCATGGACATTTAGGTTGCTTCCTTGTCTTGGCTATTGTAAACAGTGCTGTAATGAACATCCAAGTGCATGTATCCTTTTGTATCATGTTTTTCTCCAGATATATGCACAGGAGTGGGATTTCAGGGTCAAGTGCTAGTTCTGTTTTTAATTTTTAAAGGAACCTTCACACTATTGTCCATAGTGACTGTGCATTTCCACCAACAGTGTAGGAGGGCTCCCTTCTCTCCACACCCTGTCCAGAATTTATTGTTTATGGATTATTTTGATGATAGCCATTCTGACTGGTGTGAGATGTTATCTTATTATAGTTTTGATTTGCATTTCTCTGATAACTAGCAATGTTTAATATCTTTTCATGTGCCCTTCAGCTATCTGTATGTCTTCTTTGGAGAAATGTCCATTTAGATCTTCTGCCTATTTTTCAATTGGGTTGTTGGTTTTGATGCTGTTAAGCATCATAAGCTGTTTGTAAATTTTAGAGGCTAATCCCTTGTCAGTCATGTCATTTGCAAATATGTTATCTTATTCTGAGGGTTGTCTTTTTATTTTGTTTTGTTTGGGAAAGATGTTTTAAACTTAGTTGTGTATCTCCAGTGCTTAATACACTGGCTAAGGCACTGAGCAAATGCTAGTAAATTAACCTAATCTTTTTTTTTTTTTTTCTTCAGGGATATTAAAAAAAATTAATTGGGATATTTTCAGGAACTTTAAAAAATACTTGTGTCCTTTTCCAAATAAATGGCTTAGTTATGGGCATATTTATTTACCACATTTGATCAGTACTGGAAATGGTTTTAAAAGGAGAAAATCATGCCAATCTTTAGGTGCCTCTGAAATTTCACAGTATAGGTAGTTTTATTATCTTAATAACATCTAAACTGACCCTTCTCCAGTAATCTTATTTTAATATATTATATCTAATGTGTTGTTTTCACAAGAAACATAGGTAACCTGAAAACTTCCAAAGTTTAGAAATAAATGAACAAATAATGTAATTAAAAGCATAATCCCTACAAAAGGATGAGATTAAGGCTGTCATAGAATTCACATCAGCAACTTAGGAGAATAGTAGAAAATGGGAAAATACCTTTAAAGGTGTTAGAGAAAATTATTTTCAACCTAGAATACTAAACTCAGACCTTCTACCAGTCAACTGGGCAAACAGAATCAAGGCCTCTCCATTGCGTGAGCTCACAAAGCTTATCTGTCATGTATACACATTCCTAGAGAATTACTTTTAAGATGTTATTCAACCAAATGAGGAGAAAAACAAGATAAAAGATGATGTAGAATCCAAAAGGGAAGAAAATAGTGGAAATGGAAGTTTGGCTCTGTAGCCATGCAAAAAACCCAAGTGGTACAATTAGAAGCAGAAGGACAGAGGAAGCTGGAAGGGTACAAAGAAACATAGAAAACAAGTATTTCCTAGAAACACTGGGAAAACCCAAAATTCATATATGTAAGTTTCGGCTCAAATATGAAGCTTCACTTTAAAACAGAATCTGTGGACTTTAAGAATGGAATCACTTTCAAGCAATGATTATGTAATAATCTGACAGATATTGGGAATATCATACAGACAGAAAACGTTTATTCACTCCATAAAAAGAAAAAATTCAGAAATTCTAGTTGGTAAAACAAAGCTAAAACAAAAGCTAAAATATGATCAAAATATGAAGCTGACTAAAGTGTATCTCAATTCTGATCAATAAGTCAGAAAGGAAAATCTATATGAAAACTATTTTTAGAGGAGAGGGGTTTTATGTCTTACTGGTCAGAACATATGTAATTCTGACATCTAGTTTGGCTCTGTGGTGAACAAGTCACATAGTTAAAATGTTATACATGTTGTTGACTGGTTTTCAAGTTTTAGGGTAAGTCTATATAAATAATTATGGTCATATAACAGAATATAAATAATAGAAATCTTGTCTGTGACAAATTTGGAGATGAAGAAAGCATAGATCCACTAAGGTATTAATCTTGTAGGGGGAGGGATTAAGATACAATTAATTGTTTATGTAACTAAAAATAGAGATTTAAGTACTTTTGAGTTTTGAAGGCAAATATTTAGGGACATGCCGGAACTAAAAGTAGTATTTATATCTATGGGGTAATAGAGTGGGAAGTTGATATCTGTGTGTGAATCCAGTTCATCTTTATAGCACAAGGTTAATAGATGTTTTTAATGTATAAATTAATAAAGAGTAGTATTAGCATATGATTTTAAAAATACATAAAATTATCAGGATAACTAAATCAGAAGTTTAAAGGTGTAGTTAATAAAGCTAATTACTACTCTGATGTGTGATTAGAAAAAAGTATCAGAATAAGAGGAGGAAAGGAGAAAGAAGAGAAGCTAATTAACTGAGAGAGCAGAAATGATTCAGTCAGGTCACAAAGCAAGAGTCAGAACCCAAGCAATAATTAAGGATGCACTGTAACCAAAACTACTGTTCTAAACTGTATAGTTCTTATATGCTTTATCTAGTTACTGATTGTAAATCGGGAGCTGAAATTATCTGTAAACACCATCATGCAAGACAGAAAATCTATAAATGTATTATTTAAAAACATTCCTTCAATTAATGAAGGTAGAGCATATGTAACTTTATTTACTAGCCGTGTTCTTTTTAGTAACCTAGGCTTTATTTATTTGACCAAACCAGTACCTTTATTTTGATGACTACCCATGATTATGTGAACAAATCAACATCATTAAAGAAAGAGATTAATAAAATTGTCTTCACTTAATATCACATGAATAACTGAAAGTGAAGTTTAAACATTATTATCTAATTATTTTATGAATGCAAATCTTAGGCCCATATCAGTTGTATAAGTGCAGGCAAAGTCATATTCCATAGTTCCCAATATTTAATTTCAGTAAAAATAAATACCAGGTATAACATATACGGGCTTCCTTGGTGGCTCAGAGGTTAAAGCGTCTGCCTGGAATGCGGGAGACCCGGGTTCGATCCCTGGGTCGGGAAGATCCCCTGGAGAAGGAAATGGCAACCCACTCCAGTACTCTTGCCTGGAGAATCCCATGGACGGAGAAGCCTAGTAGGTTACAGTCCACAGGGTCGCAAAGAGTCGGACACGACTGAGCGACTGAACTGAACTGAACTGAATCTGTTCAGAACCCTCAGTGACCCCCTTGCCTACTCTATCAAGTCTGAGCGTCTCCATCTGATGTTTAAGACCCTATAACCATGTCTTTTCTATATGGATTTTTTATTTCTCTACAACATAGTTATCATATCTATAAAAATCACTCCTTTTTTTTCCTGGTTCATCTTTTTCCTTTCATTCTCTAAGCCCTCTTCAACAGTTCACTGCTGCCACCCAGATGAGTTCCTCCTCTGAATCCTTTTAAATATTAGCAGTCAGGACCCAGTAGTTTAACATTTAATTATTCTTCCATATCCCCTGATTTACTTTAGTCTTGCCTCTTACCAAATTGTAAATTACCTATTGACAGAAAACTTGTTGAATGATTATTTTGACTCCCACAATGTGTCCAACCCAGGTCTGGGAATGTAAATATTAAATAAAGTTTTTGGTTGAATTAGTGATTACACTTAGTTCATATGCACAATCCATTTCTCTGCTCAAAAGTCAAATTAGTTGTTTTAAATATTTTTCCATTTTGAACTTACTTGAATTTTTTCCATCTATATGATTTGACTAGCATTACCAAATTATGGTAGATCTATTACACTTCTATGGATCCTTTGTTACAACTGTCATTTTTAACTAATAACGCATTTATTACATAGTTTTTACAGAATCTATCTTCAGCTTAGCCTATTTTTCATTCTTTTTCTTCTTCTGGTAAAGCACAAAGAAAAGCATGCTTACTGCTTGGAGAAACATCCCTTGGGCAGTGTGTTCAGTCAACAGCTTGCATGAGTGTTCCTCAGCACAAGTGGATTAGACTCAAGCAGTAGATTCTGGGCTCCTGTCAAATTCTAGAACATGCTTTCTAAATTGCCCCCTGTTCCCCAGAAGTTGCTGTCTGCATGTATAAAGAAAGAAAGTTTTGGTTACCTACTATGTTGTCAGAGTTCTTACTTATAAAATGTAGGGACACATTTTCAACTTTCTGAACAATATTGTCAATTTCCCTTGAACTGCTTCCAGTTTCACCGTGATTCTTTTTAACTACCTTTAAGGGGTATGCATTCTCTTATCTTCTGAGATATGCTCCAATATTTTTGGCCATGGCCAATTTATGGAAAAATTGTGGAAGAGTTTTAAAGCCTTTACATGAACAGAGCTTGGCATGAAGCAAACTACCCTTAGTCTAAAACCAAAATCTGCTTTGATTTCCCCTCTATTATTAACTAGGTGTGCCCCTTTGGGGAAATCACAAAATGTCTACATTTCATTGATCTGATCTGTAAAATGAGAATGTTTCTAAATGGATCTTTTCTAAAATCCATAAAATCTAATATTATGCTTAGATTTTTTTTTTTTTAGGAGCCGAATATTCTTTGTGCCTGAATACACTGTGCTTAAAAAAAAAAAAAAAATCTAACACCTACATCTTGATATGAAAGAAGAGATGTGCACTCACTTTCTTTTTTCACCTTTAGTTCTGTATGACCATAAACCAGTCACTATCCATCACAACCAACTAGTTCATCCAACTATCTCAATCTTGTCAGTCAGTTCAGTCTCTCAGTCGTGTCCGACTCTTTGTGACCCCATGGACTGCAGCACACCAGGCTTTCCTGTCCATCACCAATTCCTGGAGCTTTCTCAAACTCATGGACATCAAGTTGGTGATGCCACCCAACCCTCTCATCCTCTGTCACCCCGTTCTCCTCTTGCCTTCAATCTTTCTCAGCATCAGGGTCTTTTCTAATGAGTCAGTTCTTCACATCAGGTGGCAAAGTATTGGAGCTTCAGCTTCAGCATCAGTCCTTCTAATGAATTTTCAGGACTGATTTCATTTAGTTTTAACTGGTTTGATCTCCTTGCAGTGCAAAGGACTCTCAAGAGTCTTCTCCAACACCACAGTTCAAAAGCATCAATTCTTCATCACTCAGCCTTCTTTATGATCCAATTTTCTCATCCATACATAACTACTGGAAAAACCATAGCTTTGACTATATGGACCTTTGTTGGCAAAATAATGTCTCTGCTTTGTAATATGCTGTCTAGGTTGGTCTCAACCTTAAGATTTATTATTCTTATGGAGTTGTTTAGGCAACTAAGCATTGTGCTTGTAAGCTTACCATTATTTTTTCACTTCAAAAATATTTCTTTGTTTTCCTAATATAGTACTCTAGCAGACTGAGTACTTAATAAATAAACTAAATAGTCATTAGACTGAGAGGAAGTGATAGATACTTGTTCTTCTAGTTCTCTAACCAGTGATGGATAGTCACAGTTTTGCAAATTCTATGTCACTATTGCCTCCTCTAAAAGAAAGGCCAGCAAAAAAAAAAATATATATATATAGAGTAATTAGATAAATAAGAGCATATTATAGTTATAAAATATCACTCTAGAAATATAAAATTTTACTGTTGCCTCTACTGAAAATTGTTATAGGCATACCTCCTTTTATTGTGCTTCACTTCATTGCACTATGAAGATATTGTGTTTGTTTTTTTTTTTACAAATTGAAAGTTTATGGCAACCCTGTGCCAAGCAAGTCTATTGGCTCAATTTTTCCAACAGCATTTACTCACTGCATGTTTTTCTGCCACATTTTTGTAATTCTCACAATATTGCAAATTTGTTGATTTTGATTATATGTGTTATGGTGATCTGTGGTTTTTTTCCTGGCCCTGCCACGTGGCTGTCAGGATCTTAGTTCCCTGACCAAGGATCAAACCCCAGCCCACTGGACCACCAGGGAATTCCTTGTGATCTGTGATCTTTGATGTTACAGTTGCAAAAAGATTACAACTGTCTGAAAGTTCAGATGATAGTTAGCATTTTTTAGTGTTAAAGTATTTTTATTGAGGTATAATTAATGTGCAATATTATATATGTTACAGGTGAACAATATACTGATTTGTCATTTTTAAAGGTTATTTTTTTTTTTTTTTTTTTTTTAAATTCGCTCAGTCGTGTCCGACTCTTTGCGACCCAGTGGACTGTAACCTACTAGGCTTCTCCGTCCATGGGATTCTCCAGGCAAGAATATGATGCTAAAGCTGAAACTCCAGTACTTTGGCCACCTTTGGCGAAGAGTTGACTCATTGGAAAAGACTCTGATGCTCGGAGGGATTGGGGGCAGGAGGAGAAGGGGACAACCAAGGATGAGATGGCTGGATGGCACCACGGACTCAATGGATGTGTGTCTGAGTGAACTCTGAGAGATAGTGACGGACAGGGAGGACTGGCGTGCTGCGATTCATGGGGTCGCAAAGAGTTGGACACGACTGAGTGACTGAACTGAAGTGAACTGATATAGAATCTTATATATAGAATAAGATCTTATTATAGAATTGTATATGTAGAATCTAATCTATAGATTATTAGATTATATATAGAATATATATATTCACTTATATATAGAATCTAAAAAAAAAAAGATACAAATGAACATATTTACAAAACAGAAACAGACTCACAGACTGAGAGACCAAACTTATGGAGGTGGGAGGGAAATAGGTAAAGAATAGATTGTGAGTTTGGGATTAACATGTATACACTACTATATTTAAAAAGGATAAAGAATAAGGACCTACTGTATAGCACAAGAACTTTGCTTAATATTAAGTAGCAACCTAATTGCGGAAAGAATTTGAAAAAGACTTGATCCATGTAAAAGTACAATAAAGTAAGTTCTGAGTTTCCTCAAACTTTTCAGCATTTATATGAATTTTCATCAATTGTAAAAATAAAATAAGCATGCAACTTTTATAATTCAGGTTATTTATATATATATGTATATGTATCAATATATACATATACATACAAGAGAATATATGTTAATGACTGAACAACAACAATATACGTTAATGTGTACTTATGTAGATCTGAATTTTACTAGTATGTATATAAGGTGTTTCTGAATCTTAATAGTATGTAAGCTTCTCTTCAGAAAAATGTGGATTTGTAAGCTTTCCTATCTATTTGTTATGGTTCAGCTGCTCAGTCAACTCTGACTGTTTGCAACCCCATGAACTGCAGCACACTAGGCTTCCCTGTCCTTCACCATCTCCCAGAGCTTGCTCAAACTCATGTCCATTGAGTCAGTAATACCATCCAAACACCTCATCCTCTGTTGTCTGCTTCTCCTCCTACCTTCAATCTTTCTCAGCATCAAGGTCTTTCCCAATGAGTCACTCTTCACATCAGGTGGCCAAAGTATTGGTGCTTCAGTTTCAGCATCAGTTCCTTCAGTGAATATTCAGAATTGATTTCCTGTAGGATTGACTGATTTGATTTCCCTGCAGTCCAAGGGTTTTCAAGGGTCTTCTCCAATCAGTTCAAAAGCATCAATTCTTAAGTTCTCAGCCTTCTTTATGGTCCACATTTCACCTTGATATATGACTACTGAAAAACCATAGCTTTGATTAGATAGACCTTTGTTCACAAAGTAATGTCTCTGCTTTTTAATATGCTGTCTAGATTTGTCATACTTTTTCTTGCAAAGAGCAAGCATCTTTTAGTTTCATGGCTGCAGTCACCATCTGGAGTGATTTTGGAGCCTGAGAAAATAGTCTGCCACTGTTTCTATTGTTTCCCTATCCATTTGTCATGATGTGATGGAAGTGAATGCCATGACCTTCATTTTTTGAATGTTGAGTTTTAGGCCAGCTTTTTCACTCTTTCACCTTGATGAAGAGGATCTTTAGTTCTTCTTTACTTTCTGCCATAAGGTGGTATCATCTGCATATCTGAGGTTATTGATATTTCTCCCAGCAATCTTGATTCCAGTTTGTGCTTCATCCAGCCCTAAATGTTGCATGAAGTACTCTGTATATAAGTTAAACAAGCAGGGTGACAATATACAGCCTTGATGTACTCCTTTGCCAATTTGGAGCCAGTCTGTTGTTCCATGTCCAATTCTAACTGTTGCTTCTTGACCTGTATACAGCTTTTGCAGGAGGCAGGTAAGATGGTCTGATATTCCCATTTCATTAAGAATTTTCCAAAGTTTGTTGTGATATGAACAGTTAAAGGCTTTAGAACAGTCAACGAAGAAGAAGTAGATGTTTTCCTGGAATCCCCTTGCTTCTTTCTATGATCCAACTGATGTTGTCAATTTGATCTCTAGTTCCTCTGCTTTTTCTAAATCCAGCTTTTACATCTGAAATTTCTCAGTTCACATGCTGTTGAAACTTAGCTTGGAGAATTTTGACTATTACTTTCCTAGCATGTGAAATTAGTGCAATTGTGCATTAGTTTTAACATTCTTTGGCATTGCCCTTCTTTAGGGTTAGAATGAAAACTGACTTTTTCCAGTCCTTTGGCCACTTCTTAGCTTTCCAAATTTGCTCTCATATTGAGTACAGCACTTTCAGAGCATCATCTTTTAAGATTTGAAATAGCTCAACTGGAATTCCATCACCTCTACTAGCTTTGTTCATAGTGATGCTTCCTAAGGCCCACTTGACTTCACATTCCAGGATGTCTGGCTCTAGGTGAGTGATCACACCTTCGTGATTATTTGGATCATGAAGATCTTTTTTTGTACAGTTCTTCTGTGTATTCTTGCCACCTCTTCTTAATATCTTCTGCTTCTATTAGGTCCATACCATTTCTGTCCTTTATTGAGCCCATCTTTGCATAAAATTCCACCTTGGTATCTCTAAATTTCTTGAAGAGATCTCTAATCTTTCCCATTCTATTGTTTTTCTCTGTTTCTTTGAATTGTTCACTTAAAAAAGGCTTTCTTATCTCTCTTTGCTCTTCTCTGGAACTCTGCATTCAGATGGATATATCTTTCCTTTTCTACTTTGTCTTTAGCTTCTCTTCATTTGGTGTAAAGCCTCCTCATAAAACCGTTTTGCCTTTTTGCATTTCTTTTTCTTGGGGATGGTCTTGATCACCACCTGCTGTACAGTGTTGTGAACCTCTGTCCATAGTTCTTCAGGCACTCGGTCTATCTGATTTAGTCCCTTGAATCTATTTGTCAACTCCATTGTATAATCATAAGGGATTTGGTTTTGGTCATACCTGAATGTCCTAGTGGTTTTCCCTACTTTCTTTCATTTAACTCTGAATCTGGCAACAAGGAGTTCATAATCTGAGCCACAGTCATCTCCAAGTCTTCTTTTGACTGACTTTATAGAGCTTCTCCATCTTCAGCTCCAAATAATCAATCTGATTTCAATATTGACCATCTGGTGATGACCATGTGTAGTTGTCTGCTATAGTTGGAAGAGGGTGTTTGCTATGAGTAGGTATCTCTTGACTCCCTACTTTTGCATTCCAGTCCCCTGTGATGAAAAGGACATCTTTTTTGGGTGTTAGTTCTAGAAGGTCTTGTCTTGTAGGTCTTCACAGAACCATTCATCTTCAGCTTCTTCAGCATTACTGGTTGAGACATAGACTTGGGTTACTATGATATTGAAAGGTTTGACTTGGAAACGAACTGAGATCATTCTGTTGTTTTTGAGATTGCACCCAAGTACTGCGTTTCAGACTCTTTGGCTGACTATTAGGGCTACTTCATTTCTTCTAAGGGATTCTTGCCCAGAGTAGTAGATATAATGGTCATCTGAATTAAATTCATCCATTCCAGTCCATTTTAGTTCACTGATTCCTAAAATGTTGATGTCCACTCTTGCCATCTCCTGTTTGACCACTTCCAATTTGCCTTAATTCATGGACCTAACATTCTAGGTTCCTATGCAATATCATTCTTTATAGCATCAGAGTTTACTTTCACCACCAGTCATATCCACAACCGGTCTTGCTTCTGCTTTGGCTCTGCGTCTTCATTCCTTCTGGAACTATTTCTCTGCTCTTCTGCAGTAGCATATTGGACAGATAATCTTATCTATATATAATAACTACTGAAGTAGAGAGTAGACAGGAAAATAAAAGACAAAACAGAGAATATTAGTCCCGTTTAGTACACATGCACATATATACATTTCTGTTACCAATTTCTTACAGGGCTAGAGTCACTTAGCATTAGTAATTTAATGTTCATCAATTAACCATGAATAATTAATTATTAACAATTATTAATTAAATTCAACCTCTTATTGAAACATAATGTAGACATTGTTCATAATGTGAATTTATAAATATGGTGATAAGTACAATGGAACACCACCCTTATGGCAGAAAGTGAAGAGGAACTAAAAAGCCTCTTGATGAAAGTGAAAGTGGAGAGTGAAAAAGTTGGCTTAAAGCTCAACATTCAGAAAATGAAGATCATGGCATCCGTTCCCGTCACTTCATGGGAAATAGATGGGGAAACAGTGGAAACAGTGTCAGACTTTATTTTTTGGGGCTCCAAAATCACTGCAGATAGTGACTGCAGCCATGAAATTAAAAGACGCTTACTCCTTGGAAGGAAAGTTATGACCAACCTAGATATCATATTGGAAAGAAGAGACATTATTTTCCCAACAAAGGTTCATCTAGTCAAGGCTATGGTTTTTCCTGTGGTCATGTATGGATGTGAGAGTTGGACTGTGAAGAAAACTGAGTGCCGAAGAATTGATGCCTTTGAACTGTGGTGTTGGAGAAGACTCTTGAGAGTACCTTGAACTGCAAAGAGATCCAACCAGTCCTTTCTAAAGGAGATCAGTCCTGGGTGTTCTTTGAAAGGACTGATGCTAAAGCTGAAACTCCAATACTTTGGCCACCTCATGCGAAGAGTTGACTCATTGGAAAAGACTCTGATGCTGGGAGGGATTGGGGGCAAGAGGAAAAGTGGATGATAGAGGATGAGATGGCTGGACGGCATCACTGACTCGATGGACGTGAGTTTGAGTGAATTCAGGGAATTGGTGATGGACAGGGAGGCCTGGCGTGCTGTGGTTCATGGGGTCACAGAGATTCGGACATGATTTAGTGACTGAACTGAACTGAACTGAACAATATCTTTAGCTCTATTTCAGTAGAGACAAAGATGAACATTTAATTCTGGGCTCAATTTTCTGGGCATGATAATTGAGTTGGGCTTTACAAGATCAGTAGACAATTATTATGGAAAAGAATTGCCAACTTATAGGGCTTGGTGAAAATTGGTGATGTGATTCGGAAAGTATTGATTTTAGGGAATTGAAAAGAGGCTAGAGAAACAGACTAGGGCCAAACTGTGAAGGGTCTCAAATTTCCCATGCAGAATTCAGGACTTAATTCTACTAATTTTTTATTTCAAACTTACAGAAAAGTTATAAGATAAGAATAAAATACAAATGCTAATACAGAAACATACTCTTTCCTCAGAATCACCTATTGTTAACACTTTTCCCTATTTATCAATCGTTTATTCTCTCTCTACTTCTCTATAAGTAGATATTGATATAGATATAATGGTATCTATATATAGTTAAATACATATATTTCTATATATAGCTGAAATGTTTTAGAGTGAGCTACATATATCATGTCTTTTTACCTTAAATTTTCTTTGTACATTTCCCCATAACAGGAATATTCTTTTACATGGCTCAATACAGTATCAACTTCAGTAAATTTAACATTAATAAAATTATTTTTATCTGATCTCTTTTTCACACTCTAGTTTTTTCAATTAACCCAACAATGTAGTTTATAGTTTTTATTTTTTCTAAAACAAGGACCAATCTATATTCACGGGCTATGTTTTGTTGTTATGCCTTTTAGTACCATCAGTCCATACCATTTACACAGCATTTGTTTTTTTTAAAAGTTTTACATTGTTTTCAGTTTTTTCATGGGCGTAAAATACACATGATAAAATTTACCATCTTAACCATTTTTATTTATACAATTCAGTGATGTTATATGCATTTATATGGTTGTGTAACCATCACCACTGTACATCTTCATAACTCTTTTCACCTTTTAAAACTGAAATTTTGTACCCATTAATCAGTAATTCCCTATCCCCTTTCCTCCTTCCCTTCTGGCAACCCATTCTGCTTTCTCTCTTATGACTGTGACTTCTCTAGGAACCTCACATAAAAGAAATAATATAATACTTTTCTTTTTGTGATTGGCTTATTTCATTTAGCATAGTGTCCTCAAGTTTATCCATGTTGTAGTAAATCTCAGAATCTCCTGTCTTCTTGAAGCTGAATAATATTTTATTGTACATATTTATATTTTATTGTACATATATATATTTTACTTATCCATTCAATTCTATGAACATAAGTGTATCTGTTTAACACAAAGCTTTGGACATATACCTAGAATTGGAATTGTTTGATCATATGGTTATTCTATTTTTAATTTTTTGAGGAAACTTCATACTGTTTTCTACAGCAACTGTACCATTTTATATCCCATAAACAGTGCACAAAATTTTAACTTTTTCCATACCGCATGGTCTTCACTTTCTTCATATCCTCACTGATAGTCATTACTTTTTATTTATTTATTTTTTTGGTAGTTCCCATCCAAATGGATGTGACCCAGGATCAGCAGAGATCTGGTCAGTCATTTATGTGAGACTTCAGTGTCAACAGAAACTTTGCTCTTTTCTTCTTCTTCACTCAGTGAGGACTCTTTAGTGTCTTGTCTAAGTTATGTTCAGGTATCTGTATTCTATACAAAGTCTAAAGTCAAAAGCTAAAGCCTTTGACAGTGTGAATCACAACAAACTGTGGAATATTCTTAATGAATTGGGAATACCAGACCACCTTACCTGCCTTCTGAGAAACCTGTATGTAGGTCAAGAGACAACATTTAGAACCAGACTTGGACAACAGAACTGTTCAAAATTGGGAAAGGAATACATCAAGGCTGACTTGTCACCTGCTTATTTAACTTATATGCAGAGTATATCATGTGAAATACCAAGCTGGATGAAGCACAAGCTAGAATCAAGCTTGCTAGGAGAAATATCAACAACCTCAAATATGCAGATGACACCATCATTATGGCAGAAAGCAAAGAAGAACTAAAGAGCCTCTTGATGAAAGTGAAAGAGGAGCATTAAAAAGTTGGTTTAAAACTCAAAATTCAAAAACCTAGGATCATGGCATCAGGTGCCATCACTTCATGGGAAATGCATGAAGAAACAATGGAAACAGTGACAAACTTTATTTTCTTGGGCTCCAAAATCACTGCAGGTGGTAACTGTAGTCATGAAATTAAAAGACACTTGATCCTTGGGAGAAAAGCTATAACAAACCTAGACAGCATATTAAAAAGCAGAGACATGACTTTGTCAACAAATGTCCATATAGTCAAAGCTATGGTTTTTCCAGTAGTCATGTATGGTTGTGAGAGTTTTACTATAGAGAAAACTGAGCACCAAAGAATTGATGCTTTTGAACTGTGGTGTTGGAGAAGACTCTTGAGAATCTCTCAGACTGCAAGGAGATCAAACCATTCAATCCTATAGGAAATCAGTCCTGAATATTCATTGGAAAGACTGATGCTGAAATTGAAACTCCAATACTTTGGCCACCTGATGCGAAGAACTGGCTAATTGGAAAAGACCCTGATGCTGGGAAAGATTGAAGGTAGAAGGAGAAGGGGTTGACAGAGGATGAGATGGTTGTATGTCATCACCAACTCAATGGACATGAGTTTGAGCAAGGAGTTGGTAATGGACAGGGAAGCCTGGTGTGCTGCCGTCTATGGTTGCAAAGAGTCAGACACAACTGAGTAACTGAGAGTGACTGAACTGAAATGAAAAGATAGGCTCATGTGTGTTCTTTTCTAATACGATGATAGGTCTGATCTCTGCTTCACCCAATATCCTTCTCTAACCATCATTTGCTTCTCAGCCTCAAAACACCTATGATGTATATTGCTTGTTATTCATCCATGTGTTTTAACCAACATTTAGTTATAATTTTACAACACTGTCCATTACTTCCCATTTTTGATGTTGTGGAATGCTTGCAGCCTGTATTATCTGTATGTTTCTTAACATATGTTTCAATAACATAGTATTGAATTACAAAGCATATCACTAGAGCATATCCTCAGGGTAAATAAAAGCATTTTACTTTACTATTGCTCAGTATCTCTTGGTGAAAGAGAATCCAAAATAAAGTTTGTCCTCACCAGGATGACAGAAAAGAACACTTAAATCCAGGACCGTGTTCTCCAAGATTGGAGCTTAGCAGTCCAATCCTCTTAGCAAGTGCTATCAACTGTTTCTTAAGTCGCTCAGTTGTGTCCGACTCTTTGTGACCCCATGGACTGTAGCCCACCAGGCTCCTCTGTCCATGGGATTCTCCAGGCAAGAATACTGGAGTGGGTTGCCATTTCCTTCTCCAGGGGATCTTCCCGACCCAGGGATCGAACCCAGGTCTCCCATATTAGAGGCAGACGCTTTAACCTGTGAGCCACCAGGGAAGCCCCAACTGTCTCTTAAGTTGCCATTATATTTTCTGTATCCCTAAAGAACAGAAAGAAAAGGCTGAAGAGGAACAGAACCAAAAAAAGCCTTGCAGTTCCAAAGAGTGTTGAGTTACTTCCTTTTAAAATGTCAAATATCTGATGAAGAACTCCTCAGAATATTTCATGTCCCCACACCTTGCTTAGAAGTGAGTACTGTAACTAGGATTTTGGTAAGGGTTGCTTGAGAAGCAAAGCCAGAGGGAAGAAGTGTCTTACTGTTTGATTTCCCTTTCTGATGGTCTAAGCAGGATTGGATTAATTGGAAAACTTTTTTTTTTTTTGGGGGGGGAATGAGGGGAAAGGCAATAACAAAAGTTCTTTTTGGTCATATTCAGAGCAAAGATATTTTCCTTTCAAGTGAATTCAGCTAAAATCTTCATAATACTTGAAGAATGACATTCCAGAACTCATTCCTGCTGAAACAACTGGATGTTTCCTGTAAGGTCTTCCTGGTAGGGAGATGTGCTGTGATGCTGTGACCCAACGGGTCAAGTGCTATTGTTTTTTGAATCCCAGTCTACATTCAGCTAGGACTTCCCAGGTGGCTCAGCAGTAAAAGAACCCACCTGCCAATGTAGGAGACTCAGGAGCCATGGATTTGATCCCTAGGTCGGGAAGATCCTCTGGGGGAGCAAATAACAACCCTCTCTAGTATTCTTGCCTGGGAAATTCCACGGACAGAGGAGCCTAGTGGGCTACAGTCCATGGGGTCACAAAGAGTCAGACACAACTGAGCAACTGAGCACATACTACATTCAGTTACATGAACCGACTGTGTTGAATTTGTTCTTAATCCTCATTCCAGTTTGCTCTACTTCAGATAGATAGAACGGCACATATTTCCGTTCCTTTTTCCTGGTTTGGTTCCTCTAGCTGAAGTGTCAGAGAAGAGCAAAGCAATTTCAGGTCACTGCTTGCTTTCTCTGTAAACAACAAATAGGAGGGCAGGGATACTTCAATTTCAACAGCATTTCTGGCTGTCTATGGTGATTTTGCTGGATCAGTGCATATCCTTAACACAAAATTTAACAAGCAATTGAGTTGTTTATATTGTTTTTTTTTAATGTCTTTCATGCCACACCAAATGGGGAGAAGAGAGAAGAAGGCCACAAAAGCTATTGAATTGCAGCTCACTCCATGAATATAAAAAGAAATTACACAGAGGAGAAAGCAGGTGTATTGCAAAGTTAGGCTTCTTTTATGAGCCTGAGGAAAATTCTGGCTTTCAGCCAAATGTCTTTCAGCTGAGAGTTCCACAAAAACTTAGGCTATATACTTTTTTCAATTCAAGTGTTCTTATTTAAAAAAATAGTGCATGTGTGGTGATGAAAATGGAAAGAAATAGTAGTATAGGAATTCACCTATTATCCTGTTTCTGTTCTCAAATTTTATTGTATTTTTCTCAGATGTTTTCTCAGTTTTCTTCATGGATCATAGCAGTATAGATTTAATTTCTAATCATACTTTTTACCTCCACTCTGCTAAATTAAAGTGTTTTTGTTGTTGAAAACTCTCTTTCACTCATACTTTGCAACAGAATCACATGTGTGTGCTCCTTGAAGGATTCACATGTACATACCAAATAGAGCCTCATCTCTATTTTTTTTTGCCAATGTTAACAGATGCTATAGAAGTAAAGGGCTTCCCTGGTGGCTCAGATGGTAAAAAATCTGCTTGGAATGTGGGAGAACCAGATTAAATTCCTGGGTCAGAAAGATCCTCTGGAGAAGGAAATGGCAACCCATTCCTGTATTCTTGCCTGGAGAATCCCATGGACAGAGGAGCCTGGGCTACAGTCCATGGGGTCTCAAAGAGTCGGACACGAATGAGTGACTAACACTGTCTCTTTCAAGTAAGGGCAGGATAGGAAGTTCAACATATTATCTCATATTTTTATTATGTATTACTTCCCAAGATAAGAAAAAGTTGTTTTGAGGTGTTATAAAATCAGGTAACAGCTACCATGGAGTTCAACTTTGTTATAAGCTAGTATATATTAAAACCTGTAATTATGCCTTTCTTCCCAATCACGCCTCCACAAAGAGGGAAGAGGTTGATTCTCATTTAAAGAGATTTTGTTAAAATGTATCTTTTAAGGTCAATCTTGTGATGCTGATTTAATTGTTCTGGATGGGGCCCAGGCATCAGAGAATTTTAGTAGCTCTCTGAATAATTCTATCTATAATAGTAACTCTGCTGGTTAGAATCAAAAGAGCAGGTGAAATGTGTGTGGGAGGCAGTGGGCAGTGAGGAATGGGAATACCAAAGCTAAAATCTGAGAAATTTAGAAAATAAAGGAAGCTGAGTCACACATTAATTGGCAACTGAAGTACAATAATGCTAAGCAAAGATTTTGTCCAAGGTAACTATGCTAGAAGCAAAGCCTGGAAGAGAATTCTCTTTTCATCCCTAATGCTTCCAGAACAGGTAGACTCATGTGTCATGTCCTGCAGACACTTTTAGGTTTTTCTCTTTTTTTTTTTGGCTTGTCTATATGTTTTTCATTTAATGAAAGATATGCTTTGTAATATCAGACTGTGGGCTATGAGGTAATTTACTAAAAATATTCTTTTTATTAAAATATTATTCTCCTTCTAATCTCTTAAATAAGATATATCAGTACCATTTTTCCTAAGTTTATATTTTCTATATATTTTTTTTAAATTCCAGAATGTATAATTTATTACAAGCAGTTCATCTGCAAAGTGAGTCTCTGCCCAGTGCTTTATTTATTGAAAGGGAAATCCATTCTATAAAGAAAGAGTGCTCCTGCAGTGCAGACATAAGAATTATTTTTGTTTTGCTTTTCTTTTTATCTTCTCTCTCAGTGTTTCTTTCTCCTTCATGCTTCCCCAGGCTTTTGCATACCACTTTAATGCAAAATAAGATAATCATTTAAGCATTTTTATAGCAGTCTTGTAGGGGAGTGGAATTTGTCTTTAAAATAAGTCTTTTAAACATAGATTGATTTAATAATATTATAGACTTTATAATGAATTCATGAAAATTCTAATGATCTTTTATTTTCTTATCACAAGTTTACTGGATGTCTGCTCTGTGCAAAGTGTAAATGGTTTCCAGAGTGGCATAATAGTAAAACTCACAAATACTGCCATTTTGCCATTATGCTTAACTGAAAGTTTGTACATGTCATTAATTAGTTATTTCTAAAATAATTACAAAGCAAAGTAAATTCTGATGTGCACTCCAATTTCTGTCGTCGCCAAATCCATAGACAAAAAGATAATTCTAGCAATCCAAGGCCTCATGTGACTTGATTTTTCTAGGAGTGTTGACTGAATTTCCCTTTTGGAGAGCAGTGCATATTTTTGATATCTGTGATAAAAATGGACACCCAGAGAGGAAATGTTTTCAGTGACAAGCCTGTTAGACCACATGGGGATTGAACCCTGACTTTGGCCTCACTGTGACACTCAGAGCCAGTAGCGGGAAGAAAGGGGTTTTCAAAGATTTTCAATTAACTAAAGACCTCTGTTTAAAATTTAGTGATTCCAGTAAAGGAAGCACAGGAAATATTTCCATGAAGTTAATATGCATAGATATTATATTAACTTTATTAAAGAAGTGGAGTGCATTCATATGCTTTCTTTTTTTTACCCTTGTCCTTCACTCATAAATGCATGTGGGTATTTGCTTTTTGTGTGCATGCTTCTTCCATTTGAGGGAATATCATTATAATAAATATATTGCTAGAGTTTTGTCTCTCTTCTCAGCATTTTTTAAAATATCTCACTAAAGTACATGAACCTGGCCATGGACAGAAATCTAGATGCTATGGAGCATAGCTGTGAGAAAATTTACTTACATGTTCTTTCACTCCATCTTCTTTCTACTAAAAGTCACTGGGCATTTTTATGTTGTTGGTGACTGACAATTTTGATAGGCATTTAGAAAAGTTACATGATGGTATGATATGGCAATATGGTGACAAACAAGCATTTTTCTCTTAACAAGTCTATTTCCAGATGCCCCCCACTACTGAGTTCTCTTTATACTGGGTAAATAAGTCACCATCTTTATACTACAGATGTAAAAAGAAGGACTCTCCTGACTATTTCCTAATGTCCTTTCCAGTTCTGAAATACTAATTCTAAATTTAAGACTAAAAATAATTTATAAAAATTGTTACTAAATATACATTGGTGGAAATTTGGCTATTGTCTATTTACCACATTAGTAATTTAAACAGACTCCTTTAATTTATAAACAGGAAAATATAGAAGATCATCCAGTGGAAGCAGATTTTTATCAGTGTTTCCTCTTTCTCAGTAAATGAGGAAGTGAGAGTTATTCTGCAAACAATATACAATCTGATGGCATATCATTATAGAAGAGAGATAATTATAGCCATAAAGACTAAGATAATCATCATTGACCTGGATTACATGTTTTGGACATTACTAAATGTCCAATCAAAGGTACAAGCAAAATTCTGTGACTGCAGTGAGGCTAACATAGAAAAGGAGCTTTGTTTTGTAGAAAATGATCTTTGATGACTTTTGCTATAAATGGATGTTATCTTTACTTTTTGTTGGTAATAGTTTGCATTATTGAAGTGCAATTATAAAAACATTGACAGTTTTTAAATGAAATATGCTTCTTTCATGGCTGGAAGTGTTCTGTTTAACAAGTATCTTTTCCAGCATACACTCATAAATTGTAAAGCACAACACTTAGATTTTAGCTTATAACCACATTATAGCCAAGACATAATTTATAAAAGTGGTAAATATATATGTCTATGAGTTTCTGTTATATTTATTTTTAAAGTGAGTTTATACAATAACCTCAGATATGCAGATGACACCACCCTAATGGCAGAAAGTGAGGTGAGGTGAAGTCGCTCAGTCGTGTCCGACTCTTTGCGACCCCGTGGGCTGTAACCTATTAGGCTTTTCCACCCATGGGATTCTCCAGGCAAGAATACTGGAGTGGATTGCCATTTCCTTCTCTAGTGAACTCCGGGAGTTGGTGATGGACAGGGAGGCCTGGCGTGCTGCGATTCATGGGGTCGCAAAGAGTCGGACACGACTGAGCAACTGAACTGAACTGATGCTAAAGCTGAAACTCCAATACTTTGGCCACCTCATGCGAAGAGTTGACTCATTGGAAAAGACTCTGATGCTAGGAGGGGTTGTGGTCAGGAGAAGGGGATGACAGAGAATGAGATGGCTGGATGGCATCACCAACTCAATGGACCTGTGTTGGGTGAACTCCGGGAGTTGGTGATGGACAGGGAGGCCTGGCGTGCTGCAAATCATGGGGTCGCAAAGAGTCGGACACAGCTGAGCGACTGAACTGAACTGAGTTTATACAAACAGTTCTGAAAAAATTCTTCTGGTACTATACCTCTGATAACATCATAAAATATAGTATTTGAACTGAGATGCCATTGAAATAATCTAGTCAAATATCCTTACTCCCTGTTTAAAACTGTAAAGATGTCTCCTTTTTATCTTCAAAATAGAATCTGAGTACCTTGGCATTGTATTAAGATCCTCAGTGATCTTCCATTTCCTCATGTCCTTGCCACTTAGCCAATTAACACCAAACTAATAAGAGTATCTAGTCACAGAGTAAGGAGTTCTTCATCTGTCTGCTACAGAGCATTCTCTTCCCTTTTAGTGCAATATGCTAGCCACCTTCCTTCCTGACTGTGTGGTATCTTTCAAGATTAAGCTAAGAAAGTATTTCTGCAGGATGTTTTCTCTGAAACCCCAATCCATTATTTGGAATTAGCATCCTGTGCATGACTCTGTTTTGTCATTTAGTTTAAGCAAAGTTTATTTCTTCATAAATGCATAACAAAACATGCCATATTTATATAACACGTGTATATGTAAGCCTACTGTTAGCTGAATATATGCATAGAGGTGTATATATCTTTCTATCTAGATTGTGTACTTAAGTAAACTTTATCTTCTATTTCTCTTCCCCCCAAAAAATGCATGTGTACACATTTAGACTTGTGTACCTATGTTGCAGAAACCAGTAATCAAGAAACCAAGCACCACACACAGAGAGTTGGAGAACTCAGGTTAATTACGCCGGCAGACACAGAGGAGTTAACACTCCAAGCTCTGAGCCCCGAACAAAGGGGTTACAGAGTTTTTATTTATGAACAGGCATGATTAAGAGGGTTTGTGGGTTTTCAGGGGCCAGGGCAATTGCAAACAACAGGACAAGGGTGAGTGAGATATGCTTGTGAGTCCCCACTTTCTGAGACCTACATGATTTAGACTTTGCAAGGAGCAAGCTGAGTTACAGAGGCAGAAAGAGCAGGAGGTTATGTAAATATTGAACTTTTCCTCTTCACTTACCACCTTCTTGTCTCTTCTCTTGTTTGTTTCTCAGTATTAATGACTCTCTTTTATTCTTAGTGCATGAATGTAACCCAATAAACATTTGTTAAACTGTTACAATGAGGGAAGAAAGCATGAAAATATGTATGGTATATGTCCATGGCCACAGGGGTAACTATGATAGCCTTTGTCTTCTAGCAACCTGTCTTAGAATCAAGTAGTAGTATTTGCTAACTTGAATTTTTAATTCTCAAATGATGTATAAAAATCCTCCAAAATAGTCTGGACATTTTCGAGTATTTAAAAACTCCAACTTTTCCCCTTTTATATGAAATATTTGGTCATTTTATGATTCTAATAAAGATAAAAAGATATTAAGCTCAAAAAAATATGTGTTAGTATGTGTGAAGTCATACTAAGCAATAGAGATACAGAGTTTAATAGGACACATTAATATAATAATAATTACTAGAATTTATTTAACAGCTGCTATCTTTCAGCTACCATTCTGACTTAGAAGACTTTTGCTTATTGTAATATCTAGGTTAATAATGCTGAATAGTGAATGAAAGTGAAAGTGGTAGTTGCTCAGTCGTGTCTGACTCTTTGCAATCCTATAGACTATAGCCTACCAGGCTCCACTGTCCATTGAATTCTCCAGGCAGGAATATTGGAGTGGGTTGCCATTTCCTTCTCCAGAGGGTATTCCTGACCCAGGGATTTAACCTGGATCTCCCACATTTCAGGTGTATTCTCTACCATCTGAGCCACCAGGGAAGTTCCTGAATAATAATATACAATTATTATTAATATATGTGTTAAAGTATGCTATTAATCAGTTCAGTTCAGTCACTCAGTTTTGTCAGACTCGTTGCGACCCAATGGACTGCAATGCACCAGGCTTCCCTGACCATCACCAACTCTGAGAGCCTACTCAAACTCATGTCCATTGCATCAGTGATGCCATCCAACCATCTCATCCTCTGTCTTCCCCTTCTCCTCCCACTTTCAATCCTTCCCAGCACCAGGGTCTTTTCAAATGAGTCAGTTCTTCGCATCAGGTGGCTAAAGTATTGGAGCTTCAGTTTCAGCAGAGTATTCAGGAATGATTTCCTACAGGATTGACTGGTTGGATCTCCTTGTAGTCCAAGGGACTCTCAAGAGTGTTCTCCAACACCACAGTTCAAAAGCATCAATTCTTTGGTGCTCAGCTTTCTTTAGTCCAACTCTCACATCCATATATGACTACTCTGGAAAAACCATAACTTTCACTAGACGGACTTTTGTTGGTAAAGCATTGTCTCTGCTTTTTAATATGCTGTCTAGGTTTGTCATAGATATTCTCCCAAGGAGCAAGTGTCTTTCAATTTCATGGCTGCACTCACCATTGGCACTGATTTTGGAGATCAAAAAATAAAATCTCTCACTGTTTCCATTGTTTCCCCATCTACTTGCCATGGGGAGTGATGGGACTGGATGCCATGATCTTAGTTTTCTGAATGTTGAGTTTTAAGCCAACTTTGTCACTCTGCTCTTTCACTTTCATCAAGAGGCTCTTTAGTTCATGTTTGCTTTCTAACATAAGGGTGGGGTCATCTTCATATCTGAGATTATTAATATTTCTCCCAGCAATCTTGATTCTAGCTTGTGCTTCATCCAGCCCAGTGTTTCTCATTATATACGCTGCATATATGCTAAATAAGCAGGCTGACAATATACAACCTTGACATACTCCTTTCCCTGTTTGGAACCAGTCTGTTGTTCCATGTCCAGTTCTAACTGTTGCTTCTTGACCTGCATAGAGATTTTTCAGAAGACAGGTTGGGTGGTCTGGTTCCCATCTCTTTAAGAATTTTCCGCAGTTTGTGGTGATCCACAGACTCAAAGTCTTTGGCATAGTCAATAAAACAAAAGTAGATGTTTCTCTGAAACTCTAGCTTTTTTGATGATCCAGTAGATGTTGGCAATTTGATCTCTGGTTCCTCTGCCTTTTCTAAATCAGGCTTCAATAACTGGAAGTTCACAGTTCACATACTGTTGAAGCCTGGCTTGGAGAATTTTTAGTATTACTTTGCTAGTGTGTGACATGATTGCAATTGTGCGATGCTTTGAACATTCTTTGGCATTGCCTTTCTTTGGGATTGGAATGAAAATTGACCTTTTCCAGTCCTGTAGCCCCTGCTGAGTTTTCCAAATTTGCTGACATATTGAGTGCAGCACTTTTGCAATATCATCTTTTAGGATTTGAAATAGCTGGACTGGAATTCCATCATCTCCACTAGCTTTGTTCATAGTGGTGCTTCCTAAGGCCTACTTGACTTCACATTCCAGGATGTCTGGCTCTAGGTGAGTGATCACACCTCCATGGTTATCTGGGTCATTAAGATCTTTTTGTATAGTTCTTCTGTATATTCTTGCCACCTCTTCTTAATATCTTTTGCTTCTGTTAGGGCTACACCATTTCCATCCTTTATTGTGACCATTTTTGCATGAAATGTTCTCTTTGAATCTCTAATTTTCTGAAGAGATCTCTAGTCTTCCCCATTCTATTTTTTTCCCTCTATTTCTTTGCATTGATCACTGAGAAAGGCTTTTTTAACTCTCCTTGCTATTCTTTGGAACTCTGCATTCAAATGGGTATATCTTTCCTTTTCTCCTTTGTTATTATGTTATTAATACATAACTACAATAACAGTATATAACAATACTCTGTGTTCAGTTCAGTTGCTCAGTCGTGTTCGACCCCTTCCGACCCCATGAACTGCAGCACACTAGG
Source organism: Cephalophus harveyi (assembly GCA_006410635.1). Classification (NCBI taxonomy): domain Eukaryota; kingdom Metazoa; phylum Chordata; class Mammalia; order Artiodactyla; family Bovidae; genus Cephalophus; species Cephalophus harveyi. The sequence continues at coordinate 264,031 of SJYT01069118.1, read as the reverse complement.
CCTCCCTGTCCATCACCAACTCCCAGACTCCACCCAAACCCATGTCTATCGAGTCAGTGATGCCATCTAGCCATCTCATTCTCTTTTGTCCCCTTCTCCTCTTGCCCCCAGTCCCTCCCAGGATCAGGATCTTTTCCGATGAGTCAGCTCTTCGCATCAGGTGGCCAAAGTATTGGAGTTTCAGCTTCAGCATCTGTCCTTCCAATGAACACCCAGAACTGATCTTCTTTAGAATGGACTGGCTGAATCTCCTTGCACTCCAAGGGATTCTCAAGAGTCTTTTACAACACCACAGTTCAAAAGCATCAATCCTTTGGCACTCAGCTTTCTTTATAGTCCAACTCTCACATCCATACATGACTACTGGAAAAACCATAGCCTTGACTAGACGGACCTTTGTTGGCAGAGTAATGTCTCTGCTTTTCAATATGCTGTCTAGGTTGGTCATAACTTTCCTTCCAAGAAGTAAGTGTCTTTTAATTTCATGGCTGCAATCACCATCTGCAGTGATTTTGGGGCTCAGAAAAATAAAGTCAGCCACTATTTCCACTGTTTCCCCATTTGTTTGCCATGAAGTGATGGGTCACGATGCCATGATCTTAGTTTCCTGAATGTTGAGCGTTAAGCCAATTTTTTCACTCTCCTCTTTCACTTTCATCAAGAAGCTCTTTAGTTCTTCACTTTCTTCCATAAGGGTGGTGTCATCATTCTGAGTGCATTATATTAATTCCAAAATACTCATAAGAAGCAGTGTCAGAGAACTAAAGTGTCTGTTCAAAGTCACCATAGTAAGTAACAGAGTCAAAATTCAAACTTATGTTCAAAATTCCTATGTAGCTTAGTTTACCACACTGCCTGTATTGAGAGGTTGGTGAGAATTACTACGGCCCTTCACATTCAGTTATTCTATCAAATCACAGTGGAATAACTTAATAATTATTTAGTGTGTTTGTACTTTGATTAAAACTCTTACCCCAAGGCAAATAATAAATAATCTAAAATAAAAATTAAGTTTGAACATTCAATTTCTCTAAAAATAACTTGCAAATGTGAACTATGCTTAATTATGAATATAAAAACTTAGAATTGAGTCATTTAAAAAATGCTGGTCATAAATTTAAAGAAAACCAGTTTCTCTCTCTCTCTTCTTTTTGCAATCTGAATTCCTCTTCAGTTGATTCATAAATTAATTAATTACCATCAAACGACCTGAGGGCAGCTGAAAATTGGGTCCAAATTAATAAGAAAGGAGGCAATTAGTCTTAAGTCTGGAATTTTAATGTTCAATAGAATCTGAATCAGAAGTGATCCATTTTTTGAAAAGGAGAACATCAATGTTTTTTTTAATTTCCCTGTCTTTAAGGATGAAGGAGGAGGGGAATCAAGATAACCAATTATTCTCAAATGAAAATTAAGAAAAGATGTTATCAAAAATCAACCAAAAGCATATTTTCTTTCTATATATTTTAATCACAAAGGAAAAGGTCTGTTTTGTGTTGAAGGTTGGATGTATTTTGAATTCAAGCTTAGAATCATCTTCAGAGACTTGTATTAAGAGACAAATGTAGCATACATGTTTAATCCACTAGGGCTAAAATAGTAGCTCTTTTCTTTACCATTTATTTATTCAATTAAATGGGATTTTTGCTTTAGTGAATTAACAGAATTAATCTGGTGTCTTTATTGATTTCCAAGTGAATAAATGGGTTGAATGATTAAAATGAATATGTTTAGCTAAAGAGAAACACATTGCCTCAAACTAAAGATATTCCAAAAATCATTTTCAGTCCTTGAAATTAAATCTACCTGTGCTCCCTGGGATACATAGGGAAATAAAGACTTTCATTAAGCCTTGAGTAAGTAGTAACAGGAATAGAAATACATAATTTGCCCAGGTTATCTGACTGTATTAATATGTAGTCATTCATATGTTAAATGAAAGACCAAAGATGTGGGCTAGAAGAAGGGGAAGTAGGGAGGCAGATTGGGAGAGCTTTAAATAGCTAATCATTTCCTGAATTGAGCCTCTCTGGTCTCTCCACTATTTAACCTACATTGGGCTTAGTATTTGACATAGACAAGGAAAGATTTTAAACTAATAATGAGAGAAATAGAATGAAAGGCAAAATTTCAGATAGGCTAATGTTCCAGGTTTAATTTCCCCAGGTGTTTTCACCCAGATTATGGAACATGAGGTCATGACTATAAAGGTAATCTCTTCCTATTTCTAGCAAAGGGACTTTGAAGGACTACAGTATCTCTCCCAGGATTTGAATAATGTATTTGTTTCTTCTTAACCTGATGTTTAGATTCTTTTGCCCTTAACTCTAAGACCTTTAAATCCCTCATTTCTTTCACAGTTGATTAAGTAACAGCCCTGAGAAAAGCACTGACTGACTGTTCAACAGAAAACTTTTCAGGAGGCTAACAGGCTCTGACCTCCAAGAAATTATGTTGTTAAATTGACTCAAGACCTTACCAGGGAGACCAGGTTTTACTAAAGACCATATTAAAGTTTGGATTCTTCACTATTGAGAAAAATTCTTTTCCTCCAAGATCTGCAAATACCAGTTTTTCTTTTTCTATCTTGCAACTCAGTTTTTGTATGTCTTGAATTCTCAGTGATACCCAGAATGTTAATTGTGTTACAGTGCCATTGGCTGCTGTACCCTACCCCCAGGTATAATCAGTTTGCACAAGTAGAGCTGAACCAGTTACATCTGAAATAAATGTTAGAAGAGTTGATAAATAGTTGCTGTTCTGAGTCTTGTGTGTGCCTTCCCTTCATCCATAGCAGCTCCTCCTGAAACTTGCTCCAGGACTCCAGCTAAGTGATTATGAAATTTATAATCACCTATAAGTGCAAATGATGTTTAAGAGAACCATCTATGTCTGCAAGCTGAAAAGAACAGAGTGCTCAGCTAAACACTCAATTACTTGAGGTTATGGTATTGCCTCTTTTACTCTGGAGGTTATTTAAACTTCGTGCAAAAATGGAGACAACATTTTTAGTGTCTAACTTAGTATAAGGATCCAAAATATTTAGGAAAGTTTTAGATTCACATATCCTATCTAAAAATTAAAATATGATAGAATAGTACATAAATTGAAAATTACTTAAAAGATGAATTTACAGGGTAAGAGAAGTTCAGGGCATGGAAAGATTTTAAATTACGTTACTCACATATGTATATTTTATTCATTGATGAAATGTATACAAGATTAACATGGATTTCATTTTTTCTTATCTGTAAAGGCTCTCAAAACCATATAAGTCAATACTATATTATATTTTATAGGCAGTGTATTTTATACTGCCTATAAGAGAAAAGATAAGAGAACAGATTTTGCCTGGGTTCATTTCTCAGCTTTACTCCTTGGATAAGAGATTTTTCTTCATCTATTAAGTGGAATAATGATAGTATCTACTTGATAGGAATTTTATGAGAACTGTGCTGTGCTGTGCTCACTCAGTCATGTCCAACTCTTTATGGCTCCATGGACTGTAGCCCACCAGGCTTCTCTGTACATGGAACTTTCCAGGCAAGGGATATGGGTTGGTGGTGATTTAGTTGCTAAGTCGTGTCCTACTCTTGCGACTCCAAGGACTATAGCCTGTTAGTCTCCTCTGTACATGGAGTTCTCCAGGCAAGAATACGGAGTTGGTTGCCATTTCCTTCTCCAGGGGATCTTCCTCACCCAGGGATTGAACCCAGGTCTCCTGCACTGTAGGCGGATTCTTTACTGACTGAGCTAGTGGAGTAGGTGCCATTTCCTCCTCCAGGTGATCTTCCAGACCCTGCATCTCTTGCCTCTCCTGCATTGGTAGGCAGATTCTTTACCACCAGCTCCACCTGAGAAGCCCTAGCTGAAATAATATTTGTTGTGTCCTCTACTAGGATTATTCATAACACATAAAACATCTTTTTCAATGTCTATTATAGAACTCAAGAATTGACATAACTTCCTATATTTTATAGTGTAACTATCTATAGATTTTTTTTCACTTTAAGTAAAAATCTGTGTATAAGCATGTACTTTTGCTTACCAGTGATTCTCAAGGGTAGTGTAACTTCTCCACATCTCTCCTTAATACTTGACCCACACAGAGAAGGCATGCCAGAATCTTTGAAACATTCAAGATATTTAATATTTATTTTTAAGTGGTACTTGGTTTTAAAATGTTTAGAAACTCTGGCTTAAATTACAAGTCCTCTTTTATGATCAGATTATATTCAAATGCTGAGGGTGTTCTGACCTTCTGTTAAGCAGTATTTAGCATATATATTGAAAATTCTGGTAAGCTTCCTACCAATCTGGAAATCTGTATTATCTTGACATTTTGCTGTCTAGGTATTACTTTTGTAGAAAAGTGTTTCACATAAGTAGTTTAATTATTGTTTTGAAGTAGTGAATGTGCCTACTAAGCTTCTTAGGCTGTATATTATTGAAATAGTAGAATTGTCTGATTTGATATGGTGTTTTAAATATAAGTGCATGTTTAAGAGACAGTTGACCAAAGTGAGATTTCAGTTCTCAACAAGGTACTCAAACAGAAAAATTGAATAAATGTACTGAAAATCAACATTTTAATCTCTAAAACTCACATGATGAAAGAGCCCATAGCATATAATCAGTATTTCTTAGATTAAAATATTTTTAGAATAAATGATATTAGTCATAAAAAATGTTGAAACTCTGCCAACTTAATTTTTTTATTTCTAATTTTTATTATATAAATTTTTCATATTGAACACTTATATATCCATCACCTACATTTAACAGTTGTGAACAATTTGCTATATGGGCTTCCCTGGTGGGCTCAGTGACAAAGAGTCTGCCTCCAGTGTGAGAGACCTAGCTTCGATCCTTGGGTCAGGGAGATTTCCCTGGAGAAGGGAATGGCAACCCATTCAGTATTCTTTTCTGGAGAATCCCAGGGACAAAGGAGCCTGGTGGGCTACAGTCCATGGGATCACAAAAAGTCAGACACAACTGAGCGACTAACACACAACACACACAATGTTTTGATATATATCTGCTTCATTCACTATTTTTTCTTGTTGAAATACTTTGAAATAAAATACATACATGAGATTTCACTCCTAAATACTTAAGTATCTATCACTAAAATTTTCAGGACATTTTCCTACACAATCACAGCACCATTATCATACCGAGCAGAATAATCATAATTTCTTACTATAATCTAGCAATCTATATTCAGATTTCCTTAGTTGTCCCCCAAATATCTCTTGCAACTGATAAGTTCAAGTCAAGATGCAATCAAATCCACTGTTATGTTTCCTAAGTTTCTTGTTATTTAGATCAGTATATGTCAGATTTTCATGTGTGCATACAAATTACTTGGAGTTCTTACTAAAATACAGGTTCTGATTTAGGGACTAGAGAGGGACCAGAACTTCTGCATTTCTAACAAACTCTTTTTTTAAGTTTATTTTTTAATTGGTGTATAACTGCTTTACAATGTTATGTTAGTTTCTGCTGTGCAACAGTATGAGTCAACTATAAGTGTACATATATCCCTTCCTTCTTGAGTCTCCCTCCCACCCAACTAAGAGAATGCCAACTTTAAATTTACCATCTTGCTGCTGCTGCTGCTGCTAAGTCACTTCAGTCGTGTCCGACTCTGTGTGACCCCATAGACGGCGGCTCACCAGGCTCCCCCGTCCCTGGGATTCTCCAGGCAAGAACACTGGAGTGGGTTGCCATTTCCTTCTCCAGTGCATGACAGTGAAAAGTGAAAGTGAAGTTGCTCAAGTCGTGTCCGACTCTTAGCGACCCCATGGACTGCAACCTACCAGTCTCCTCCGTCCATGGGATTTTCCAGGCAAGAGTACTGGAGTGGGTTGCCATTGCCTTCTCTGACAAAACAAAACAAACAAACACAAAAAATTAGAAACTGCTATTTATTTCAACTCAATGGAATTCTACCCATTGAGATGTATTACATATGTTTTGTAATATTATGAATGTCATATAATAGTATATTCCCAGGATTATGGGTTTTATTCCCTTTAAAGAGTAGACACATACTTCCAGAAAGGTGAATCTCTTCAGGTTTCTTTCACTATTTAGTCATTATTTCACTTCTGAGGCTTGTCATTTAATACAGGTTCCAGTAAAATTTGCTCAGAAAATCCTAGCCATGCAGTAATATATGAACATTCACTTCCTGACAATACAGTACAAGTAGGGACTCAGTAAATGATACTGCCAAAATCACTATTATTGAATTCACAGTTCTCTAGATAGACTTTAATATTTTAGTATTCCCCTGCACACTTAAAGCTTTAAGGTTTTAAGTTTCAGTTTCAGGAGAATTAAAGATGAAAATATGGTATATAAACATGTTTGTTCTGTAACTCTTTGAAATTTTCTGGTATTATTCAGTAACAATTTTTGAATTCATAAAATGTTATTTTTGAGACTATACATGACCTTTACCTCCCTTTTCTGGGAGGTAAGATGTTATCATTACCCTTATCTTGTAAGGGTAATGATAACACCACTTTTCTGACCTTAAATAACTGTGGCTACATTTTTTTTTTAAGTGTATTCAAGCAGCACAAAACTTTAAAATGTGGAATATATTTGTAAGAAATCATGGAGGTAAGATGACAACAGCCAGCATTTTAAATGATTTTAAATATCAAGAAATGATACAAAAATTACCAGCATGATGACTTAAAGAAGAGACATAATCTCAGACCCTATTAAAATGATAAAAAGATGATGTTATGAACAATTTTATAATATTTCACAATTTACTAGAAGAAAGGCAAGAAAAAATTTATTGAGGATGATAAAAATGTCCCTTATCTATGTAGGCTGCTTTCCTTTAAGGTAAAATTTATACAAAATAAAATGCACACTTAAAATAGGTTTTGAGAATTGTATATCTATATAAGGGCTTCCCAGGTGTCTCAGTGGCAAAGAATCTGCCTGCCATAAGAGGAGACGCAAGTTTGATCCCTGGATCAGAAGATAGAGGAATTGACTTCAGTATTCTTGCCTGGGAAATCCCATGGACAGAGGAGACTGGTGGGCTGCAGTCCAGGAGGTTGCAGAGTCAGAAATGACTTAGTGACTGAGTGCTCACACACACCTACATACCTATATAAACACCTTCCTAACCAGACAACTCCTTTCATTTGTAGCTGATTTATGACCACTAAATTAGAACAGTTTCAGTGTGCACCTTACCTAAAGTTATTTCACAGATGTATAAATCCTTCAATTTTATGGTTGTTCTTGAAAAGAGGAGAAGCAAGAATGAAGTCTGAATTAGAATGGAAATCTTGAGATCTTGTATTAAAAACACCACCCATTGCTTCAGTATAGAACTCCCATTGAAGACATGAGAATAGCAATAGTAATATGGTGAAGTGGTCCTCAAAACCACATGTACCTAGGATCTGTGAATGTGACCATTTATGAAGAAAAGAGTCTGTGCAGATGCAACTAAACTATGGAATTGACATAAAATCATCTTGAATTATCTGGGTAGACCCTCAATTCAATGGCAAGTATGTCTATCACAGACAAAAGAGAAGACACACAGAGGTCAAGGTCATGTAAAGATGAGAGGCAAAAATATTGAGTTATGTAGCCACAATCAAAAAGCTAGAAGAGGCAAGAAAGTAATCACCTATAAAAGTCTCAGGGAATGAATACAGGATGCAGAAGTCACTAATTATAGTTATGGACAGTGAAGAGCCTGCTGCTGATTTCTCCTACATCTTTCTGTTTTATAATCTGATATTGTATTATATTCATTTTTTCAAGTATGGACTATAGGGCATCAAAGCAGAGAACTCTTGACTAAAAGTAAATATAACAATATATAATAATATATAATTTTTCCTTCCTACTGTGAAACTGCACTGCATTGGTGCCTCTGTGGAGTGATAGCAAGTATCAGCAAGTTGATTGCTTCTCCCTCTTGTTTTGCTAAAAATAAACAAGAAACAAAAGAATTCTAATGGAAGTTTAGGGATGGGATGTAAAACGAGATGAGTCGTTTCTTATAACTCATTTATAGAGTTAATTTGTTGTTGTTTAGTCACTAAGTCTTGTCTGACCCTTTGTGACCCCATGGGCAGTAACCTATTAGACTCCTCTGTCCATGGAATTTCCCAGGCAAGAATACTAGAATAGGTTGTCATTTCCTTCTGCAGGAGGTCTTGCCAACCCAGGGACTGAACTCATGTCTCAGGCATTGGCTGCAGGATTCTTTGCTGCTGAGCTACCAGGGTAGGCTCTCACAGAGTTAATAGCAACTCTTCATAGAGATCCTAGACATTGCAGGGCTGATAAATAGTACTTTGGATCTAGCTATTTCTCATTAACTTTTTAATACAACCTTTGCAGTGTTCTTCCCAATGAGCCTGCTCTTTATGTTGGATTGTCACATGCTCCTCGATCCATAATGACAGCACAGATCTGGAAGCAGCAAACACCATTTTGTTTTACCAAATGGAATAATTAATTTTTATTAGGAAAATAGTTTCCCTTCTCCATGCACTTAGGAAATGTCAACCCACTCCAGTATTCTTGCCTGGGAAATCCCATGGACAGCGGAGCCTGGTGGGCTGTTATGTAGTCCATGGGGTTGCAAGAGTTGGAGACGTCTTAGTGACTAAATATCCACTACCACATGCACTTAGTCTTAATTCTTAACTATTTATCATCAACATATTATTTAGCATCAAAATGTAATCTAAGGTATTTGTTATAACAATACCTTAATTTGTGAAATGCTCTTCTTGGAGCATCTTTTATTATTTGGCTCTTTGTTGCTGTAGCTTAGCTTTCCCTGCTTTTAAGTATGATGTGAATAACAAACCAAATAAAATGTAAGCACAGACTATTTAATTAATGATTCATAGTATGTATTAATTAATAGGCACACATTTAATGATTAAGAGAGGAAAGAAGGCAAAATATGTAAAGCAGGTGAACTTAAAGAAAGTCTAAAATATGAAAACCAGGTCCTATAAAAGTATTTTATTGACATATAAGAAACTTCAATAACAAAAATAAATATGAATTAAATGAAAATTTTCACATTTTAAGGCTTGTGTTACAATTATTATCCCTACTCAAAAGTACTTTACAAACAAAGGCAAAATGTTTAAAAAACACACACAGCCAAATTTAGTGTTGGTTTTGTAGTATTTTCTGACTTTGTAAAAATTATTTAATCACTTGAATTTTCCAAGTTTTGCTTTTTATATTTGGATTAAGATTTCTAAGGTCTGATTCAAGTCTCAAATTAGGTTGCTAAATCAATATGAATAGAACAATGAAGGTGCCTTGAATATTTTTAATAAAACCAATGCTATGGACCATCTAAGGACCTGAAAAAATAATTGAAATGAAAAAATAAGTGAATTCAAAAAATAGTGTCCTGATGTTCCACGTTTGACCTTTGGATTGTTACACTTCTATTTAGACTCCACATTACCTCAGGTCCGTTTTACTTTGAATAGTGATGAGAATGTTATATTTCAAAAATTATGGCTCTAATTACCTTTTTCCTCAGCCCAGCATGTTATGAATGTTTAAATGTCAGTGCCTTTCAAAGCTAGCAAGTGTTTTAATTTCATATATTAAATTTAAGTATCGATGTGTATATTCTCTGATTGCAGAAAAGAGAATATTGCAGTGAATGAAGTGCACATGGGACTTTCTAGAATCAATTTTATTTAGTTTAAGTAGGGAGTCTTTGATTATATCCTTTAAACTGTGCATAGTGTTTATGCTGCTTACAGAGTAGACTAGGACTTGAAGGATATTGGAACAAGAAGTGAGGGAAACAACTTTTCTTAGGTGCAAAAGCACAGAATCTTAAACTATGAGGAACTTTGCAATGAGGAGGAAGTGCGTGGCATAGGAATGGAAGTGTGGGCTCTGGAGTCAGAGAAACACGGGTTTAAATCTAGCTCTACCATTTACTTATGGTACAATCCTGCGCTAATGTCCGAAATTCACTGGTTGTCCATTTCATTTGTAAAGAAAGAGTAACACTAGTTTCTACCTTAAAGGTAAGTGTGTGGGTTAAATTAGGTGATTATGTATAGAGTGCTAGTATACAGAAAGGGCTGTTGCTATCTCATTCATTCCGGTTATGCTTATTGACTGACAACTATATATATATATTTTAAAGTGTGTGCACAATGATTTTGTCTAGCTCAACACCCACTAAATCTACATAGACTAAATATTTTAAATGGTTATTTCTGGATAAAAATGCAAAGGGTATATTTTAGCATGGTAGTGAGTTAAAGTTTAGTCAATTCAATTCAGTTTAGAATTGAATTAAACATAAAATTTGAGGTTTTTTCTTTTTGTTGTTGTTGTTGTTTTTTAATTTTCTTCACCTCTGTCTGCATACTCACATTGTCTTCCACCATATGTGTAACCTGCCCTCGTTTCATCTTTTTTTTTTAAACCAATGGCTGTATACTTACAATTCTAATTTCTGGGTAACTTTAGTGAGCTTTGAATTCCTTTCCTTTAAGACTGTGATCTGTTTATTTCCCCTCAATTTTCTGGCATTTAAAAAAATCTCTATCTTCTGGATGTTTTCTCTTAAATTAAAAATATATCCACCTTCAGTTCAGTTCAGTCGTTCAGTCGTGTCCGACTCTTTGTGACCCCATGAATCACAGCACGCCAGGCCTCCCTGTCCATCACCACTTCCCAGAGTTCACTCAAACTCACGTCCATCGAGTCAGTGATGCCATCCAGCCATCTCATCCTCTGTCATCCCCTTCTCCTCCTGCCCCCAATCCCTCCCAGCATCAGAGTCTTTTCCAATGAGTCAACTCTTCGCATGAGGTGGCCAAAGTACTGGAGTTTCATCTTCAGCATCAGTCCTTCCAATGAACACTCAGAACTGATCTCCTTTAGAATGGACTGGTTAGAGCTCCTTGCAGTCCAGGGGACTCTCAAGAGTCTTCTCCAACACCACAGTTCAAAAGCATCAATTCTTTGGCGCTCAGCTTTCTTCACAGTCCAACTCTCACATCCATGAAGGTGAAAGTGAAGGTGAAGTCATTCAGTCGTGTCTGACTCTTTGCAACACCGTGGACTGTAGCCTACCAGGCTTCGCCATCCATGGGATTCTCCAGGCAAGAATACTGGAGTGGGTTACCATTTCCTTCTCCAGGGGATCTTCCTGACCCAGGGATCAAACTCGGGTCTCCTGCACTAGAGGCAGATGCTTTAACCTCTGAGCCACCAGGGAAGCACTAAAATCCTGAGGCATTCATAATTTCCCTACATTAAGTTGGAAAGTGAAGTTGCTCAGTTGTGTCCGACTTTTTGCAACTATACAGTCCATGGGATTCTCCAGGCCAGAATACTGGAGTGGGTAGCCTTTCCCTTCTCCAGGGGATCTTCCCAACCCAGGGATCAAACTCAGGTCTCTCGCATTGCAGGCAGATTGTTTACCAGCTGAGCCACAAGGGAAGCCATAGTCATATCTAAAACACAACAAATAAACTCTTCCTTGATTTGTTTACTCTCTATAGTTACTGGTCAGTGTTTCCAACTTTTCAGCCTAATTTTATTTTCTAGTGAGAATAATATAGTCAGTTCATAGTTGATATTTCCTTTTTTTCTTCTGACGTTTATTCTCTCAACTTATTGCATTGTCTCCTGTATTCATGAAACCACAGAGAAACCCACCCCCCTCCACCACCAAAGAACACCAGGAGTCTCTGAAATGCTATTTCCAATTAATAATTTTTGTCTAATTGTATTTCTTCACTTCCTTTGAAGCATTGATTATAGATTATTACTTCCTAAGCAGTCTTTATCTTTTTGACTCCCATGAAATCACACTCACATGGTTATCTTTACATTTCTCTGATGATCCCATCTATAAAGTCTTCATGGGTCTTCATTTTATTCTTCCACCCCTTAAACATCAATGTCATTCAGAGATGTCACTGACAATCAATGTCAATTGTCATTCAGATATCTGTGGCTACACTCAGTATACTTCTAAGTCTACATGTGGTCCACTTTACATTTTAATTACCATGTACATGCTTCTCAAAGTATTATTATCTTTAGTTCACAATTTAGTCTTGAACCAAATTGGTCTTGAATGATACAATCACTCGTTTACTGGGTAACATCATATGGATATCCACAAACACATCACTGCCAATGTTTATCACTCATTTTTATCAAATCTAGAAATACTTGCAATCTTGACTCTTTTTTGAGATTTCTAATCCAATTAACTGAAAAGATTTACCAATTTTATCTCAAACATTTATTAAACATATCTACTCCTCTCTATTTCTCTTTCCACTGTCCTGGCTTAACCTCTGACTCTTTCTCATTTTATTACTGCAATAGCCTTCTGTCTGTACTTCATGTTTCCACAATTTCTCTTTTAAATTTATCCCCCACATATGTATCAGTGTGTCCCTATCCTGAATATGCACTTGAAAATATCATTTACTCTCTACAAAACCCTCCAAGGATTTCCTATCACCTACAGAAATGGTTTTCAAGCTTTAGCAACTGCAGACTTTAAAAGAGAAGTTTCACATTTTTGTTGTTTTGTTGTTGCTGTTCAGTCATTAATTCAGGTCCAACTCATGACCCCACAGACTACAGTATACCAGGCTCCTTTGTCCTTCACTATCTTCATAAAAAGAAGAAAACAAGAAAGGCATATCTAATCACGAGAATATCTAGTCACGAGAATATCAGTGGCACTTTTTTTGCAACCATGTGTCAGGCATTGGGCTGTGTATCTTGTTTAATGCCAGTAAAAATCTCAGTGGTACTGCTGAACCTATTTGCGTGGCAGAAACAGAGACACAGACGGGGAGAATGAACTTGTGGACACTGCTGGAGAAGCAGGGTCAGGGATGAGTTAAGAAAGTAACATTGACATATACTACCATGTGTAAAATAGATAACTAGTGGGAATCTGCTGTATAACAGAGGGAGCTCAGCTCAGTACTCTGTGATGGCCTAGAGAGCTGGGATAGGGCCATGGGAGGGAGGCTCAACAAGGAGGGAATATACGTATGTTGTCACTAAGTCATGTCTGATTCTTTGCAACCCCATGGACTGCAGTATACCAGGCTCCTTTGTCTTTCACTCTCTCCCAATGTTTGCTCAAATTCATGTCCATTGAGTCCATGATGCTATTTAGTATACAATTACAAAATTTTAGTAATTTCAACTTCAAAATCCTGACTCTTGGTTATATAGAAAAGCAATTCCTGGCAAGTGTGATAAAAATAAAAAATCAGTATTAGTGTAGTCCTTTTCTCCTTACTATTTATATGATTTGTTATTTTGCTTGACCCTGACCTGAACTTTCTGGGGTTAGAAGGGCAAATATATTGACATTTCAACTTTGTAGAGGAAAATTCTGAGAGATTAATTACTCAAGTTTGCCTGGCAGTTTTAGACTATTTTAATAAGAAAAGAATCTCTAGTCTTAAAAGGCTCATGTCATAGTGATAAAAACAGAAATATAACAAAGATATAATAAATGATAAGTAAAAATCAAGTACAAAATGATAGGAAAAGATGGCAAGAAAAATATGAATTCTGATGGGTTTTCAAGGATCGAGATAAACAATTATAGAAAGAAGCCTGATAAACAAATAAATAAAGAAAAATCTTTCCAGGCAGAAGAAATGGCACAACGGGACAGAGATAGTGAAGGTAAGGATAGATTTAAGGTTTGATAAATCGACTGCTGTGACTTAACCAGTGGCTATATGGAAATCATGCAAATGAACTTATGGGAAAGAAAGACTTGTTTAAAGATGAAAGAAGATAGGTTGGTTTTTGTTTGTGAAATATACTAGTGAATTTGGACTTGCATCTACAGACAATAAGGACCATAGTTTGGGGAAAAGTAATAAGTAACTGTATTATGGCAACAAGTAAGAACTTACAGATAATTGTCTAAACATATGGATTAGAAGGAAATTGGCTAGTGTAGTTCTGAGGTACTAAGGGTGAAACAAATTGGAGTCAGGTATAATATAAAATTTCACCTTTGGGCACAATGTGGATATTATGCTATTATCCAAGATAAGAAGTGAAGGTGACAGTAGAGGAACGTATGCTCATGATTTGGACTATGAGTTGATGTGTCTGAAAGATCTTGCAGTAAAAAATGTGAACTAAAAGCAAGAATTTAGCTAAAGCGTTAGGAACTATAAATCGGAGATTGGTTGTTGAAGCCAGAAAAGTAGACCAAACCACCTAGGTAGTCTGTGAAAATAGAAGACTAGAAACATTAAAAGCTCAAAAATTAAAAGAGGATCCAGTTATAAGTAGAAAATTATACTTAGAGAACTAGCAGAGTCAAATCATGGACTTTGGGCAAAAGAGTTGAAAGAAGGAAGGTATGTTAAATATTGTTAAATGTTACAGAAAGGACATGTAAGTTAGAGACTAGGGAGAAAAACTGAATTTCAAATGAGATCCTGGATAGACTTTTCTTATCACTATCTCTTCTTATGTAATAATTTTAGTATGATCTCCATGTGGCATACCTACACAATTAAGTTTTGCATATCTTGGTTTACTCCTTAATTTCAGTCTATCAATGAATTTTTCTCAATAGAAATGCTCTCTAAATGGTTAAGGGTGTTTTACTTTTCTCTCTTCATCAACAGATGGGAGCTATTATCAAACAGCCATCACTCATAGTTAATGTGATAGCAGTGAAAAACTTTCACAATGAATATATCCCTTTTTAAACAAATCTTTTCATTACTTTTTTTATTTCAGGATATGCAAAAACATATTCATAAATGATGATTATTATATTCATATATACATGAAGAAGAATGGTAGTGTCTTAACATTTTCAAAGACAGTGATGTTTGATCTATTATGAACTCAAATCCCATTAAATTAAACTCCATGAGGTTAAGGACTATATATTCTGTATTTGGTGTAGCACTTGACATATAGTAAGTGTTAGGAGCATATTTTTTTAATGATTTAAAAATTGCTCTAGAAAGAAAAAATAATATGAGTCGTATGTAAGAGGCAGGTGAAGGAACAAGATAGAGAAGGGGGTTATATTAGAGATTAAGACACATATGGATGATTTAAATCAATATGTTCTGCTTTTGAATAGTTGAAAAGTTCAATAAAATCTCATTAATTATAATTCCCAATTTATATTCTTATGGGATCTTTCAGTTTGAGGCTTGCTGGTATTTTAATTTTGCACTATTTATGAAGTCTTAAATATACTAATAAGATAAAATTAAGAAGTTTATTTACAACTACTCTTGGGGCAAACTTTTAAGGATTTCAAGTTAAATTATTAAATGACAATGAATGCCACAAATTGTCCATGTCATACTTTCACTAAAATCAATTCAAAGATATCTCCATGCAAATTGTACACTTTCTCTGAGGATCATAAATAGAGTCTTTGAATTTCCTTTAGCTCAGAATCCTACCATAATCACTACTGCATCATTACCACTCTCATCATTATTATTATGATAGGTACTGTTTTTAGCAATGTCATCAATGCCATTAACATAGTGTCTCCTATTAGCAGGCTTTGACTGTTCACAACATCTCTGTGAAGTATGTAAATCTCCAAAATTTCTTAACTGCTGTAACTAATCCTTTAGAGATTAAGATGCCACAGAACTATGGCAAATCAAAATTTTAACCTGATTCTATATTGACTGCCCAAAATACCACAACAAAACCCAATTGATAGACAAAATTAAATGTATTATACTTCTTGCAGTAAAGAAGAATACCACCTTGACTGAGTGTATTGGTTTCCTAGGCCTGAATAATAAAGCATTAGAGATTGAGTGACTTAAACAACAGAAATATCTTGTTTTGACAGTTCAAGGTGTTATCAGTGTTGGTTTCTTCTAAGGTCTGTGACAGAGAATCGGTTCAAGCCTCTTGCCTAGCTTCTGGTGGTTTCGGGCACTCCTTGTACTTCTTTGGCTTGTAGACACATTGCTCCAATCTCTGCCTTTATGTTCACATGGCTTACTCCCTGTGTAAAAATTTGTCTCTAAATTTCCTTTTTTATATAATGACACTAATCATATTGTGGTAGGGACCCACTTTACTCCAATATGACCTCATTCTAACTTAATTATATATGCAGTGACTTATTTCCCAATCAGACCATGTTCTGAGGTACTAAAGGCTAGGACTTCAACATATGAGTTATTCAACCCATAACAGAGAATCTTAGCAGTCTCTTAGAATGGGGAGAAATTAGGAGAGGGCATTTATGATTTATTTTAAGCCTTAGTTGTGTGGTTTTATGGCAGGTCTTAAAAAGTGGAGTGCTGGTTGGAACTGGGCAGTTTCTAAAATTATTTTTAGAATGGCAAGCAAAATGAGGAGAGGAACATGAACAAGTTTTGATAAATAAGCTATTAGTCTTAATAGGTAAGCTCTTTGGTTGATTTGTGGTCTTATCCAAAAATGCATATATGCTAGAGCAAACAGCTAAATAACTAAAAAAATCATAGTATTGTTCAAAATAAGGAGTGAAGAATATACTAGGTCACAGAATTATTTAACATATAGAGACTTATAATTATGTTGGTTTCATTTCTCTTCTGTATGGTTTCTATCGGCTATATCATCCTAACTTTCTTTCCCACCATTGATAGATTCCAGAGTAATTTGTTCTTGGAGAAGGAAATGGCAACCCACTCCAGTATTCTTGCCTGGAGAATCCCAGGGATGGCGGAGCCCAATGGGCTGCCATCTGTGGGGTCGCACAGAGTTGGACACGACTGAAGCGACTTAGCAGCAGCAGCAGCAGCAGCAAAGTAATTTGTTCTACTGCTGGATTGATCTAATAAATAGTTCTAACAGAATTCAAATAAAATTTGTTACCCTGTGTGGTCATTGTTGGTATGGACTAGATTTGATCTCATTCCCATGATAAAATTAGAAAAACTTACCTATCTACCATCTTTTTTTTCCTATCATCTCCATAATTACTTATATCCTGTCCCAAGACATATTTTTTCTAGACAAATAACTCTAGTTACTTCAAGTTTTCAAATAAAAGTTATATGTAGATAATAATAATTTCATAGTATATTTACAAGGTTAATACTACAAGAGCATTGTTTGAGGTAGTGTTCTAGTCCATTTCAGATGCTATAACAAACTATTAGAGATTGAGTGGCTTAAAACCAACAGAAATTTATTTCTCAAGTTCTGGAGGCTGGAATTTCAATATTAGAGTGCCAGCATGGTGAGGTAGCATCACTATGAACAAAACTAGTGGAGGTGATGGAATTCCAGTAGAGCTATTTCAAACCCTAGAAAATAATGCTGTGAAAGTGCTGCAGTCAATATGCCAGCAAATTTGGAAAGCTCAGCAGTGGCCACAGGACTGGAAAAGGTCAGTTTTCATTCCAATACCAAAGAAAGGCAATGCCAAAGAATGCTCAAACTATCACACAATTGCATTCATCTCACACACTAGTAAAGTAATGCTCAAAATTCTCCAAGCCAGGCTTCAATAATATGTGAACCGTGAGCATCCAGATTTTCAACCTGGTTTTAGAAAAGGCAGAGAAACCAGAGATCAAATTGCCAACATCTGTTGGATCATCAAAAAACAAGAGAGTTCCAGAAAAACATCTATTTCTGCTTCATTGACTATGTCAAAGACTTTGACTGTGTGGATCACCACAAACTGTGGAAAATTCTTAAAGATGTGAGAATAAAAGATCACCTGACCTGCCTCTTGAGAAATATGCATGCAGATTAGGAAGCAACAGTTAGAACTGGACATGGAACAACAGACTGGTTCCAAATAGGGAAAGCAGTACATCATGGCTGTATATACTCACCATGCTTATTTAACATATATGCAGAGTACATCCTGAGAAATGCTGGGCTGGATGAAGCATAAGCTGGAATCAAGATTGCTGGGAGAAATATCAATAACCTCAGATATGCAGATGACACCACCCTTATGGCAGAAAGTGAAGAAGAACTAAAGAGCCTCTTGATGAAAGTGAAAGTGGAGAGTGAAAAAGTTGGCCTAAAGTTCAACATTCAGAAAACGAAGATCATGGCATCTGGTCCCATCCCTTCATGGCAAATAGATGGGGAAAGAGTGTCAGACTTTATTTTTTTGGGCTCCGAAATCACTGCAGATGGTGGCTGCAGCCATGAAATTAAAAGATGCTTACTTCATGGAAGGAAAGTTATGATCAACCTAGATGGCATATTAAAAAGCAGAGACATTACTTTGCCAACAAATGTCCATCTAGTCAAAACTATGGTTTTTCCTGTGGTCATGTATGGATGTGAGAGTTGGGCTATAAAGAAAGCTGAACACCAAAGAATTGATGTTTTTGAACTGTGGTATTGGAGAAGACTCTTGAGAGTCCCTTGGACTGCAAGGAAATCCAATCAGTCCATCCTAAAGGAAATCAGTCCTGAGTGTTCATTGGAAGCACTGATGTTGAAGCTGAAACTCCAATTCTTTGTCCACCTGATGTGAAGAGCTGACTCATTTGAAAAGACCCTGATGCTGGGAAATATTGAAGGTGGAAGAAGGGGATGATAGAGGATGAGATGGTTGGATGGCATCACCGACTCAATGGACATGAGTTTGAGTAAACTCCGGGAGTTGTTGATGTACAGGAAGTCCTGGTGTGCTGAAGTCCATGGGGTTGCAAAGAGTCAGACACAACTGAGCAACTGTACTGAAGTGAACTGAACTGATGGGTAAAGGGTAAAGGCCCTCCGCCAGGTGGCAGAATTCTTGTTTTATCTCATTTAAGGGACTAAGAAGCTCTGTGAGGTCTCTTTTATAAGGACACTAATGCCCATGAGAACAGACCCTCATGATCTAATCACATCCTTAAGGCCCCACCTCCTAATACTGTTACTTTGGAGATTAGTATTTCAGCATATGAATTGGGGGGAAGGCAATAAATATTTAGACCATAATGGATTATCAGCACCCCATTACTTCTTGCAATCTGAATTTTATCTATACTTGCAAGTACAAAATTATTAATTACAATATCTTGATTTATTTCGACCATCTTAAGTGTCTCATACAACATCTTTTATATTATCAGCAGCACATAACTTCATGAGTTCATTCTATCTAAAATATATCTTACTATAGTTTTGAAGTTTTACAATATTTATAATATTATGTACCTTGTTGCCAAGACTTTGTTTTATTCAAAAGCATTCCATTCTACCAGCCTTTAAGCATAGAAGTTAATGCTTGCTTAAAGAATTAAACTGCAAAACCATATCTGAAAGGGGTTTCAGATATGGTTTTGCAGTCAATGTATCTTACTCTGTAATAAGTTTGCAATTTGTCATTCCACCTTTTTTTGAAATGCAAATAATGATCTTTTCTGAGAAAGAAAATACCCTTTGATAAATACAAATAATAGCAAGTTATAGAATCTACTTATTTTAGTTTATGAGTATCTCATGATTAATTAGATCAGTAGAATGAAATCCAACAATCAACAGAAACCTTGACACAATTTAGAGTCTTTTTGTAGCTTTAAAGAATATTCAGTAAGCTCTTGAAAAACAAAATCAATGAAGAATTTAAAATGCTAATTTTCTGGTTTTCCACAGGGTCCAAGTTTTCTCTCTGAGGCTCTTTTTCCTAAACATGCAACAAAAATTGAAGAAATGGATCCGTTTTTCAATCTTCATGAGACCATTACCAAGGTAAGAGAGGAATGTATTCATGAAAAAGTTGAGGTTTTGTTCTTTTGGTTAGTAAATGGAAGAAAGGAAAATAGCCACTCAAGAGAAATATATATATATATATTCGTTTTTAGAGTATACTGGAGAGGATTTTAAGTACCTCCTATTATTTTACTATGTAGTAAAGATAATAAGCAATTCTATCACAATCAAACAGACCAATAGCTGATGATTATATTCAAAAATCAATTCTTTTTTTAATTGAAGTATAGTTGATGCAGTATCATGTCAGTTACAGGTATACAATAGTAATTCAAAATTTATTAAAGATTTTACTCCATTTATAGTTGTTATAAAATATGGGTTATATTCCTTGTCCTATACAATACATCCTTGTAGCTTATTTTATACATTAGAGTTTGTATATTCTACTTCCCTGCCCTTTTATCTCCCTTCCCAGTTCCCTCTCCCCACTGGTAATCAGGAGTTTGTTCTCTCTATCTGTGAGTCTACTTCTTTTTTGAATTCACTAGATTGGTATATTTTTTTCAGTTCCACATATAAATGATATATAGTGTTCATCTTTTCCTGTCTGACATATCTCACTTAGCACAATGTCCTTCAAGTCCAGCCATGTTGATACAAATAGCAAAATTTTATTCTTTCTGTATGGTTGAGCAGTATCCCATTTTATATATACTACCAAAATAGATTCTTAATAAAATTCTTAACCTGAAACTAGACTTGTGGTATATTCTCAAGTATACTTCCTTTACCTCGGATTAAGGACAATACAAAATGAGTCTTTGAATTTCTGTATCTTCAAAGATTTGTTCCAATATTTAAGCTGCATGGTTCATTGTGGTACTTCGTTGCAGAAAAAAAAGACCCTTCTTCTTAAAGAAAAAGTTAGACTGCATTTATATTAGTTGATTTTCTTCTATGTTGCTTATATCTACATTTATGGTAAATACTTGACTTTGAGTTTATAGAATGAAGAAAATTAAATTCTACAGTGTGGAGCAAATTAGTTTAATGTTCCGAGAACATATGACATCATGTGAATTTTTACATTTACCAACTATTGATTTAACCAATTATAGCCTGCCTTTGGGGGATAGAGTTTGAACAGAATATTGATATTTCAGTACTCTTAAAATAATCCATATTTATATATGCTTAGATAAAATACTGAATCATTCTTACATCTTCTTAGTGAAATTTTACACAGATCTTTTTATGCTTTAGAAAGAGGAATTGTGGTATAATAGCTGAACTCAATGAGTGGCAATAGAATGAATTCAGAATACTAAAACTAAAATTCTAGGTACCCTGGCATTTAAGAGATGTGTACATTTATTTTTTTCTGAACTTTTAAAATAAGTAAAATTTCTACCACACTTTATATAAAATTCTCCTAAGTGCAAGATATCTAAATTTAACTCATTTATAATTCTTTCCTTTCCAGTCTAATCTAGTTCCTTGGCTTAGTTTTGAATATATCCACCCTCCAATCATCATTGTTACTTGGATACAATAAGATAGAAAGTGAAAGTGAAGTCACTCAGTTGTGTCCCACTCTTTGTGACCTATGGACTGTAGCCCACCAAGCTCCTCCGTCCGTGGGATTCTCCAGGCAAGATTACTGGAGTAGGTTGCCATTTCCTTCTCCAAAGATAGAAGGGGCCCACAAATAATAACTCCTTAGCATTTAAAATCTTAATTGTATTCCTGATATGCAAAGAGAGAAAGAAAAATACATATCTGTTATCTATATATATGTATATCTATGCAAATATTTATGCTGCTGCTGCTAAGTTGCTTCAGTCGTGTCCGACTCTGTGCGACCCCATAGACAGCCCACCAGGCTCTCCCGTCCCTGGGATTCTCCAGGCAAGAACACTGGAGTGGGTTGCCATTATCTATATATATTTGGGAGAGAGTGTGTGTGTGTGTTTATATGTATGTGTATATTTGTTCAAATGTTATGGGTACTTGGGCTTCCCTTGTGGCTCATCTGGTAAAGAATCCGCCTGCAATGTGGGAGACCTGGGTTTGATCCCTGGGTTGGGAAGATCCCCTGGAGAAGGGAAAGGCTACCCACTCCAGTATTCTGACCTGGAGAATTCCATGGACTATGTAGACCATGGGGTTGCAGAGTCAAACATGAATGAACGACTTTCATCATCATCATATGCGTACTTAGAGCCTAAGTTTATTTACTTATTTTTAAGTAAAGCATTAGAGGATTTTTAGGGCAATGAAACAATAATATTTTCTCCATTTTTTTCTGTTTTTCTCTGGATCAGGAAATTCATAAACTTTTATAGAAGGGAAAATTTGAGACCATATTGATATCAGATATATAATGAGATGATTTCACGTCTAACATGTGAAATCCCCAATGACAGAAAATTCTAAGGTTTAGATTTTAGATGTAAAAACACACATTGATTATTGTCATGTGAGATCTTAGCCACCCTTCATCTCCTGAGAGAATGTTAGGAAGCAAGAATAACTGGGTGAGAAAGGGAGTAGGGGAGCATAGAGCATGGCCTGAGCATATAAATATAAGATCAGTATGGCAACCCACTCCAGTACTCTTGCCTGGAGAATCCCATGGAGGGTGGAGCCTGATAGGCTACAGTCCATGGGGTCGCAAAGAGTCGGACACGACTGAGCGACTTCACTCACTTCACTCAGTATGAAACAGAGAATAAGAGACTATTTGAGTGAAGACACAAATTTATACACAGATATGATACATGTTCTACAGGTATTTTTAAATGTATTTCTTGTGCACACTAATGTTTAACCCATTAGATGGATGGTGAAAAGAATTCTGTCTATGAAAAGTTAAAACCTACTCAAAGTGCAGAATCAGGTGTTCTGTGACACTTTTTAAGGACCACATATGTTTACTTAATGTTGATACTGTTTCCTCAGTCACAATTACCTGTGGTATCCAGTAGTGTCGTAGACATAGGCCAAGGGAAGAATTGTGCTTCAGAAGTTCAGTCTTATCTCACCATTATAAGAACTTGTAGAGCCGTAAAACAAAGCATTTAATAGATACTTTTTTAAAAAATCATATTTTCTTTGATCAACAACAAAACGAAAGCACAAATATAGAGGGATTGACTAGAGTGCAAAACGAGGAAATATAGATTTTAATTCTGCCTTGCTTCCCAATTTGTTATATTGCTTAGTAGAACTTTATTGTCTACATCAAAAAGAAGTATCAGTTCAGTTCAGTCGCTCAGTCGTGTCCGACTCTTTGCGACCCCATGAATCGCAGCTCGCCAGGCCTCCCTGTTCATCACCATCTTTCTGAGTTCACTCAGACTCGCGTCCATCGAGTCCGTGATGCCATCCAGTCATCTCATCCTCGGTCGTCCCCTTCTCCTCCTGCTCCCAATCCCTCCCAGCATCCAAGTCTTTTCCAATGAGTCAACTCTTCACATGAGGTGGCCAAAGTACTGGAGTTTCAGCTTTAGCATCGTTCCTTCCAAAGAAATCCCAGGACTGATCTCCTTCAGAATGGACTGATTGGATCTCCTTGCAGACCAAGGGACTCTCAAGAGTCTTCTCCAACACCACAGTTCAAAGGTATCAGTTCTTCAGTGCTCAGCCTGCTTCACAGTCCAACTCTCACATCCATACATGACCACAGGAAAAACCACAGCCTTGACTAGACGGACCTTAGTTGGCAAAGTAATGTCTCTGCTTTTGAAAATACTATCTAGGTTGGTCATAAGTTTTCTTCCAAGGAGTAAGCGTCTTTTAATTTCATGGCTGCAGTCACCATCTGCAGTGATTTTGGAGCCCCCCAAAATAAAGTCTGACACTGCTTCCACTGTTTCCCCATCTATTTCCCATGAAGTGATGGGACCGGATGCCATGATCTTCGTTTTCTGAATGCTGAGCTTTAAGCCAACTTTTTCGCTCTCCTCCCTCACTTTCATCAAGAGGTTTTTTAGCTCCTCTTCACTATCTGCCATAAGGGTGTTGTCATCTGCATATCTGAGGTTATTGATATTTCTCCTGGCAATCTTAATTCCAGCTTGTGTTTCTTCCAGTCCAGCNTGGGACCGGATGCCATGATCTTCGTTTTCTGAATGCTGAGCTTTAAGCCAACTTTTTCGCTCTCCTCCCTCACTTTCATCAAGAGGTTTTTTAGCTCCTCTTCACTATCTGCCATAAGGGTGTTGTCATCTGCATATCTGAGGTTATTGATATTTCTCCTGGCAATCTTAATTCCAGCTTGTGTTTCTTCCAGTCCAGCGTTTCTCATGACACACATAATGATTTCCTCACTAGGATTCTGTGAAACTGAAAAGATGGTGTGTACATTTCTCTGGAAATGCAATATATATATAATTGAGTATAATTATTGACATTTAAAAATAATAGTGTTAATGTCTTCTATGTAGTTCCTTACCTGTACTTTTTGCATTTAGCTTTTCCTTAAACTATGAAAATAATCAATAATTTAGAAATGAAAACAAATAACTAAATTAATTAATTAAATGCTTAAAATATATTAATAAGTTAATGTGTATAAATGGAATATAAAATTTCATTTGTGAAGGATTGAGGTCTTTAGAATATTTTGTTTTAGTGGGGATAATAGTGGTATTATCAGAGTATATCACATGTTTGGTATACTCCTACTTCGCATAGTAGTGTATTATTATAATAGCACTGGTTAACAAAAATGATACAGGTAGGTATCAATTCTGTTACTGCCAATTATGAAAATAACATGAAATATGAGGAACGCTTTATAAAATGATAAAGCACAGCTATTACTGATATTATATCACTGCTAAGTCACTTCAGTCTATTGGTGCTTTTTGAATTAAAACAAATTATAAATAAATAAATGACACTTATACATGGGATGTGAGCTGTGAGTTGAATCCTAGTTTTCCAATGTATCCTGTAGTGCTTTTTTTAAAAAAATAAAAAAAAAAGTTTTACAAAGTTGGAATTTATCTTGGAATTTTTCTTTTTGTTATAAAGCATAAAACCTAAGAAAATAATGAATGAGGCTCACTATTGATGCCAAAATATATAATTTATCATGGCTTCAATGATAGTCAAGTGGTACAGTATAAAACTGCCTACGGGCAACATCTTACATCAATGTTGAAGATGTTTTTCTTATCCTCTATAATTACCTTAAAAATAGCATTTGTTTTTTTAACTTATCATAGAAGCCAAATTAATTCTTCCAAAGACTAAACATAAATGAAATGCCAATATAAATCTTAGCTGCTTAATCTTTTAATAAATGAATAAAAATCACCATGGATTTATGTTTTGAAATAGGCTTATTTCTCTTTCTACACTTAGGAATTTTCTCATTATATTTCTAAATCTTTAACATTTAGCTCATAAATTGCTATTAGTTATCTAAGCATTCTATTAATTGTAGCCTATTATAAACCAAGGATGAAGCAAAACACTTAAAATGCAAAACAATTTACATACAAGAGTGGGTCCAAGGTAAGCAAAATATGTCAATATAATTACTAAACAATATGATAGTAATATGGGCAAAGAATGGGAGAGGGGAGGGTGGCACTTTTACCTCAAGAGATTTTACCTCTAAGAGTTTCGGGCTTCCCTGGTGTCTCAGACAGGAAAGAATCCGCCTGCAATGCAGGAGACCTGAATTTGATTCCTGGGTTGGGAAGATCACCTGGAGGGGAGGGTGTGGCAACCCACTCCAGTGTTCTTGCTTGGAGAATCCTGAAGGACAGAGGAGCTTCACAGGCTACGGTCCATGAGATTGCAAAGAGTCAGACATGACTGAGTGAGTAGGCACAGCACAGAGATTTGAAGAATTCACCAGAGAATTGATGTTTGAGGAACTTAAAAATTCCAATTTTATCTTAGTATCAATGAATTTCCCCCAAGAGTTCTTTAAAGCGCTGGTTGTTGTTAGGAACATGTGAGAAATGATGTTATGTATTTTAGAAAACAGAAGGTAGATTTGAAAGTCATTTCTAAGACTAAATGACAGGATGTATGATTTACTAGATACGAAACATGAAGCAGAATGAATAGTAATGGATCATTTGAATAGTTCTATCTTGGATAAAGTTAGTGTTATTGAACTAACTAAATTGTGGGCTGGCCTGAAAAAAGTGATAATGAGTTTGATGTCGGATATGTGGAATTTTGGATGCTATAAGGCATTCAAAGGAGGCAGTGGGACATGTGAGGTTTGAGTTCAGGAGGAAGTAGGATCTAGAAATGCATTATCTGATATAATCACCACTAGTCACAGGTTGATTTAAATTAAATTAAATTAGATTAGGCTTTTGTTTTTCCATCTCATTAACCACAATCCTCATGTTTAGTGATTACATATGGCTAGTGACTACAGCATTGAGTAGCATATGTTATGGAACATTTTGATCATCATTGATGATTCAGATGGTGTTACCCAGACAGTACTCATAATGCGGACCAACTGCAAAATGGAGAGGACTAATGACCCAAGGTAGAATGTTTCATGGAATCTATAGGGTGACAATACTATAAGAAGAAAGAAATGTTCAAAAGCATATCCACCCACCACCTTGCACCCATTAAAATGGCTAATATCAAGAGACAAAACAAAGCAGAAAATAACAAGTGTTGGTGAGGATCTGGAGTAATCAGAACCCCTGTGAACTATTGGTGGCAATGCAAAATAGTAGTGCTGCTATGGAAAACTCAAAAATTTAAAAATAGAGTTAGTATGTGATCCACCAGTTCCACTTCTGGGTATATACCCCTAGGAATTGAAAGTGGCATCTTAAAGAGATATTTGTTTACTTTATATTGATAGTATCAATAGCATTATTCACATTAACTAAAATATGGAGTTCCTCTTTCAGTATCCTATCATTTTGCCTTTTCATACTGTTCATGGGGTTCTCAAGGCAATAATACGAAGTGGTTTGCCATTCCCTTCTCCAGTGGACCACATTCTGTCAGACCTCTCCACCATGACCTGCCCGTCTTGAGTTGCCCCACAGGGCATGGCTTAGTTTCATTGAGTTAGATAAGGCTGTGGTCCTAGTGTGATTAGATTGACTAGCTTTCTGTGATTATGGTCTCAGTGTGTCTGCCCTCTGATGCCCTCTTGCAACACCTACCATCTTACTTGGGTTTCTCTTACCTTGGACGTGGGGTATCTTTTCACGGCTGCTCCAGCAAAGTGCAGCTGCTGCTCCTTACCTTGGACAAGGGGTATCTCCTCACTGCCGCCCCACCTGACCTTGAACGTGGAGTAGCTCCTCTAGGCCCTCCTGTGCCCAGGCAGCCACAGCTCCTTGGACATGGAGTTGCTCCTCTAGGCCACTGCCCCTGGCCTTGGGCAGGGGGTAGCTCCTCCCAGCTACCACCCTTGAATTTGGACATGGGGTAGCTCCTCCCAGCTGCCACCCCTGACCTTGGACATGGGGTAGCTCCTCTCAGCTATTCCTGCGCTGTTGCAACCTGGCACTCTCAGCCGTTGGCCCTGACTTCAGACATGGGGTAGCTCATCTTGGCTGCCGCCCCTCTCTCATGCGAAGAGTTGACTCGTTGGAAAAGACTCTGATGCTGGGAGGGATTGGGGGCAGGAGGAGAAGGGGACGACCGAGGATGAGATGACTGGATGGCATCACTGACTCGATGGACGTAAGTCTGAGTGAACTCCAGGAGTTGGTGATGGACAGGGAGGCCTGGCATGCTGCGATTCATGGGGTGGCAAAGAGTCGGCTATGACTGAGTGACTGAACTGAACTGATACACCTAAAAGCAGTTAAGATGGTAAATTTCATGCTGTGTGTTTTTAACCACATTTTTTTTTTTCTTTTTGGAGAAGAAATATATTCCCTCATTCGTTATAACTTTTGAATCAATAATTTGGACATTTAAAATTGTTTTTCACTTCATTTATGCCTGATCCTCTGTTCTCTCCTATTATGCACAAATAGGTTCCATAAATAGCTCCACACATCTTGATATCCCTTACTTTGATCTACTTTTAATTGATATAACACCCTCTAGGAAATGGCAACCCACTGCAATTCTTTCCTGGAGAATCCCATGGACAGAGGAGCCTGCCAGGCTACGGTCCATGGTGTCACAAAGAATCAGACATGACTGAGCAACAAAGCTCATTTATTTTATATATTTTGGGATTTAATATATTTTGTTATCATTTTATTGCTAAAATTTGGCCATAATAGACATTAAATAAATGATGAATGATAACTTGTATTTTAAGCAAAACAAAAACACTATAGCTATGTTTACAAGAAAAGAGCTTTAAAATCAAATATGAATATAGAGCATTTGGGTGTCAGAGAAAATGTACTACCTATAATATTATTGAATTGATAGTGTTTTTCTTCTGGAACCCTAAATTTTCTATGTTATATTTTAAAACTTCTGAGTATGAATGGTGCATCCAATAAAATAAAAAAATACTTTATACATGTGGTACCATGGAAACCAGCAAATGACCTAATTCCGCTTATGAGCTTCCTCCAGAAATATCAGCTTATTAGTTCTTTCATTGTTTTTCCCACCTTATTTCAGTAAAAAAGCAAAAAGTTCTTTTATTCTTAATTAGTATACATTATGTAATATATTCTTATTAGTATGTGGTTTCAAAATATTCTTAAATGGATATACATTTCTTCTTTTTTATTGATGTCAAAATAGAGATCTTTTATTGAAATTATTTGGACAATATCCCAAGGAGAAAACAGTAGGAGTCGTATAGTATTTATTTCCATTATATATATGGAGAAAGTGTCATAGTGAGATTGCATTGCAGAGTAAGGCAGTTTTTTTGTAAATCCTAGAAATCAAGGTAATAATTCTTATAGTTTATATTCTATCAATATGGTTGTGTTTGCTCTTACTTAGAGCTATAAATTTAAAATCAGTATTGCAGTTGTATGAGTAAAGACTAATGGTTGTGTCCTCAGTGATGAAAAACATTTAAATAATTCAAATTTTAACCATTTCAGTTAATATTAATTCCATTTGGCTGTTTGTCTTCATTTAGAAATGATTAACCAGAATCACTTTGGTTACTGGAGTCATAGTCTGCTAACTGGGGCTTCCCCGATGGCTTAGCAGGCAAAGAATCCACCTGCAATACTGGGGACACAGGCTCAATCCCTGGGATGGGAAGGCACCCTGGAGAACAGAATGGCAACCCACTCCATTATTCTTGCCTGAAAAGTTCCATGGTTTAATTTTAAAAGCATGATTTAAAAATACGAATCTACAGATATCTTTAAATGTCATTATTAAACTATAGCTGTACCAGTTGTTATAATATTAAGATTCTTATAGCATGGTAGCTGAAAACTTAAAAAACCCTACTGGTAGCTAAAGAATATAGAGGCAGACTAAGATGCAGAATGATTTTATTTCTCTTGAGACATAATTCTCAGCTCTAGCTTAAAAATGTAGCTCCATAGTCTCGTATAAAGTAAGAGGAAAAGGATGAGACCAAATATTTTTTATTCATTTTCTTGAATTTCAAAGGCATGTTGTATTCATGAGCTAACAGAATTTCTGGTATAGTTCTTTAAATGATTAGAAAACCTGGCTTTGATTTCTAATCCAAATGAGCAAATCTGATTGTCTTCCAAGTACCTTTAATGTTTTGATATATTGTTTGGATAAAATATGAGATTATCATATCCTACTTAGTAAAACAAACAAAATGATATTCTTTAATCCTGTTTATGTGTATATCTGAGGTTATTTTGAAGCTGTGTGTTTAAAGCTTTTGTTTTTATCTTCAAAAACACTCTGGATTTTTTTCTGCTATATAAAATTATTGTTACTAGGTGCCAAATGTCTCCATAGAGATCTATACTGTATGTGTTTATGACATGAACTAAACCAGAAAATATCCCAAATAAGTATTTTCAGTGCAGAGATTGTACTTTGTAATAAAGAATTCTGGTTGGACCTACTCAAGGGAGATGATGGGATATTAAACCAACTTCTTATACTTTGAAAGGGAAATATTACAGGTGTGTATTTTCTTCATAAATGTGTAATTAACTCAATATCTTCATTTACTAAAGTTGGAGAGTGTATTTTCTATATTTCCTCTTGCCTAGAGAGGTTTGGTTTATCATTTTCCATTATACTGTGCAAATATTATAGTTTCTAAAGTCACGCCTTATATTTACTATCAGTTTTTCTTTTTCACTTTTATTACTCCAAAGCAAATTATTCCACAATATAAGGTGAAGGTGAAATTGCTCAGTCGTGTCCGACTCTTTGCGACCCCGTGGACTGTAACCTACTAGGCTTCTCCGTCCATGGGATTCTCCAGGCAAGAATACTGGAGTGGATTGCCATTTCCTTCTCCAGGGGATCTTCCCAACCCAGGGATCGAAGCCGGGTCTCCCGCATTGGAGGCAGACACTTTAACCTCTGAGCCACCAGGGAAGCCCATAAGCTTACCAAAATTTGACTCCTTTTATAAAAAAAAAGCTATTCATCAAAGTGTAGGTATTCTGCTCCAACATATTGGAAGTTATTACTGTATATGAAGATAGAAATAACTGGAAAAACTGCTATTCTCTGAATATATATATATACATAAAAACTGATTTTGACATGTATTTGTTACAGAATATAAATATGCTATTAATATAAGTCAGAATAGGAAGCACTGTGATCACCTGTATACTATGAGTCTTTTAAATGCAGTGAGCCTACTTCAGGAAGTGTCTTGCAATACTGGAGACATGTATTCATGAGCTAATAGATTTCCAGAAGCAGTAGTCTAATAAAGTAACTTTTTTGGTGATAACTAAATGTTGTATGGTTTAAATACAAGCCCTTCTTATTTCAGAAATCTGGTAATATGCAGATAGCGAATTTTAATGTTAATTTCTGCATTTTTCCTCACTTTATCTTGTCGTACCATTCTCAAATAACATTATTTTCAAATAGAAAATAATGTAGAATTACAGAGGCAAAAGGCAGAGTAGTTGATGCACAACAAATCAGCTCTGGTAGATAGGTCAAATGTCCTTCCAAAAAGTGCTATTGACACAAAGACTCTGTATAATAAAAAAAGTTAAAATCCCTAGGCAATGATCACTTATTAAAAAATATCTAATATAACACAACAAACAAGACTGGGCAGTGTATTGGAGTCTGTTATAATAAATTTTGTTTATGATACTTAAATGTTTTGGGGACAGTACCCACTGCCCCTTTGGATGACTATAATAAAAGATCCCCTTAAACCTGCACACACACACACACACACACACACACATACATACAATGTGGTATTAATTTATCAGTGATACAGTCTCTCAGTGCTAATTTCTCTCAATGTTATTCCTCAGAGAATAGTGAATTACATATGTATGTATGCATACCTTCTTCTCCAGGGAAGCCTGAATATCTACTGTATTTTAAAAAAAATAATCTTTGAATCTGTAAATTCTGCTGCCGTTGGTGTGATATAGAAAATATAAAAAAAATGCTATATTTTTTTATCTTCTAGTATAGTCATAATTTCAGTTATCCAACATCTATCTGTCTTAAAGAGTTCATAGTAACTGGTTTTTTAGGGTAGAATGAATTTATTCCACAAATATCAAAATTTTATGACATTGAAAAGAATTTCAGTAACTGAGCAAAAAATTAGATTTAAAGAAATCAAACATTTTTTTTGTTTGTTTGAAGGGCATTGTGATAGATAAACAATGTTTACTTTGACTTGCTGCTGCTACTGCTGCTAAGTCGCTTCAGTTGTCCAATTCTGTGCGATCCCATAGACAGCAGCCCGCTAGGCTCCGCTGTCCCTGGGATTCTCCAGGCAAGAACACTGGAGTGGGTTGCCATTTCCTTCTCCAATGCATGAAAGTGAAAAGTGAAAGTGAATTTGCTCAGTTGTGTCCAACTCTTCGCGAACCCATGGACTGCAGCCTACCAGGCTCCTCTGTCCATGGGATT
The DNA here is from genome assembly GCA_006410635.1 of Cephalophus harveyi. Taxonomy (NCBI): domain Eukaryota; kingdom Metazoa; phylum Chordata; class Mammalia; order Artiodactyla; family Bovidae; genus Cephalophus; species Cephalophus harveyi. Next base: position 232,297 of record SJYT01069118.1, on the reverse strand, counting down.
TTCCAGGCAAGAGTATTGGAGTGGGGTGCCATTGCCTTCTCCAGTACTTTGACTTAATATTTCAATTAAAAAATCAAGATTTGGGACTTCATTACATTTGAAATTACAGTGGCCTTGATGGGTGGAGGCTCTAATGATTCTAGTGAACCTAGTGGAGGTTCAAATAGTCATATTTCTGTATTCAAAAACAAAATAATAATGAACAATCACAATTATTTTCCTGAGTCATCAAGAAATAGAGTTGTGATTCATATATTTACTGACTTTAAAGAAAACAGGAGAGAGGATAATCCATTTTAAAGACATTTTCATCAAAACTTAAAAAGGTACATATCAGAAAGTTTTCATTTACTATTAATAAATACCTATGTGTAAATGTTTAATAAAAATAAAATAATTCTATTTTTCTTATGCAATTGAAAAGTCTAGGAGAGGCATTCTTCAGGCAGAAAATAGATATACTTATCTGTTATCCTCTGAGCTCTGTCCTTCTCTACACTGTACTTCTTACCAGTACAGTTTTTGTTGTTCAGTCACTAAATCATGTCCTACTCTTTGTGACCCCATGGACAGCAGTACGGCAGGCTTCTGTGTCCCTCACTATCTCCAAAAGTTTGCTCAAACTCATGCCCATTGAGTCGGTGATGCCATCCGACCATCTCATCCCCTGTCATCTCTTTCTGCTCCTGCCTTCTATCTTTCCCAGCATCAGTCTTTTCCAATGAGTCAGTTCTTTGCATCAGGTGGCCAAAGTACTGGAGCTTCAGCTTCAGCATCAGTCCTTCCAATGAATATTCAGGGTTGATTTCCTTCAGGTTTGATCTTCTTGCTGTCCAAGGGATTCTCAAGAGTCTTCTCCAGCACCACAGTTCAAAGGCATCAATTCTTTGGCGCTCAGCCTTCTTTATGGTCCAGTTATCACANCAGCATCAGTCCTTCCAATGAATATTCAGGGTTGATTTCCTTCAGGTTTGATCTTCTTGCTGTCCAAGGGATTCTCAAGAGTCTTCTCCAGCACCACAGTTCAAAGGCATCAATTCTTTGGCGCTCAGCCTTCTTTATGGTCCAGTTATCACATCCGTACATGACTACTGGAAAAACAATAGCTTTGACTATATGGACCTTGTTGGCAAAATAATGTCTCTGCTTTTTAAAACATTGTCTAGGTTTGTGATAGGTTTTCTTCCAAGGAGCATGTGTCTTTTAATTTTATGACTGCAGTCACTGTCTGCAGTGATTTTGGAGCCCAAGAAAATAAAGTCTGTCACAGTTTCCATTTTCTCCCTATATATTTGCAATGAAGTGATGGGACCAGATGCCATGATCTTTGCTTTCTGAATGATGGGTTTTAAGCCATCTTTTTTACAGTCTCCTCTTTCACATTCATCAAAAGGCTCTTTAGTTCCTCTTCACTTTCTGTTATAAAAGTGGTGTCACTGAATATCTGAGATTATTGATATTTCTCCCAGCAACCTTGATTCCAGCTTGTGCTTCATCCAGCCCAGCATTTCATATAATGTACTCTGCATATAAGGTAAATAAACAGGATGACAATATACAGCCTTGACATACTCCTTTCCCAATTTTAAACCAGTCTGTTGTTCCATGTCTGGTTTTAACAATTGCTTCTTGACCTGCATACAGGTTTCTGAGGAGATAGGTCTGGTGGTCTTATACTCCCAGCTTGTTAAGAATTTTCCACAGCTTGCTATGATCCACACAGTCAAAGGGTTTAGCCATAGTACAATAATCCTGATAGCAGTTTTTAGTATCATATCTGTTCATAATTCTGTCAGAGTAGGAAAGGATTTTTCTGGTGACTTTTTCAGGACAGCAATGATGCTACTTTCTAGAAAGCCCTGGGGTGTTGATGGAGGGGGAAATATTATTCTAAATTGGTCTTACACTTGTGAATAGGGTAATTAGCATGCTGATCTGATGAAGTATTAATGGAGTTAAGAAAATAAAAAATTCACTGTATCCATGGGTAGACATCCTAAGGTAATTATCATATTTACACTGAAACTCAGAGTCTTTCCTAATGCATCATCTTGGACAGCCAGTATGTATTGATTGGATTTGACATATGAAGGTGAAGGTGAAGTCGCTCAGTCGTGTCCAACTCTTTGCGACCCCATGGGCTGTAACCTACTAGGCTTCTCCGTCCATGGGATTCTCCAGGCAAGAATACTGGAGTGGATTGCCATTTCCTTCTCCAGGGGATCTTCCCAACCCAGGGATCGAAGCTGGGTCTCCTGCATTGGAGGCAGACGCTTTAACCTCTGAGCCACCAGGGAAGGTAAACCTGTTGGCCAATCTGGATCTAAAATGCTTATCAGTTATGACCCTCTATTTTTAAAGAGTTGACTAGACCCTTAGAAGCTTCAAGGAATCACTGATTTAAGAAGCCCCACTGTGAGAAGCTCTGTAAGTAAACACACAAATTGAAGTACCCCCAAAACAACTAAATTTTTTAGAAGGTGACATATATTTATGATATAAGACAGTCTTAAAAATATAAACTATTTTAAGTTACAACCCCGTCCTTCCCTTAAAGAATTGTTATTCTTGTAAATAATAGAAACATCTGAATGTATTCTTCTGTGTATAGCAGGGTATTTCTATTTCATTTTATCACTTACCCAAGAACGTCATCTTTGAAATATTTTGTTTACTAAACAAGTGGTAATTAATTCATTTAGACTTATTATTATTTCTCCATTTCAATATTGATCCAGACTTCAACCAATACTCTGTGATTGCCAATGAAATAAAATAACCATATAAATATGGAGACAATATTCGCTCTAACGGTTGTTCATTTTGCCTGTTGGCATTTATTCCCTCCTTGATGTGATTTCTTATATCTCAGTCTAAGAGATATTTGATATAAGACATGGCTATCAGTGATGAGTATACTGAATAAAACTGCAGAATTCCAGTATTAGCAGTAGTTTATAAAGCCTAAAATTTTTCCTTGTCATTTTTGGCCAAAGGTAAAATAACATATTCAATTTACCAGTTAACTATACATTTTTATTAAGTGCTAGAAATATTAGTAATAATGCATTTTATAGACTTAAAGATTGAAATATTAGAGATGCATATTTAGGAGCCTATAGAGATATGACATTAATTGTTATTTGTTCAGGTTGTATGAACAAGTTTAGTACATAAAGGAAAGAGGAGGTGTATAAGAGAAATGTGTGACATGGAATAAAGAGTTACATTGAGAAGGTGATAAAGTGTATCAGACAAATTCAGAAGGCATGGCAAATGTAAAAAATACTGTAAATGCATTGGGCTTCCCTCAGCTCAGCTGGTAAAGAATCTGCTAATGAAAAAAGTATTTAATTAGTGTATCTTTCATTATTAACTCAAATCATGAAAAATTTCATCTAAATACAAGAAACTTATTAGCAAAATATTCATCATAACTCCTAAGTGCCACCTAATTTATATGCCATAAAGATATTTATGTGATCTAAGTAAGTAATTCCAAAATCAATGAAAAAGGAAGATAGAATGTGCTATTTCTTTTCACATTTTTCACCCTGTTTACTTCCTCAGCAAAGATACAGATAGAAGATTCAGATACCCTGAATGAAATGGTTCACATTTATTTTATTCATGTCCCTCAGAATACCCTAGGGACAAGCAAGCTGCCACTTTCAGATCTTCCTTATTTCGATGAGTTAATTATGAAATCAAGCTGTTTGGCTCCAAGTTGTGTTTGGAAATGTGGCCACTGTGCCTTGGGATCTTGTGTCTAAAGTTTTAAGGGTTGTCATGAGATGGCTGTATTTGCTCAATTGGGAAGAGGAATCACAGAGACACAAATTGTCTCGGTACTAACTTTGGGATCCAAGTGCTTTAGCTTTGTTTATAGCTACTTCTACAATTACATTCAAACCATTTTACTTTCAAAATAAATTATGTAACCATTTTCAAGAAACCTAAACAGATTAATAAAAATATATTATTTGAAGAAAAAATATTATCTTTTATATTTATTTTTTAAAATATATTATTTGAAGAAATTTAACAAGAATGAGAATCTAAGTATATGCATGGCATTTGGTTATTTTACAAAGGAGTCCATCAAACCCCTAAACTGAAAATATGATAAAATGCCCACTATGTCAATCATTAACATATAGGCAGCTTTGTAGTGAATTACAATTGTTTGTAAATGTACCTTATTTTCTATAATAGACTAAATAATTTTTGAAATGTAATTTATCACTTCTGCCCCATCTTTGAATGTACCATAACACCTAACCTATGGCTTTCACTAATCAGTTATATTAATGAATTGTTAAAGGTTTGACTAAACAACTAGAATCTCTTTTTATCTGAAGGTCCATTTATTAGCAGGTACACTACACCCTGCTTCAGCTACAGCAAAAAGCATCATGCTTGCACTAATACAGTGGAGGTTGGGGGTCACAGTTAAGTAAGAGGATTAAGAATTGCATGGAGCTTCTCTCATATAGTTGAGCCTATAGACTCCTTCACTTGTTCAAACTGACGTATCAAACTAGTATTGCCTATAGCAGTTTTTGCAAGTGATACTCTTAAAAGTGATCTTTTCTTTAAAATTTATTTTTTTTTAAGTATAGTTGATTTACAATGTGATGTTAATTTCAAATGTACAGAAAACTGATTCAGTTATATATATATATATATACACACACACATTATTGTTCATGTTCTTTTCCATTATATTTTAGCATAGGATATTGAAAAAAGTGATGTTTTAAACATGGACAGAATGGAGAACATTTTTTGTGTTTGATAAACTTAATAGTTCTCTTCATGCATAATTAGTGTTTGTTTGCTTTTTAATATTTCACTTCTTGGATATTTTTAAGTTCTCTCCAATATCAACATTTTCTGAGACTTACAGTGGATGTTTTAAAAACCCCTGGTTTGGAATAATGGATTGTTTGGTGTTGGGTGTCCAGTGCAGTGAGGTCTGCTAGCCGCTGTTTCCTTGGTCCGTATCTGGCTGAGTGTATCATTGAAACACTCCAAAAAAACACACTATGGGTTTTGTGACCCATAGTGTGAGGTCCCTTGGGTATTTGTGAGTCTGGATCCAGGCTCTGATGCTGCACAGCTGGCGGGAGACCAGGGTCCCAGAGGGAGGTTGCTCTGTCTTTGGTCCTGTGCTGCAGGGATTGAAACCCTGAGCCACTTGGGCATTTATGTCTTGATTGAGATACTTTGTCACTTGCCAGGCTTCAGACATGAGGTGTTTGTGACCTCCTGATGTCTCCATCTGACAGCTGTCTAGAAAGAAAGTGAGAGGTTGATTGATCTGAATTGATTGTGAACTCGTCCACTGCTGCTTCCATCAACCAGGCTTCCTCGTCTAGACCGTTGAAGTACGGGGTTGCCTTCCTTGAGGCCCTCCGTGGGGGCCAGTTTCTTGTTACTCTTTTGAACGCCTCCCTCAGTCACAGTGGTGGAAATGCCATTGTGGAGGACGAGTTTTTTCTGTGACTCTGACAAAATGCAGCAGGGACACCCTGCTGTTTCCTAATATATCCTCTGTGTGACATAAAGCTGCCCCTCTCTCCGTTTTAACTTTTTTTTTTTTTTGGAGTGGACAGGTGAAGCTTTAATTTAATTTAATTTTTTTTTTAAGACCAAGTAGTGATGGTTCATCACATCTGCTTTTATTAATAATTTTGGCTAATCTAGAGTAGAGATAACTCAGTGGAAGCAGAGTATGAAGGCAGATGAGTATCCAAGAATGACCATACTAAATGTCTGGGAATATGAGACCAAGTAATAAATGCATGAACAAGAGATTGATGAGAATCTTAGAAAGCAGAGCTATTTCAGAATAGAAAAAAAAAATGTAATTTTAATGTCAGATGACTTGGGGAAATAATAAAACCATTTTCAAACAAGGAAAGAAAGTTATTGGTTTTTGCAACAATATGGGCTTTACTGAACCTCTCTAGGTAACATTTCTTCTTTCTGTCAACTGGTAAGAATCATTTTTCATGTAGATTACCCATGAAAGTGAAGTCGCTCAGTCGTGTCCGACCCTTCGCGACCCCGTGGACTGTAGCCTACCAGGCTTCTCCGTCCTTGGGATTCTCCAGGCAAGAGTACTGGAGTGGGTTACCATTTCCTTCTCCAGGGGATCTTCCCGACCCAGGGATCGAACCTGGGTCTCCCGCATTGGAGGCAGATGCTTTAACCTCTGAGCCACCAGGGAAGCGTTTATCAAAAAAGTGAAAGGCTGTAAATGATGTGGAAAAGTGATATCAGGATGAGAGAAAATTCCAATAATGTTCATCTATCAGCACTCTTAATTGTGGAGAAATGCAACTATTCAGTGTTGCTCTATACTTCTAATGTTAAAGCTTCAAATGATGAGAATAAGATTATTATTTGTTCATTATACATGTGCTCTCTTTTTATCTTATAATAAGCTTACAGGTAGATAGGCTTCTCATTCTTCTAGTCTTCATTCACTCTGCATTAAATACTATTTTCATTGTACAGAGAAGAAATCTGAGTTTAAGAGAGACTGAGTAACTTGGTGAAATATGCATAGACCACATGTGGTTGATTAACATTTCTAGAGAGCATCATAATTTCAATGCATTTTTCATAAACAGCCTCAGTGAATAAGAAAAGTTTCTGTATTCATAATAGTGTTCAGTATCTTACCCATAATTCATTGGAGAATATATTTATCCTCTCATACAATCAGTGTTTATTAAGTATGTATGCATATTTTGCTCTAATGATAATGCAATGGTCAGCAAGATAAGATACATGTGTGTGCATGTATAGGTATATGGTTTTCTTATTACAGAATTTAAAATCTAGTGGGAAATATAGACAATCAGAAAACATTGCAATATGATTTAATTAGTGATATGATAGAGGATGGGAACAAAGTTTTGGTAGTGCATTAAAAGACCTTAAGCAAGAGCAGAAAGAGAGCCAACATATAGATGCATCCAGTTGGCCATTTTAATAGGCCGCAGCTTTCTTATTTCCATGGAACTGACAGAAAAGTCACGAGAAAGTTAGGTGAAGAAGGGGGAAGTATTTATCCCCTAATTGGTCAAAAATTTAAACCCAAGACTTTTCTGACTTCACCTCCCACATATTCTCATGCTCCACTGGACTCTTTAATGTTCTTCAAAGAAAGCAGCATGTTTCTTCTTCAAGGCTACCTTTGTCTAAAGGGCTTCTCCGGTTGCTAGTGGTGAAGAATCTGCTTGCCAGTGAAGGAGACATAAGAGTTGTTGTTTTGGTCCCTGGGTCAGAAGATCATCTGGAAGAGGGCATGGCAACTGACTCCAGTATTTTTGCCTAGAGAATCCCCATAGACAGAGAAACCTAATGGGCTATGAACCATGGCGTTGCAAAGAGACTTAGCACACACACACTTTTGTCTAGAGGACTCTCCTCTTGAATATCCGTGTGGCTCATTCCTATGCTTCCTTCAGGAGCTCAAGGTCTCCATTTAAGTATCTCTTTGTTTCTGAGACTTTTCCCAAGTACCTTATATAAAATAGCATCCTTTCTCATTCCCTGGAGGAGGAAAATGGCAACCACAGTCCAGTATTCTTGTCTGAAAAACTCCATGAACAGAGGAGCCTGGCAAGCTATAGTCCATGGGGTTACAGAGTCAGAAATGACTGACTGAGAAGGCACGCGTGCTCATCCCTGCCTTTCCACCCAACTTTTTCTTCAAAGCCCTTACTTTTTCTGACTTAAAATTCTTCCTTTCTTTCTCTTTTTCTCTACATGCCTAATTTAGCCTTTATTATTTTATTTGTCTTCCCTCCACTAGAATGTAGTTCCCAAAGGGAGGGCCCAGGTTTGTTTTGCTTCCTGCTTTATCTCTGGGTCTGTTTGATCATTTTTTTTGAACAAATGACTAAAAAATCAATTTACAGCACAACAGGGAAATAACTAAAACAATATGGTTGCTTTCTCTCTGTTCAAGACTTCTCATCCACACCAATAGGACAATTTCATATGAAAGGTGGGCATAGGTAACAGGTCACTTCCTCATCAGTTTCCAAATTATCTTCTAAAGTATACAGATATACATTCTGATGCTGCACCTGCCATAAACACTCTCCTCCCAAGCTAAACCTCTCTACTTATATCTATAGGTATTACTGTAGTTTATTTTCATAACTGTAAAATTTTCCATTGCATAAATATGCTAGATCTGTCTATGCACTGTGACTTAGCACACACACACTTTTGTCTAGAGGACTCTCCTCTTGAATATCCGTGTGGCTCATTCCTATGCTTCCTTCAGGAGCTCAAGGTCTCCATTTAAGTATCTCTTTGTTTCTGAGACTTTTCCCAAGTACCTTATATAAAATAGCATCCTTTCTCATTCCCTGGAGGAGGAAAATGGCAACCACAGTCCAGTATTCTTGTCTGAAAAACTCCATGAACAGAGGAGCCTGGCAAGCTATAGTCCATGGGGTTACAGAGTCAGAAATGACTGACTGAGAAGGCACGCGTGCTCATCCCTGCCTTTCCACCCAACTTTTTCTTCAAAGCCCTTACTTTTTCTGACTTAAAATTCTTCCTTTCTTTCTCTTTTTCTCTACATGCCTAATTTAGCCTTTATTATTTTATTTGTCTTCCCTCCACTAGAATGTAGTTCCCAAAGGGAGGGCCCAGGTTTGTTTTGCTTCCTGCTTTATCTCTGGGTCTGTTTGATCATTTTTTTTGAACAAATGACTAAAAAATCAATTTACAGCACAACAGGGAAATAACTAAAACAATATGGTTGCTTTCTCTCTGTTCAAGACTTCTCATCCACACCAATAGGACAATTTCATATGAAAGGTGGGCATAGGTAACAGGTCACTTCCTCATCAGTTTCCAAATTATCTTCTAAAGTATACAGATATACATTCTGATGCTGCACCTGCCATAAACACTCTCCTCCCAAGCTAAACCTCTCTACTTATATCTATAGGTATTACTGTAGTTTATTTTCATAACTGTAAAATTTTCCATTGCATAAATATGCTAGATCTGTCTATGCACTGCTATACTATTGATGGGCATTTAGATTTTTCCAACAACTATTAAGAATATTTTTTGCACATGTCTCATTCTATGATTTTCTCTAGTATATATACCCAGGAATGGAGTTACTGGTACATAAGTGTATTAATATTTTAGCTTTGTTGATGATGCTAAATTACAAGTGTGTGTTAGTTGCACAGTAGTCATGTGTGACTTTGTGACCCTATGGACTGTAGCCCACCAGGATTCACTGTCCTTGGATTCTCCAGGCAAGAAAACTGGAGTGGGTTGCCATTTACTTCTCCAGTGAATCTTCCAGACCCAAGGATTGAACTCAGGTCTCCTGCATTGCAGACAGGTGTTTTACCATCTGAGCTACTAACGAAGCCCATTACTAGAATAGTTGACTGCTGAATCCCCAAAAGACCACTAGAATAGTCTACTGATGAAGCAAAGTTTATTACACTAATTTTATCAAGGAAGGATACCACCTTGAGTAAATCTTAGTATTAACAGTATCTCAAGAAGGAGTATTCTGAGGAAAATATTTATATTAATAGAAGACTTGAGTGTCCAGGCTTGAGTTCTAAACTAAGGGTTTTAATTGAGAGAAATAACCATTAATGGAAAAAATGGCAATAGTTTAGGATTGATTGGTAGACACAGTGATGAGAGAATTGTTTGATTAATAAGCTGTTTGTCTAAGTGAGCAACATATTGTCCAGAGAGGAGAGGTGTCTGCATAGACAAGCTCACTCTTTGTCTGTACGTGTTGGTTCACAGAAATTTCTTGGAGCAAAGTTGTTTATCAGCTTAAAGCCTTATCTTCATAAACAAATATCTCTTGGAATAGTTATTATGACACCAGTCGCCTTAGTTTTCAGTGGTGATAGCTAAGTGGACTAAGGATATCTCAGTTTTTACAACCATGTGTGACCTTGCTCTTTTAATACTTTCTTCTGCCAGACTCATTTTTTTTTTCTAATCTGATATATATAAGTGCTGCCTAATTTTGATTTAAAATGTATACATTTCTCTGATTTCCAAGAAGTTGGACACTTTTATATATGTTTATTGACAATTTCAGTTGTCTCAATGCTTTTAAATATGTTTTCTAAGTGCTTGTTACAATCATTGCCTTTTGTAACAATTGTGTTGTCTAGGCTTCCCTGGTGGCTCAGAGGTTAAAGCATCTGCCTCCAATGCAGGAGACCC
>SJYT01069118.1:199977-221179 GCA_006410635.1 Cephalophus harveyi | reverse complement strand
ACAAACACAATATTGTTTAAGTTTTATGTCTTTAAATAAGACTTTCTGTCTTATATCTTGTATGCCGTGCTTAATTTTCTGTAAAATACCTTGACTATTCTTACCCTTGTTCTTCCATCCATGTATCACACATTTGTCCTAGCACAATGACAATCTAGGTTGAGTGAGATAAGTCACTTCAGTTGTATCCAATTCTTTGCTACCTCATGGAATGTAGCCTGCCAGGCCCCTCTGTTCATGGGATTCTCCAGGCAAGAATACTGGAGTGGGCTGCCATGCCCTGCTCCAGGGCATCTTCCTGACCCAGGGATCAAACCCACGTCTCTTACACCTCTTGCATTGGCAGGTAGGTTCTTTACCACTAGTGCCACCTGGTAAGCCCATATTAAAAAAAAAAAATAGCTTGTCATATTCTACAAATGCTTTTCTGGAATGTTTAAATTTTTCTGGAATTAAAAGCAATATATACTTGTCCAATATATATTGGTTTGATTCAATATTATTGATTGTCCTCAGAAGATTATCATATTACTACCATCAAATGTAGTAATGATAATAGCAAATAATTGAATATCCTTGTTTGAAAGATTTCTAGTGCTAAAATAAAAGTCATCCTTTAAATAATTTTATAGAATTTATGCAACTCATAGATGTAATGATCAAGGCTGTAACAGATATGTAGCTGAAACTGGACTCAGTCAAGCTCCAATCCCATTCATTCTTTCAAAAATTCTGACTCAGCATTTATATACATCCAGGGAGAAATCCATAAGAAAATGTGTTTTCCCAGTGTTTTTTTGTATCATACTATTTTTTATGCCAAAAGTCAAAAATAATTTACAGAAATCTTTATTAAAATTCATCATATGAATCTATTAAACTCAAAACATGCTAGTAGAGTTGCAAAGGATACAACAGTAAGTAAAAGAGGAATGATTGCTCTCATACTGCTGAGAGCCTATGGGAGACAGAGATCTTAAAAACATAGGTCTAGGTATACACTTGGCTGAGACTCACAGAAAGCATGGAGTATTATGACAATTAGAATGAAAGTGGAGCTGTGCAGGAGTACTGACTAGTCTAGGGTATCTGGAAAGTTTTTTCTGGAAAGGTAACTTTTGAGTTTTTGACCTAAAGTATCTGGAAGAATTCCCTGGTTTAACAGGGAGAAGAAAAAGAGTGAGGCAGAAGGAAGCCAGAGAGCAGAGTAATGGTGGGAATCAGACTGAAGGATGAGGGTCAGTTGATAGATAGGACCTCGTGATGCATCATCTTGCCTGTAAGAGGAAAGGAGTTCCCAAGACAGCATGAGCCATATTCTAAAGCTAGTAGAATGGGGGTTTTCAAAATCAATACTCACATTCTTCAGAATAGATAATGATGGGTGGTTCTATTGATTTTCACTTGGCAGTAAGCAGCACCAGACAGTGGAGCTGACTCCTCTGAGTAGTAATTGGATCAATGGTCTGACAGTGATTAAGTGAAGAAAATAGGAGAAGAATGTGCAAAAAGAGAATCCACTCTAACATAATTAATATATTTTAAATTTGTAGAATGTTAAATTAGAAGTCTAGCTTAAAATTAATTTACATATAATTTTAAACATAAATCGGAGAAGGCAAAGGCACCCCACTCCAGTACTCTTGCCTGGAAAATCCCATGGACAGAGGAGCCTGGTAGGCTGCAGTCCATGGGGTCGCTCAGAGTTGGACACGACTGAGCCACTTCATTTTCACTTTTCACTTGCATGCAATGGAGAAGCAAATGGCAACCCACTCCAGTATTCTTGCTTGGAGAATCCCAGGGACAGCAGAGCCTGGTGGGCTGCCGTCTATGGGGCCGCACAGAGTCAGACATGACTAAAGCGACTTAGCAGCAGCAGCAGTATAAACATAAATATGTTAGCTATGTAATTTTTTGGTTTTGCCTTTTAAACTTTGTTTTAGTTCACTTTATTTTTTTTTGTTCTGAATCTTTAAAATGAAGCTTATATCCCAAAGTGTCAAAATTGTATTAATGCATTTTAAAGATATTTTGAATATGTTGACATATTTTAAAGTGATTTCATTTTGAAATACTTCAGAATTAATATTTTTAAAATTACATGTTTCTAAGTACTCAAGATAATGTCATATGTAACAGAAATACTAAAATTCCTTCAGTGTCATTTAATACTATTCCATAATCAAATATCCCTAATTATCTTCCATACATATTCTACAAATACTTTGTCTAAACCTGGATTCAGTTTGGGACTACACATTGCAGTACATTAAATCTCTTTATATACAGTTGTCTTTTTTTTTTTTTAATAATACTGATATGGTGAATACCCAAATCATTAATTTACCTTCTGGATTTGTAGTATCATTTAGCACATTCTTCTGTCCTCTGGAATCCTATAAACTGGGAGTTAAAGCCTGATTACACATTAATATTAATCATTTGGGGCTAGACTGCATCCTATATGATATATATATATATCATAATGCATTCAGAGACACATCTTACCTAGTTGCTATATCATCAGTAATTCCAAGAATAATCACCGATGTGAGTAATAATATTCTGATCTCTCTATTATACAGTTATGTTTTCCCTTTTTACCAGAAAATCATATCTGTGATGATACTTTAGCACAATCAAACGTTCAATTCAACGTTATAGTAGACCTGAAAGACTAGATTCACAGTAACAAAGAATTCTAAAATCTCAGTGACCTCTGTTTGGTAGCTCAGTCATGTTCGACTCTTTGGGACCTCATGAACGGCAGCACACCAGGCTTCCCAGTCCATCACCAAACCCCAGAGCTTGCTCAAATTCATCTCCATCGAGTTGATGATGCCATCCAACCATCTCATCCTCTGTTGACCCCTTTTCCTCCTGCCTTCTATATTTCCCAACATCAGGGTTTTTTTCCAGTGAGTCAGTTCTTCGCAACAGGTGAGCAACGCACTGGAGTGTCAGCTACAGCAGCAGTCCTTCCAATGAATATTCAGGACTGATCTCCTTTAGGATTGACTCGTTAGCCCTCCTTGCAGTCCAAGGGACTCTCAAGAATCTTCTCCAACACCACAGTTCAAAGGCATCAATTCTTTGGCACCCAGCTTTCTTTAGAGTTCAACTTTCACATCCATACATGACTATTGGAAAAACCACTAGGCAGACCTTTGTTGGCAAAGTAATGTCTCTGCTTTTTAATATGCTGTTTAGTTTGGTCTTAGCTTTTCTTCCAAGGAGCAAACATCTTTTAATTTCTTGGCTGCAGTCACCATCTGCAGTGATTTTGGAACCCAAGAAAATGAAGTCTGTCACTGTTTCCATTGTTCCCCATCTATTTACCATGAAGTGGAGGGACTCGATGCCATGATCTTTGCTTTTTGAAAGCTGAGTTTTAAGCCAGATTTTCTTGGCTGCAGTCACCATCTGCAGTGATTTTGGAACCCAAGAAAATGAAGTCTGTCACTGTTTCCATTGTTCCCCATCTATTTACCATGAAGTGGAGGGACTCGATGCCATGATCTTTGCTTTTTGAAAGCTGAGTTTTAAGCCAGATTTTTCACTTTCATCAAGAGGCTCTTCAGTTCCTCTTCGCTTTCTGGCATAAGGGTAGTATCATCTTCATGTCTGAGGTTATCTATATTTCTCCTGGCAATCTTGATTCCAGCTTGTGCTTCCTCCAGCCTGGCATTTTGCATGATATACTCTTCATAGAAGTTAAATAAGCAGGGTGAAAATATACAATCCTGACATACTCCTTTGCCAATTTGGAACCACTCTGTTGTTTCAAACAGAGTGAACCACTCTGTTGCCTTGTTCTAACTGTTGCTTCTTCTGCATGCTTCTTGACCAGCATGCAGATTTCTCAGGAGTCAGGCAAGGTGTTCTGGTATCCCCATCTCTTGAAGAATTTTCCAGAGTTTGTAGTGATCTACACAGTCAAAGGCATTGGCATAGTCAATAAAGCAAAGTAGATTTTTTCTGGAATTCTCTTACTTTTTCTGTGATCAAACAGATGTTGGCAATTTGATCTCTGTTTCCTCTACCTTTTCTAAATCTAGCTGAAATATCTGCAAGTTCACAGTTCATGTACTTTTGAAGCCTGGATTGGAGAATTTTCATCATTATTTTGCCAGTGTGTGACATGAGTGCAATTGTGCTTTAGTTTGAGCATTCCTTGATGTTGCCTTCTTTGTAATTGAAATGAACTAACCTTTTCTAATCCTGTGGCCATTGCTTGAGTTTTCCAGATTTGCTGGCATATTGAGTGCAGCACTTGCACAGCATCATTTGAGATAGCTTAACTGGAATTCCATCACCTCTTCTAGCTTTGTTCATAGTGATGCTTCCTAAGGCCCACTTGACTTCACATTCGTGGTTGTCTGGCTCTAGGTGAGTAGTCTCACCATCATGGTCATCTGAGTTGTAAAGATCTTTATTGTATAGTTCTTCTGTGTATTCTTGCCACTTCTTCTTAATATCTTCTGCTTCTGTTAGGTCCATACCATTTCTGTCTTTTATTGTGCCCAAGGCTGCATGAAATGTTCCCTTGGTATCACTGATTTTTCTGAAGTGATCTCTAGTCTTTTTCATCTTTTGTTTTCCTCTATCTCTTTTCATTGATAACTGAGGAAAGCTTTCTCATCTCTCCTTGCTGTTCTTTGGAACTCTGCGTTCAGATGGATATATCTTTCCTTTTCTCCTTTGCATTTCATGTCTCTTCCTTTTTCAGCTATTTGTAAGGCCTCCTCAGAAAAACCATTTTGCCTTTTTGCATTTCTTTTCCTTGAGGATGGTCTTGATCCTTGACTCCTGTACAGTATCATGAACCTCCATCCATAGTTCTTCAGGCTCTCTATCAGATCTAATCCCTAGAATCTACTTGTCAGTTCCACTGTATAATCATAAAGGATTTGATTTTTGGTCATCCCTGAATGGTCTAGTGGATTTCCCTACTTTCTTCAATTTAAGTCTGAATTTGGCAGTAAGGAGTTCATGATCTGAGCCACAGTCAGCTCCCAGTCTTGTTTTTGCTGACTGTATAGAGCTTCTCCATCTTTGGCTGCAAAGAATATAATCAATCTGATTTCAGTATTGACCATCTGGTGATGTCCATGTGTAGAGTCTTCTCTTGTGTTGTTGGAAGAGGGTGTTGGCTATGACCAGTGCATTCTCTGAAAAACTCTGTTAGCCTTAACCCTGCTTCATTTTGTACTCCAAGGCCAAATTTGCCTGTTACTTCAGGTAGCTCTTCACCTCCTACTTTTGCATTCCAGTCCCCTAAGATAAAAGGACATCTGTTTTGGGTATTAGTTCTAGGAGGTCTTATAGGTCTGCATAGAACTATTCAGCTTCTTCAGCATTACTGGTTGGGGCATAGACTTAGATTACTGTGGTATTGACTGGTTTGCCTTGGAAACATACAGAGATCATTCTGTCATTTTTAATATTGCCCCAAATACTGCATTCCAGACACTTTCGTTGACTTTGAGGGCCACTCCATTTCTTCTAAGGGATTCTTGCCCCCAGCAGTAGATATAATGGTCATCTGAATTAAATTCACCCATTCCAGTCCATTTGAGTTCACTGATACCTAAAATGTCAATATTCCTTCTTGCCACTCCTCAGTGACTTAAAGTGGCCAAAAAAAAAAAAAAAAGTGAAATGACCAGAATGCTGTAGGTCTTAAAAAATTCTACCCGTCACTGCTATTCATTTATCATTGACTAGCAAATCACGTGCTACATATAGCTTCAAGGAGATAGGAAAATGCATTATTACTGTGTACCTTGACAGAAAAAAAAAAACAGAAATAGCCAGGAAGCTTTCCTGGTGGCTCAGAGGTTAAAGTGTCTGCCTCCAATGCGGGAGACCTGGGTTCGATCCCTGGTTTGGGAAGATCTGCTGGAGAAGGAAATGGCAACCCACTCCAGTATTCTTGTCTGGAGTATCCCATGGATGGAGAAACCTGGTAGGCTACAGTCCATGGGGTCACAAAGAGTCGGACATGACTGAGCGACTTCACCTGTCACCTATAACATTTATCTACCTGTTTTAATAATAATTGATAATTCAGGTCACTCATTTTACTAAATCTTGTAAAACATGATTTTCTATCATTTATTTTACCTTTATTAGCTGATATTCTTTTGTAAAATCAAACTATTTGGCTATCCTGAAATACAGTTTTTGTGGAAAGGCCTGCTTCTTTTTCTCTAATTACTGATATTTATGAACTTGCCTCACATAGTAGTAATAAACGTTTTTAATTTTCTTCCCTTTAAATTTTTATATTACCAATCAATTTTCTTAGAATCAATATATCTCCATCAACTAAAATTATTTGTACTAGAAGCTCAGATTTTCATGATGGTGATAGCAGGAGACTCTTTCAAGTTTTGGCTTAAAATTTTTCGACATGGCCCCATTTCTTTTGATAGCTTGCTTGCTTTTTTCACCAGTTTTTCCAGACTTACCTTGTACTTTCCCTACCCAAGACCTAGAAAGACTCATTTCTCTAATGATTCCTCATTCTTTTTAGTGGAGAACGGTAGTATAGAGCAGTACCTGGCCACTGAAGTGCTCATTGCTAATGGGGTAATATTACTTTTAGAATTTAAATGAGTAGATCTAGAAAATATGTATTAAAAAATCATATAGCCAGCTCAATTCCAACATTATCAAAGTGGATCCTGTAGCACTGTAGTCATTTTAGACCCAGAGAAGAAAGTAAATCTAGAATCAGTTAATTTTTGAAAAAGCTACATATTATAAACTATACTGTTAAGATAGTCATAAAATATATTATTAAATTAGAGACTGAAAAGCTGTGACATAAACATGTCTGTTTAACTTTGTTGAGACTAGTATTTCAAAAATGGAACTAGTTTTTATGGAACATATTTTGAGAAATACTAGTGTAAAGCTAGGTTTAAGATCAAAGTATAGTGGTACACATAAACATGCACACATCCATGTAAAATGCAAACATGTTCCTTCACTCAGTCTCTTTAAAAAGCTGTAATTATTACATTACTTATATCTTTATATTATACAATAGTTAAAATGAATAGTATTTAGCTATATAAAATGTTCATTACAAATCTTCAAATTTTATATTAATATATTTTGTTTTTTATGGTAATTGTCACTTAAATTTGAGTACAAATTTAGCATAGTCAAAATATGTTATTTTGAATATGAATATGAATTTTGCATACCATTTATTAAAAATTCAAAAGGGCAGACTCACAAACATGCTATTATTAAATGTGATATAGTGTGTGCACCTTGAAAATTGTTGCTATAAGTCTGACATGTATAATAAAAGGGAAAGGGGATACTTTTCTTTGGTATCATTTAAGCTCTCAAAAATAAAGACTATGCAGAAATACAGTGATACTGGCTGTTGTTCAGTCAATAAGTCATTTCTGATTCTTAGCGACCACATGGACTGCAGCACACCAGGCCCCTCTGTCCTCTACTATCTTTCGGAGTTTGCTCAAATTCATATCCATTGAGTCAGTAATGCTATTTACCCATCTCATCCTCTGCAGCCCCCTTCTGCTTTTGCCTTTGGTCTTTCCCAGCATCAGGATATTTTCCAGTCAGCTCTTCTCATCAGGTGTCCAAAGTGTTGCAGATTCAGCTTCAGCCTCAGTCCTTCCAATGAATATTCAGGATTGATTTCCTTTAGGATTGACTCGTTTGATCTCCTTGCAGTCCAAGGAACTCTGAAGAGTTTTCTCTAGCACCATAATTTGAAAGCATTAATTAATCAGTGCCCAGTCTTCTTTATGGTCCAACTCTCATATCTGTATATGACAACTGAAAAATCCATAGCTTTAACTATGTAGACCTTTGTTGGCAAAGTGATATCTTTGCTTTTTAATACACTTTCTGGGTTTGTTATAGCTTTCCTTCCAAGGAGCAAAGTTCCTTTAATTTCATGGCTGCAGTCACCATATCCAGTCATTTTGGAGCCCAAGAAAATGAAATCTGTCTGTTAAGAGTTCCTTGCTAGATATGGTTGTCTTTAATTTTTTCTGTGGGCTTCCCTGGTGACTCAGATGGTAAGGACTGTAACAACTATATGCAGATTATTTTCCCACTATTTTGTCGTGGCGATAATTAAATTCACTTTAAATCTCTGATTACAGAATTTTATGTTGCAGTTTTTAAAAAATTGCCATGCAAAGAGGACTGGAGAGTATAACCATGAATTGTTTGTGACAATTTAGATCTGATAGGCAACTTTTGGTTGCTGTATTTACTACTTAGTCTTCAGAAAGAAGCACAATTCACTGAGAAGCACAATAATTCCGTGTGATGTTTGTGAAGGACTGGAGAAGGAAATGGCAACCCACTTCATTACTCTTACCTGGAGAATTCCATGGACAGAGCAGCCTGGGGGGCTTTAGTCCATGGGATTGCAAAGAGTTGGACACGACTGTGTAACTAACTTTCAACTTAACTTGCACCTGGAGCTCTGTATAAATGTAAGAAGTGTTTGAGTGATATGAGCCTTAGCAGCGCTTAGATTACCATCCAGAAGACTTCTCTGACAGTACTTTAGCATCCTGGCAAAAAGAAAGTCTCTAGGCAGCGGCTCTCATTTCTTGTACTTGTTAGTGCTGTGTATTTTATTGTCTATGGATTTCCCTTAGAGCAATCATAGACAAGCAATTACTTTTATAATGTTGATCTGTCCTAGATCCAGTGTACCCCCAGCAGAGCTTTGTAATAACATTCAGCACAAAGTGGTGAACCCTAAAGTCATGTTTTGTCTTTCTGTTCTGTCTCGTACTGGGTTGTCATATCCCAATTCACATGACTAGAGGTGTAGCATATTTGCTTTAGGTACTTTTCTGAGAGCACAATTAAAGCATGAAGGGCATGGGTGAAGCAGAATAATTGCTAACATTTATAATAGGCTCTGTTTTTTCTTCATTCCACATTCATTGTATTATAACTAGAAAATTGTCATCGTTTCTCGTTTTCCTCTTTGCTCTTGATTTTCTCATCTGAGAAAAATGGGTAAAGAATACATATATAGGGAAGATCTAACATACATATACATATCCTTAGGGAAGATCTAACACATGAAAAATTAGGTAATATATGTAAAAGTTCATGGTATGAGTGAGCCCAACTTAACATCTCGATATTATTCATATTTAAAATAAACAGCTGAAAGAGCTTTTTCACAACAATTCAAATGAGGAATTCTAAAATTCAGATAATTTTCTTTTCCTTACATTCTTCTGTACATTAATCATTATGAATTATAAAGAATACTTTACTTTTGAAGATATGCTAATATCACATACATTTTAAACTTTCGTATTTTGCTGGCAAATGCTTTCATGCAAAATAGTCACTTCAACTGACTCTTAATTCTACTCTTGGACATCTGGTCAAATCCACATGTACTCCAGAGAACCTTCCTTAGATTCAAACACTTTCTATTTCAAAACATCATTGCTAAGTCACTGTATCTCATGAAAGCACTGCAAATTAAATAAAAGTATTCTTTTATTTTTCTTTATAAACTCCAACTCCAAAAATAATGAGGTTAAGCTTTATTTTTCTAATAATAAGGATCAAATGCTTTGTCTAGGATTACTTGTCTTCTGTCTTCATATCTTTAGTTGTCCCTTTTGGAAACTAGTTACAAGGATTTAATTCAGAAATTAAAAAGTTAAGTGTTCTTAATGCTAGTCAATACATCTGTCATGCCAAAGTAAGTTGCTGTTGGCTACAGAGCTAATTCTTTTGGCAGAAGTTTGATTTTTATTGTTTGCATATAATTAGGGAGTTGGATGCCTGTGAAAACAAGATAATTTCTAAAAAAAAAAAAACTACAGATGGACCACAACTGAGGATATAGCATCAGCAATTTATTTTATAATCTCTTAACTCACTGTATTCTGTCCTCCAACCTCAGTACCATCATCTCTTTAATTCAAAGACTGTCTGCAATTATTTATACTTAAGACAGCTCTGTGAAAGAAATATAACAAAGGAAACATATGATATAGTCCAGTTACTCATGTTTCTGAAGAATTTTTCTGTCCTCCAACCTCAGTACCATCATCTCTTTAATTCAAAGACTGTCTGCAATTATTTATACTTAAGACAGCTCTGTGAAAGAAATATAACAAAGGAAACATATGATATAGTCCAGTTACTCATGTTTCTGAAGAATTTCCAGACTCCAGATCTCACTGGTTGTTTCAGAGGCCTTCAGTGAAGGATTCTTCCCTGGAGTTCAGATACCTGCCAAGCTCTCAGCTATCCCTTTACTGGCCATGAATAAATGGTTGATATATGTATTCATTTCCCAGGCTGCAATAACACAATACCAAAGGCTGGGTGGCTTAAATAACAGATACTTGCTCACAGCTTTGGTGGCTTGGAAGAAGAAGATCAAGGAGCCAGCAAGAACTTTCTCCCTTAGTTTGGGTTTCCCCATCTCATTGTGACCTCACATGGCCTTTCCTCAGTACATGCCTGTTGTGAAAGAAAGGCGGTGAGTCTCTCTCTTTCTTTTTAAATTATAATTGGTAAAACATTATATTCATTTCAGATGTACAATATAATGATTCAATATTCGTTATTTGATACTTCAGTTCAGTCACTCAGTCGTGTCTGACTCTTTGCGACCCCATGAATCGCAGCACGCCAGGCCTCCCTGTACATCACCATCTTTCTGAGTTCACTCAGACTCACGTCCATCGAGTCCGTGATGCCATCCAGCCATCTTATCCTTGGTCGTCCCCTTCTCCTTCTGCCCCCAATTATTATTCTTTTCTGACTTACTTAATTTAGCATGATGCCCTCAAAGTCCATTTATGCTGTCACAAATGGCAAGATTTCATTCTCTTTTGTGGCCGAATAATATTCCACAGTGTATATATCACATCTTCTTTATCTATTCATCCATTGATGGATACTTGGATTGTTTCTGTGTTTGGCTACTGTAAATAATGCTGCCAGGACTGTGAGGGTGCATGCATCTTTTCAGATCAGTGGGTTTTTTCACTTTAGATAAATACCTGGAAGTAGGATTACTGAATCATAAGGTAGTTCTAATTTAATTTTTTGAGGAACTTCCGTACTGTTTGCCATAGTACCTGTACTAATTTATAGTCTTACCAGAAATCCACAAGGGTTTTCTTTTATCCACATCCTCACCAACACTTTTTTTAAAAAACTTTTTATTATGTACTAGAGTATAGCTTATTAGGCTTCCCTGATGGTTCAGATGGTAAAGAATCTGCCTGCAATGCAGCAGACATGGGTTTGATCCCTGGGTTGGGAAGAACCCACGAAGGGGGGCATGGCAACCCCCTTCAGTATTTTTGCCTGGAGAATCCCCATGGACAAAGAAGCCTGGCAGGCTATAGTCCATGGCATTGCAAAGAGTTAGATACAGCTGAGCAACTAAGCACACACATAGTCAATTAACTGTTGTGATAGTTTTGGGTGAACAGCAAAGGAACTCAGTCTTCCATTTACATATATCCACTCTCCCCCAAACTCCCCTCCCATCCATGTTACCACATAACAAGGAGCAGAGTTCTATGTGCTCTATAGTATGTCATTGCTTATCCATTTTAAATATAGCAATGTGAACATGTCCATTCCAAGCTCTCTAACTATCCATAAATTCTAAGTAACTAAGTCTGTGAGTCTATTTCAGGTTTTTAAATAAGTTAATTTGTCTCATTTATTTTTAGATTCCACATATAAGGTATGTCATTCCATATTTCTCTTTCTCTGACTTGCTTCATTCAGTATGACAATTCTAGGTCCATCTATGTTGCTGCAAGTGTCCTTATTGCATTCTTTTGATGACTGAATAGTATTCCATTGAATACCACATCTTCTTTATCTGTTCTTCTGTGGATGGCCATTTAGGTTGCTTCCATGTCTTGGCTATTTTAAACATTGCTGTAGTTAATTTTGGGGTGCATGTATCCTTTCAGATCATGTTTTTTTCCAGATATATGCCCAGAAATGGAATTGCAGGGTCATACATTAGTTTGTTTTTATTTTTAAGGAACCTCCATACTATTCTCCATAGTGGTTGTCAGTTCAGTTCACTCGCTCAGTCATGCCCAACTCTTTGCAAACCCATGGACTGCAGCATGCCAGGCTTCCCTGTCCATCACCAACTCCTGGGGCTTGCTCAAAGTCATGTCTATCGAGTCAGTGATGCCATCCAACCATCTCATCCTCTGTCATCCTCTTTTCCTCCTGCCTTCCCCAACATCAGGGTCTTTTCCAATAAGTCAGTTCTTTGCATCAGGTGGCCAAAGTATTGGAGTTTCAACTTCAGCATCAGTCCTTCCAATGAATATTCAGGGCTGATTTCCTTTAGGATTAACTAGTTTGATCTCCTTGCAGTCCAAGAGTCTAACACCACAATTCAAAAGCATAGTGATTGTACCAATTTATATTCTTACCAATACGAGTAGGAAGGCTCCCTTCTCTCCACATCTTCTTCAGCATTTATTGTCTATGGAGTTTTTGATGACAGCCATTTTGACTGGTGGGAGGTATATATCTTATCATAGTTTTGATTTGCATTTCTCTTGCTATTTTTTGTCTTTTTGATAATAGCCACTCTAACAGATGTGATGTGACAATCTAATTGTGGTTTTGATTTGCATTTTCCTGGTGATTGGTGTTATTGAGCACATTTTCATGCACCCACTGGCCATATATATTTTTTCTTTGAAAGTTTTTTGGACTTTTTGTTATTGGGTTGTAAGAGTTCTTTATATATTTTGGATATTATCCCTTTATCAAAAAATTATTTTAAAATATTTTCTCCCATTCAGTAGGTTGTATTTTCATTTTCTTGATGGTTTGGTATCTTTTCTTAGGACACTAATCCCATCTAATCAGGATCCAAAGCTTATGACCTTGTTTAACCTTAATTAATTCCTTACAAGCCCTATCTTCAAATATAGACACACCATGGGTTAAGGTTTTAATGTATAAATTTCGGGTGGATAAATCATTTAGTCCATAGTAGTATGTGTATCACTTAAATTTTAGATACTCAAAGGAAATCTACTACTAATTTTAGCACACAATTTTTAAATATTTAATTATGGAGAAAAGAATTGAAGTCCTCTCAATGGACAATAGTGTAGTTATTTTGGAAGGCAGTTTGGTAGTTCCGGGACAAGTTACACATAAGCTTACCTTGCGACATAATAATTTCACTATTAGGGATCTACTCCTCTAAATGAAAACTATGTTTACAGAAAGACAGGCACATGAATGTTCTTAGCAGCATTATTCAGAATAACCTGACACTATGAATAATCTAGATTTCCATCAATCTGGCAAATGGATAAGTAAAATGTGGTATATTCATGCAAGTTGAAGAATTGATGCTTTTGAACTGTGGTGTTGGAGAAGACTCTTGAGAGTCCCTTGGACTGCAAGGAGATTCAACCAGTCCATTCTAAAGGAGATCAGTCCTGGGTGTTCATTGGAAGGAATGATGCTAAAACTGAAACTCCAGTACTTTGGCCACCTCATGCAAAGAGTTGACTCACTGGAAAAAACTCTGATTCTGGGAGGGATTGGGGGCAGAAGGAGAAGGGGATGACAGAGGATGAGATGGCTGGATGGCATCACCAACTCAATGGACATGGATTTGAGTGAACTCCGGAAGTTGGTGATGGACAGGGAGGCCTGGCGTGCTGCAATTCATGGGGTCGCAAAGAGTCAGACACGACTGGGCGACTGAACTGAACTGAACTGAAACAGTATTCAGTATAAAAAGAATGAAGTACTAGTATATGACTTCAACATAGATGAACCTCAAAAACATTATGGTAAATGAGAGAAACCAGATGCCAAAGGCTACATATTGCATGATTTTATTTATAAGAAGTATTTAATGAAACACATTTATAGAGAAAGAAAGCAGAGTTTTCCTATGGCTGGTGTGGGTTTGGGGCTGATTACCAGTGAGACTCCAGGGGACTATGGGAAAAGGGGACTTGTTGGAAATATTCTAAAACTGAATTGTGGAGATGGATGTATAACTCTATACATTTAGTGTCCCTCTATCATTTCAGTAGTATCAAGTCAAATTCTTGCCAGTTTTCTGTAAGATTTAATCCTATTATCCTCTTGAAATGATCTTTGATTTCTGGAACTCACTTCTGTGTTGTCTCTAATCCTTCTGCTTTCAGGGAAGAATTCTCTATAAATATTATTTTACCCTCGAAGACTTATATTTCTTAGTTTTTCTCTGTGTGAAACCTTTATCTCTTCTCTTTTCAAAGAAAAGAAATCTAGCTCACCTGACAGTTGCACTCATCTTATTTATGAGAGAGTGTTTGTTGCATCATGGTATAGATGAAATGCCTGAACTATTGGAAAAATGAGAAAATCCTCTATTCAAAAAAAAAAAAGTGGGGGGTGTTAGTTGCTCAGTCACATCCTGTTTTCAAATCCTACCTCATTTTCATGCTAGCTGAGTGATGCTGTTACCTAATTTTTCTGAATTTATCTCCTCATCTCTAAAATATGGATGACATCAACCACATTGTTGAGAATATGATTCCAAAGTAGTGGTGGAAGTTTTGCAATGTTTGTAGTATTATAGCATTATTTATATAGCCTTTAGTATTAAATATGTTCTCTTCTTTCATTCCTGGAAAATATTTCTTAAACATATAGTTTAACTCATACATGTAAATAATTTAAAATTACACTGACTTTAGTTAAATATAATTTTCTTCCATAATTGAAGAAAATTATTGAATCAGTGACTAAGCATAGTGACACAACCAGCAACAAAACTGTTATTTTGAGTATAATGAGCACATTAAGCTAAGTTTCAAGGGTAATATAAGAAGGCAGCACGTGTCAACTATTTGTTATATGATTTAAGTCTTTTTATTCAATGTTATGGACTTGAACAAACTTATAGAACTTAATGATTAAATGATAGAATCTGCCAGCATGAACCTTTGTGGGAAGTGACTGGTTGGTTTCATTCTAATTCATTTTAGAGAGGTTCTTATCACAGCTAAGCTGGAGGGGGAAAAAAGAGTTTAGAGGATTCCTATTATTTAAAGATAGGACAGCAGCAGTCACTTTGGATTTATAGGAACAGTATAACAGAAACAGGGGTCCACATATTGTTAAGGATTTATATAAATCCTTTACCACAACCCAGTAGATTTTTTAAGGTATAAATATGTTTTTAACTCTTCAATAATGGAAATGCACCTTGCCATAATGCATACATTTGAAATGTTTCCAGTCCATTTCTTAGCATCCAGTTATAGCTCTCTGATAGTTTCAGGTTCTTTTTTATCACAGTGTTTCCTTTGTATTAAATATTAGTATGAGTCCTTCAGCAAGTTAATAGTCAAATGGCTGTATATCTCAAATTTCAGTGTGGTGCCAGCCTGTTTGTCTTTTTTCATTTTAATAATCGAATGGCTCACTAAGATGAAAATAATTATACAAAATGCCTAAGAGCATTTTGAAAGAGTTAGTTAATTTCAATGAGTTTCCACTCTCATGAACAGTACAGCCTGCTGCTGCTGCTGACTCACTTCAGTTGTGTCCGACTCTGTGTGACCCCATAGACAGCAGCCCACCAGGCTTCTCTGCCCCTGGGATTCTCCAGGCAAGAAAACTGGAATGGATTGCCATTTTCTTCTCCAATGCATGCAAGTGAAAAGTGAAAGTGAAGTCGCTCAGTCGTGTCCAACTCTTAGCGACCCCATAGACTGCAGCCTACCAGTTTCCTCCATCCATGGGGTTGTCCAAGCAAGAGTACTGGAGTGGGTTGCCATTGCCTTCTCCGACAGTAAAGCCTAGGCGATCTAAAATCACTGTTTCAGACATCAACATGGCCTATCATTGATATGGGGTGGCAATGAAGCAAAAATGCCATGCGACTATTGATGAAATAGTTAAGATATTCTTTATTTTGCATTTGAGATTAAACTGAGGAGAGTTTTTAAATTGGTTGGCCACAACTTCGTCCCTTCTCTCCACCCCAGCAGAGAGCATGTGAGAGCTTTGGATTTCACAAATGAAAAGAGCTGTTAAAATGTGACACAGTAATAATATATTATTGCTCACATTTTTTCATCTTTGAAAAGGAAAAAAAAATCGCCTCTAGACTATGACTTTATATGTGATTGTAAGGATGTGATGCATATAATATATATATATGTGTGTGTGTGTGTGTGTGTATGTGTGTATATATAATATATATGATTTTTATGGTGTTGTACACTTAAAATGTGAATTTTTTATTCCTGGAATACTTGTCAGGAATAAATATGGGAAAAATATTTTTACCACAAACTTTTAGAGTTGTAATCTTAGCTTAAGTGGACATAGAGAATTACAGTCTAGTATCAAGTTGCCTAATTATTAGTATCAAAACTGGCGAGGAAGCTCATAGTCAAACTCATGCCATTCTTGCTATCAGGAAACAGAAGAAAGAAAAAAAATAAAATGTCACTTTATTGGAAAAAAGACCATTATTTTAATATATGATGCTACTTTCCAGTATTTTATTGGATTATATATATTGATAAATATTATAGTGTAGTATAGTATTTATTATTCTATATTATCATTATAGCTATGTATATGTACTAATATCTTTGTTTCCTAGAATTAAGCAGTGCAAAATCATTATAATGTTTATGTGTGTTTCTTCCTAGATAGTGAGAAACATATACTGTTGTAATCTTGGATTTTATGCTATGTTCTTTGTGAATGCTGAAAAAAATCTGTTTTTGAACATCACTTTTAGAGACACTTCAGTGGTACGTTAAAAAAAAAAAAAAGCCCTTTTAAGGAATTTAGAAAGATGGCAATGATGACCCTGTATGTGAGACAGCAAAAGAGACACAGATGTATAGAACGGACTTTGGACTCTGTGGGAGAGGGAGAGGGTGGGATGATTTGGGAGAATGGCATTGAAATATGTATACTATCATGTAAGAACGAAACACCAGCCTATGTTCGATACAGGATACAAGATGTTTGGGGCTAGTGCATGGGGATGATCCAGAGAGAGGATATGGGGTGGGTTGTGGGAGGGGGATTCAGGATTGGGAGCTCATATACACCCATGGTGGATTCATGTCAATGTATGGCAAAACAAATACGGTATTGTAAAGTAAAATAAAGTAAAAATTAAATTAAAAAAAAATAAAGTACCTTAAAGTGTCAGATCACATTAACATATTGCTTTAGACAATCATTATTTTCCTATTTTCTCTTTTTGAGGTTTGGCTAAAGACTTCTAGAGATGTTTAAATTTATAGCTGGTTAATGTCTTGCTACTGATGTTCTTATGTCCATTGAAAGGGGCTTTAGAAATTGTCCATTCCAACTACCTAATTTACCTATGTGCGTGAGTGCTGTGTTGCTTCAGTTTCGTCCAACCCTGCAACCCCGTGGACTGTAGCCCGCCGGGCTCCTCTGTCCATAGGATTTTCCTGGCAAGAATACTGGAGTGGGTTGCTATGACCTTCTCCAGGGGATCTTTTAGACCCAGGGATCAAACCTGTATCTCTTAGTCTCCTGCATTGGCAGGAGGCTGAAATACAGGCTTTTGAAAAGGCTCATCTAAAGTCATCTGGCTAAGGTTGCAAGGCTAGTTAATTCTCCATCTGAGTTTCACCTTCAAAGCACTCACTTTTACTCTGGCATACTATTAATTGTGCTGTATACCATGTCTTCTCATCCAAAAATATCACATAAGGGTGTTTTCTTTAGAGGTAATAGCCATCTGAGAGTTTGACTACCGTCTGTTTTGCTTCCTGCCAAAATTAGTTGCTAGTGATAATCTAATAATTAATTAGATTAATCCAAAATTAGATTATGCCATTCTCTGATGTCCTGCCAAAATCAGAGACTGGCATAATTTCTCTATTCAAAGGTATATGCGTAGAGGTTCAAAGATATCTACCTCAGAATGCCAGCAATGCACTTGAAGTGGAATTCAAGTCCCCTTTTATTTCGTCATTCTAACTCACATAAGATTTCCAAAACTCTGTGTACTTGTTAAAGAACACTGTACTTATGAACACGGGGTTTCCCAGGTGGCTCAGTAATAAAGAATCTGCCTGCCAATGCAGGAGATACAACAGACGCTGGTTCGCTCCTGGGTAGGGAAGATCCCCTAGAAAAGGAAAATGGCAACCCGCTCTGGTATTCTTGCCTGGGAAATCTCATGGACAGAAGAGCCTGACAAGCTACAGTCCATGGGGTTGCAAGAGTCTGACAAGACTTAGTGACTGAAAAACAACATTTTATGAACATGCTATTTGCATAGCTATTTAAGTGAATAAATAATAATGGAATCCTAACAAATTATTTGATATTTAATCACTGTAGATTATGAACTAAAGTCAACTGCAGGTCTTCAAATGTAAGATGCATGTCAGAGAAATGTACAAATAGCATTTCGTTTTTGGTAAATCATAGAATTTTTATTTTACTATGTTTTTTTACAATATTTGCCTAGTTTTCACAATTAAGGTATTAAAATGAATTATCAGGATTTCGTCTAAACAGAGTAATGTTTCCTAAGTTGCTACTGATTGAGGTTTGGATGAAAAAAGAAAGTGATGTCAGAAAGGAATATTCATTTACTTATTGTAAGTAGCACTTTAGAATTTTCCTCTTTAACAGTGTTGCCAGGTTCAAATCTCTGCCAGAGAATTCAATAAGTATTGAGGAGGAAAACAATCATAATTTTTAAAAGTATGTATATTTTTATTTGAAAGAGACAATATGATTTGTATATTTATATGTTATATATATAATTTTTCTCTTATTATGCAGGGATAAAATTTGTGATCCTTTGGAGCTAAGTGATTAATTATAAACATTTCAGGATTCTGGATTTTAAAATTACTCTCTGCAGTTGGACTGCTCAGTTGAAAGAAATTAACTTTTATCGTGTCACGGTAACCGCAGAGATGTTTTTCATATATGTATTCCATACTTGCTGCTGTTGCTATAGATTATATAATCCAAATACATGAGTTGCTGTAGGTTATGTGACTTAATGAGAGGACCCTTAATGCATCTCTTCAGGTTTTCATAGGACTTCCAAAAATGCAGCTAATTACTCTAAAAGAAAAAAAAAAATATTGATTTGAGGGGAAACAATCTGACAAGCTTACTTACTAGTCCTTAAGAATTATATATAACATTTTAGATTGAAACTCTGGTACTCCCTTATCTTTCTTTCTTCTGTTCAAGTAGAGATTGTGGTTAGTTGGTACTGAGAAAAACTAGGAAGCGTTGGAGATTAATAGGTAAAATATGCAACAGTATAGTAACTGAGTATGATACTTTTGCTTTTTCTTTGCAAAACAGAGAGCAAATCAGAAGTTTTCTAAGCTCAGAAATGTTTCTTATGATTTCATAATTCGTTTAGATATATATCATTTCTAGTATGCAAAAATAGAATATAGACATTAGAAAATGTATGAATGTGTGATTTTGAAAATTCACTGTAATTTGAATTAAACATATTATTATTTTTTTTAAAGTAGAGTTGCATTTCTGCCTTCATTTAACTTCAAAATTGCCAAAGTGATATTTCTAAGAATATCTTACAATAATTAGTTTTCAAAGAGATTATCATTTTCCTTATTCTGTTTAAGGGCTTCTCTGGTGGCTCACTGATAAAGAATCCACCAGCCAATGCAGAAGGTGCGGGTTCAATCTCTGGGTCAGTTTCCTGGAGGAGGAAATGGCAACCTATTCCAGTGTTCTTGCCTGGAAAATCCCATGGACAGAGGAGCCTGGCAGACCGTCCATAGGGTCACAAAGAGTTTGACATGTCTGAGCATTCAGGCATGTGCTTTAAACAGATTCTATTCCTCCACACCCAATACACACACACACACACACACACACACACACACACATATTTTATTGGTTACAGTCTAGATTTACAAAGCTAAGGCTGAAGAGTGTGGATGATAATACTCAGGAGGCAGATTGATTTTTAATTCTAGGTCCACTATTAAGTAATTGTGCCAGTTTGAGAAACTTAAATTCTCAAATTCCTTGTTGCTTTATCTGTAAGTTGATGATAATAATATCTAACAACTATGGTTGTTTTGAAGATCATATGCCTCACACATAATAAACAATAAATATTAGTTTATAGCTTCCCAGGTGGCACTAGTAGTAAAGAACTTGCCTGCCAATGCAGGAGACGTAAGAGGTGCTGTTTCAATCCCTGGGTTGGGATGATACCCTGGAGAAGGGCATGGCAACCCACTCCAGTATTCTTACCTGAAGAATCCCATGAACAGAGGAGCGTGGCTGGGTACAGTCGATAGAGCTGCAGAGTTGAACATGACTAAAGTCACTTAGCATGCATGCACGTATATTTACTTACAGAGACGTTAATATTTTTATTCCCCCAAAGTTTGACCATGAAAAGAACAGCCAATGGAAAAATTAATACTTCTCAGTGAGTATGTGACTTTTTTTTTATGAGTTATCAGATATAATAGCAGTTTAAGGAAAATTCAGTGTTTTGTTTAAATTTTTAAAACCAGACCATCTTATCCCTTACACATGGTACAAGTATACTTAATAAAGTATTAATTCTTGATTATTAACAACAGGTAATCTATTCCACACTTTCTCAAATTTCTTTGATTTGCCATTGTTTATTTTTGTAGCTATTGGAATGTTGAATCACTATATAGAAAATTGTATAGGCGTCAGTAGATCTCACTGATAAGTTCAATATGTTGTAATTAATACAATAGCAGACATTCAATTGTGTACAATTGAATTGATTAAATTAACTGTTCAATTTATTCAGTTAATAAAGTCTTGCTTAGAAGCTTAAGACATTTAAAAATAGAAGAATTCATTATAAACTTTTAAAAATTTTAATTGTTTCTTTGACTCTGCTGGATCTTCATTTCTGTGCAGGCTTTTCTCTAGTTGCAATAGTGGGGGCTACTCCAGTTGCAGTGCACAGCTTCTCACTACAGTGGTTTCTCTTGTTGTGGGTAATGGGCTCTAGGGTCCACAAGCTTCAATAGTTGTAGCATATGGGCTCATTGATTGTGCCTTCTGGGCTGCAGAGCATAGTCTTGATAGTTGTGGTGCACAGGCTTAGTGGCTCTGTGGCATGTAGGATCTTCCC
>SJYT01069118.1:186135-199653 GCA_006410635.1 Cephalophus harveyi | reverse complement strand
TACAAGTGGTTGACCAGTTTTCCCAGCACCACTTGTTAAAGAGATTGTCTTTACTCCATTGTATATTCTTGCCTCCTTTGTCAAAGATAAGGTGTCCGTAGGTGTGTGGATTTATCTCTGGGCTTTCTATTTTGTTCCATTGATCTATATTTCTGTCTTTGTGCCAGCACCAAACTGTCTTGATGACTGTGGCTTTGTAGTAGAGCCTGAAGTCAGGCAGGTTGATTCCTCCAGTTCCATTCTTCTTTCTCAAGATTGCTTTGGCTATTCGAGGTTTTTTGTATTTCCATACAAATCTTGAAATTATTTGTTCTAGTTCTGTGAAAATTACCACTGGTAGCTTGATAAGGATTGCATTGAATTTATAATAGATTGCTTTTATTATTATCTATCTATCTAAATGATAGGAGCACAGATTACCAAGCATGGTAATAGGCATACATATCTTCTGCTACTTTTTGAGCAATGTTAGAATCAGGAACTTCTTTTAAGTTTTAGGGAATACCATGGTATCAGTTAGGAGTTAGTGTGGTAAAACACAAAATTATTGGGAATCATCTGGCTTCTTCATGAAATTTGCTTTTTCTTTGATATAGATAAATTTTGTGTATGGCATGTCTGATATTCTACATCTTGAATCCAAGATTAATTCATGCTTTCATCAAGCATGAACTATATAATACAAAGCAAGCTTTATTCATGAAGACACTTTTTTTAAATCTTATGCATTAATCCTCAGTGCCTGGGGCAGTGCCTTACTCCTAAGGCATAGATGATACATCTGCTGAAAGGATTCTGAATAAAATATTAATTTTTTCTAAAGATCTCATTAATAGAGCTAATGAATCAATGATTTTTCTTTGTATTAAACACAAAGCAATAAAACAGTTTTTAGTTTGAATGAATGGTCAAAGTTTATTTAATTAAAATTATAAACCTTTTACCTGCTCCTTCCCACTTAAAACATCCTAAATTATTGTCATGTTCACTTTCATTTGTATTAGGTAAAACTAAATTTGAATGGATATGAAAAAGTAGAATTACTTATACTTGACTAAGTGGTTTGAATTTTTTCCCCTATCAAGACCTACCAAAGGTTCTACCTCATTATAT
The DNA here is from genome assembly GCA_006410635.1 of Cephalophus harveyi. Lineage (NCBI taxonomy): Eukaryota > Metazoa > Chordata > Mammalia > Artiodactyla > Bovidae > Cephalophus > Cephalophus harveyi. The sequence continues at coordinate 198,540 of SJYT01069118.1, read as the reverse complement.
TTCTAGTTTAAGGTGATGGTTCTTTTACTAATTTCCTATGACATAGTGAATTTCTCCCCCTTCATTCTGATAGTCCCTTAACTTGTATTTTCATCACCTGGGTAATGCAACTGACAAGTGTGTATATGAACACTGACACATCTCATCGATATATATTGTAGTCAAGGAGAGTAATTTGCCCAAAGATCATAGCCTGCCCAGCAATTTATCTCACACCTGCCCAGACAGACACAGCAGTCTAGCTCATCCATCAAAGTTCATGATATAAACTCAGTGGAATTTGAAACTTACAATAAGAAAGTGAAAAGGGTGTAATCAAGATTACATGCAAAGCGTCATAGAGCATACAGGTCCATATTTTAAATCAACTATTTGTCAACACTCAAGTTAACCTGAAAGTATATATCTTTTTTAATACATATATATTTCATGAATTCAGGCTAACTTTTTATGGATTTAAATTATAATTTCCCATCATTAAAATGTAAATTTATAAAAATTCTTAAAAATCTTGGAAATATTTTGTTAGAATTATAAACTAGGGTTAAGTCTTAAATGTCCAGAAACACAAAGATTACAAATAGAAACCTTTGTTCCTGTGTTTCACATTTTCATTTCTCAGAAAATTCAAATGCTAGAATAAATTCTAACAGTCAATCCTAACACAATAAACATAATGCTTTCCAGTTCATTATGGTGGCATCTTAACTTTTTTTTTTTATGTTTTAGCATATTATTTTAACAATTTTGTTCACCAGAATGAGCACCCCATATGGATACAGTTGATGGTATCCCTACTTGACAGATGAGAACACTGAAATTTAGAAATTAAGAAATTTGTTCAAAGTCATAAAACTGGCTACTACAAGTACTAAGAACAGTATCCAGATCATGTGAAACCAGAACTATGCCCCCCCCCAACACAATTCAAAACTGCCTTTTCCTGTATTTATGTGTTTCAGAAAGAGTTGGAATGATACTTGGAGACCATCTGGTCTAAGCTACCTGATTTTATAGATTGAAAAAACAAAATGAAGTTCAGAGTGAGGGGATAGAACTAAGATGAGGACTCAGGTTCCTACATAGAAACCTGAGTACCATATGTTCAAGGTACTGTTTCTGGAAAATTCTCAAGCATTTGGTGTGGTTATTGGTCATGTTTAGAGCATGTGAATTTATTGTCTCTATTTTAGCGCTTATAACACAGAGGCAACATTTTCTGAACAAACAGTCCTAACCAGGAGATGAGAGGTGATTCTTTAAAGTGCCAGGCACTTGTGCCTGTGCACATCCAGGCACCAATCTAGCAAGAAAACCTGGTTTCAAATTTAAATGAAAGCCATCCTTTTTGTGTACCATGTACCATCAGTTCAGCCACTCAGTCGTGTCTGACTCTTTGTGACCCCATGGACTGCAGCACACCAGGCTTCCCTGTCCATCACCAAATCCTGGAGCTTGCTCAAACTCATGTCCATTGAGTCAGTGATGCCATCCAACCATCTCATTGTCTGTTGCCCACTTCTCCTCCTGCCCTCAATCTTTCCCAGCATCATGGTCTTTTCAAATGAGTCGGTTCTTTGTATCACGTGGCCAAAGTATTGGAGCTTCAGTTTCAGCTTCAGTGCTTCCAATGAATATTCAGGACTGATCTCCTTCAGGATTGAATGGTTTCATCTCCTTGAAGTCCAAGGGACTCTCGAGAGTCTTCTCCAACACCACAGTTCAAAAGCATCAATTTTTCTGCGCTCAGCTTTCTTTATGGTCCAACTCTCACATCCATATATGACCACAAGAAAAACCATAGCTTTAACTATAGGGACCTTTGTTGACAAAGTAATGTCTCTGCTTTTTAATATCCTGTCTAGGTTGGTCATAGTTTTTCTTCCAAGGAGCAAGTGTCTCTTAATTTCTTGGCTGTAGTCACCATCTGCAGTGATTTTGGAGCCCCCCAAAATAAAGTTTGTCACTGTTTCCATTGTTTCCTCATCTATTTGCCATGAAGTGATGGGACCAGATGCCATGATCTTAGTTTTTTGAATGTTGAGTTTTAAGCCAGTTTTTTCACTCTCCTTTCACTTTCATCAAAAAGCTCTTTAGTTCCTCTTCACTTTCTTCCATAAGGGTGGTGTCATCTGCGTATCTGAGGTTATTGATATTTCTCATGACCCTATGGACTGTAGCCCACCAGGCTTCTCTGTCCGTGAGATTCTCTAGGCAAGAATGGTGGAGTGGGTTGCCATTTCCTTCTCCAAGGGATCTTCCCAACCCAGGGATCGAACCAGCGTCTCTTTTGTCTCCTTCATTCACAGTGGATTCTTTACCACTAGCACCACCTGGGAAGCCCCAATATTACAATAAGTTCTGAAATATATTAGCATCTAATTGAAATGACAGTGATTGGGTTAATTGATCTATTTTCCAACTCCTAACCCTACTTTTTCAAAATGTTTCCAAGGTATGTAAACGTTTTCAAATTTACATAAAGATTTGTGAAACTTATGTCTGTGTTGGCAAGTAAGAGGGGGGAAATCTGAAGGGTTTAAATTGATTTAATTCCTCTGGGTCAGATACTTCAAAATCCAATACTTCAGAGAAGGAAAATATGAAGAAAGGTCCAATTTGTCACATTGTTTAGCAGTTCAATAGATGTTCTTGTTTGTGAACTAGAGAACTATTTATTATTTGCCTGAGTTTGGAGATGAAACAGAAAGTATGGGGTTATGCTCTATTGCTGAGGTATCAACCTCTTAATTTCCTAGAGCATCAATGCTATTGTTATGGATGCAAGCACAGAGACTGCAGGTCACAAAGATCCAATATCATAAATTTTGTGTAAGTAGTTTCAGATTTAGCAGCCAGAACAATACTGCACTTCAGTTAGAAGAGGTATGGCCTGGTTTTCACTTACGGTGTCCTTAGTGCTCACATAACCCCAAATATCTGTTTTATCAGTTACAAAAGATTGAAGTTAGACTTGAGGATGTATTTTTCCTTCTACCTGTGAGCCTGTCATGAGGCAACACTAGAGGATCTATTTGAAGTGTTGGATTTATTGGCTTTGATAACCTTGAAATGTACCTTGGTGTCTATTTAAAGATGATTCATATCAGCACAGCTCATTTGCGCTTTGCCTAATTGTTGGGCATTCGCTGCATACTGGAATGTCCAGCTTGCACTGTAGAAAGACCACCCATCATTTCACAGCATCACAAGATTGTAGTAATTGCATTGGTTTAATACTATGCCATCCTTCAACTGGTAAAAATTACCCTCTCTTCAGATCAACTATTTAATTAGGCAATACATGACCTCTGGTTGGAGCATATTATTCTAATATTTGCCCAGAGAGTTAGAAAAAACCTGGTTACTTTAGTTGTTTTAGCACCTTTATTCTTATAATGAACTTTTGCTGCTGCTAGAGTTACTAATGGAGAAGGCAATGGCACCCCGCTCCAGTACTCTTGCCTGGAAAATCCCATGGATGGAGGAGCCTGGTAGGCTGCAGTCCATGGGGTCGCCAAGAGTCAGACATGACTGAGCGACTTCACTTTCACTTTTCACTTTCATGCATTGGAGAAGGAAATGGCAACCCACTCCAGTGTTCTTGCCTAGAGAATCCCAGGGACGGGGAAGCCTGGTGGGCTGCTGTCTATGGGGTCGCACAGAGTCAGGCATGACTGAAGCGACTTAGCAGCAGCAGCAGAGTTACTAAAATGCTATAATATCCGTTAAGTTTGGCTTATGTAGCTATCAGAGAACCATTGTGGCATTTGGTAAGTTTTATGCCATGGCCACAGATCGTTTTTTATGAGCTACTGTTTTCTCTATTATGATAACCTTAAGAATAGCATTGTAATTTTACTTTAGTATTGCAGACTGTTTTTACTGTGTTTTCAGATATTTTCATTTTCAAGCACAAAAATGAGACTGTCTAGCAGCTGCCACTATACTACATGTGAATGACTTTTGGTCTTGTTTAAGTGACCAAAGAATAAATAACAGCAGTCATACATCAAGGAGACATTAGTGAGGGCAGAAAATGTTACTTCAAGCCATTCCTATAATAACTTTATATTGTTTATTTCTATATACAAATCTTAAGATTTCTTTTTCTCGCCACCGTTGTCTTCTTTACAACAACTGATTTTTCCTCATCAGGTTTTGCCTTGATAGCAATGATAGTAGCATTTGTACACAAAGATGATATTTTTTCTTTTGACAAAACTACTACATTGCCTCTGTTTTCCACTTGGAATGATGAATAAAGACCAAGAAGGTCTTGAATGCAGTAAAACAACAACAAAAAAAAACAAAACAATCTTACATCTTTATTTTTTGATATTCTTTTTTTTTCAGATGTGAATTTTATGACCATTAATAGCCAACATTTATCAATAGCATTTATTATATATTATGATGTACTAGGCAGGGCATACTATGTTTTATATTCATTATTTTTGGTGAGTATCATCTCCATTTAACCAATGGGTAACAGAGACTTAAATTTTTTACTTTGGGAGACTTAACCAAAGATTTAAGAGAGCAGATTATTATAGTCCACTGAGAGTCATTACAACCAAAGCATATCTTATTGCCACATATTCCCTCATGCTTTTCTAAATCCCTGAAGCAATTAAATAAGAAGATAAGTGTAGCTTAAACTAAGTATGGGCTATTTTTGTTTTTTATTCATTGCTAGTTAGGAATTTCTTGTTAATTAAAAATACTTAATGACTGATGACTTTGAAATCATGTGACAATCTATTTAACTAAAATATGATAATATGTGCCATCCAGAAAGTTATGCCTTTCTGAGCCCCAGTGGTCATCTCGACATGAGTTGTATCATAATGCAAAACCTTTTGTGGCTTTTTATGTTGAAATCACCTTCAAAGCTTTCAGAATATCCATTTTGGACATTTTTCAGAATGTCCATAATGATGTGCTCCTGTATTCATTGAGGATGAAACTTTTTTTTTTTTCAAATTGGTCAAAATTAATCAAATGAAACTATAACTGGAACATACTTGGCATATAAAATATTCAGTAAACTTGAGTTTTGTTATTGTTTTTAGCATTAAGATTTTAAGTTCATGTCTGATAACTACATTGGATGATCAGTTTAGGAGATACTGTTTGCAGCACTAGCAGTAATGAGATAATTTTCTTACTTGTATTTGGAATGACTCCAAAGGTAACTCCAAAGTAGAAAATCTAAAATGTTTTTTTGATTAGTGGTGGTATGAGATAAACGCATAATTTCTCAAGTGATAATAATAAAACACACCGTTCATTTGAATAATGGAGACTAGTTTATCAAAAATCCTTCTCAGTGCTTGATGATAATTTCATAATAATATATAAAAATGAAATAATAAAATTAAACACTTATGTAGAGCTTACCATGAACTAGGCACTGTTCACTGTGTATCGATTCATTTCCTTTAACAACTTCGTGAAGTAAGCTCTCTTATTGTCACCACCATTTTATAGATGAAGAAAGAGAGGCATAGTGTGGAAGGTAGTAACTTGACCAGGATGACAGAGCCAGCAAGTGGCAAAGCTAGGATTTAAACCTAGATGGTCTGACCCCAGAGTCTATGCTCATAATCAAAACTGGAGACAATCAGCAACAACCACTTCAAAGTAAAAACTACAAGTCAGTCATTGACTGGCATAAAGATTAGGAGGTGAAGTTTAAGAATAACTAAATTAACTTCATTAAATTGACTTTAAAAATTATTTTTTTTGTTTTAATCAAAACGAGCAACACATTCAAGGAGATTTTATATTCATATATTTGTTTTCCATTAATAAAGTTTATTTCTGAAATCCATGAAATATGGGTATTTGCATAAGCTTTTAAATTAATTGAAGAAAAAAGCTTATGCTTGCTCAATAGTAATATTTTTTGTATGAATTTATTTAATGGTTTTTAGTTTAAGTTGTTAGCATCTGCTATCTAATCTCTTAAGGATAATTTCACATATCCTGGAATTTGTTGTCAAAATAATATTAACATGAGATATCTATTGTTTTACATTGAGATAATGAAGAAATATCACATATATTTAGATTCCATTTTAAGAGAATCTTAGTTATTTTGGTTTGGTTTCTTGTTTGTTCAAAGGAGTTAATCTCTTGGAATCTTACATGAGCCTATCCTTGGAGATTTGTATCACAATTTTACAAACCATTTTAGAGAAGACTGAAAGTGGTGAGCGTGCTAGGAATAAATAGCTAAATTATTTCACAATTACTTAGACAATTTCTTGCTAGAAAAATTCGAATTATATAAAGTCCATCTAGTCAAGGCTATGGTTGTAGTAGTCATGTATGGTTCCAGTAGTCATGTATGGATGTGAGAGTTGGACTGTGAAGAAAGCTGAGCACCGAAGAATTGATGCTTTTGAACTGTGGTGTTGGAGAAGACTCTTGAGAATCCCTTGGACTGCAAGGAGATCCAACCAGTCCATTCTGAACGAGATCAGCCCTGGGATTTCTTTGGAGGGAATGATGCTAAAGCTGAAACTCCAGTACTTTGACCACCTCATGCGAAGAGTTGACTTGTTGGAAAAGACTCTGATGCTGGGAGGGATTGGGGGCAGGAGGAGAAGGGGATGACAGAGGATGAGATGGCTGGATGGCATCATGGACTCAATGGATGTGAGTCTGAGTGAACTCCGGGAGTTGGTGATGGACAGGGAGGCCTGGCATGCTTCGATTCATGGGGTCGCAAAGAGTCAGACAGGACTGAGAGACTGAACTGACTGACTGACTGACTATTTTTTTTNATGGACTCAATGGATGTGAGTCTGAGTGAACTCCGGGAGTTGGTGATGGACAGGGAGGCCTGGCATGCTTCGATTCATGGGGTCGCAAAGAGTCAGACAGGACTGACAGACTGAACTGACTGACTGACTGACTATTTTTTTTATTTTTAAAGAGAAAATTGCATCTCCAAAATTCATTCTACTTTAAGATTTCAACCAGAATGGGGATGATTTTACTAATTTTTAAAAAATGTTTTTCTCTCATTATTTTTCTGGAATGAATAATTAAAAATACTAATGATTATGGAGATTAAATTATTTTAGTTTATTATTGTGTTACAATAGTGTTACAGTGCAAAAATTTATTCTTAGATCATTTCTCATGAAATTGTATATTATTTTCCTTTCTAGTACAATGTCTAGTAATGCTAAGGTTTTAATCTATGACTCCTTTTATTAAAATGTTACTGAAAGAGATCACATTTTTCCATGTTTAGAGCACTGATATTTTAGAATTTAGACCTGACATTAATTACTGAAGCTCGTGAAACAGGAATTGCTGAAGGAGGGAAATGTTGCTGAGTTAGAACTTGAACATGAGTCGTGTTAAATCATTTTTAGAAATTGTGCTGGCTTCTTTATAGTGCTTGCTTGAAACTGCCAGGAACATGTTTCCTTCTTAACTCCATTACAAACATGAGAAAGTTAAAACGCTCAGTCTTGTCCGACTCTTTGCGACCCCATGGACGGTAGCCTGCCAGCCTCCTCTGTCCATGGGATTTTCCAAGCAAGAGTACTGCACTGGGTTGCCATTTCCTTCTCCAGGGGATCTTCCCAACCCAGGTCTCCTGCATTGCAGCAAAACTCTTTACCACCTGAGGCACCTGACTAAATTATAAGCACCAGAAAATGAGTACAATGCATAAATACAGATTCTGCCTTTATTTTGTTTTTCTTCTGTAGAAATGTCTTTCCAATAATGGGAAGCCCCCCCTTTATCCTGTGGGTTCTATGGAGAAAATTAATCTATTGGTGCTTTTAAATGAAAATTTTACTGAACAGGACTGCTTACTCTTGGCACCTGAGCAAAAGTAGAGTGAATTTTTTTTTTCTTCAGAATAAAGATAGGGAAAATATTGCATAACCTCTTATTTAGCTCATAATAAAATTTGAACTTCAAAAGACTGAACTAGCAATAGATGAAGGAACCAGTTAGGATTCATAAATCAGAACTTTGAACTGAAATGAGAGAGTAGGGCTTATCAACTCAATCAAAATGGCTTATGTCCAAAAAATACTAATGTATGAATATGTCACTTTTATCCTTAAAGTGCACACAAAATATTTGTAAGTCAAAAGTATTTCTAATTTAGAATTTATTGCCATGGTTGATGACTGAACTAGATATTATAAATCAGCTAATGGGCTTATAATTGTAGCATTTTTTGAAAATTTATATAAAATGTAGTGTATAAAGCTATTCTGAGATATATAAACTATTTTATTTACATATATTTTCTTAAAATTCTAAGATTCTAACTTACAGAGTCATCCTCCTTAGATCTCAGTTATATGTCAATTTGGTATTTCAAGCCATGGCTATTTTATGAGTAAAGCTGGAATCAAGATTGCTGGGAGAAATATTAATAACCTCAGATATGCAGATGACACCACCCTTATGGCAGAAAGTGAAGAACTAAAGAGCTTCTTGATGAGAGTGAAAGAAGAGAGTGAAAAAGTTGGCTTAAAGCTCAACATTCAGGAAACTAAGATCATGGCATCTGGTCCCATCACTTCATGGCAAATAAATGGGGAAACAGTGGAAACAGTGCCTGACTTTATTTTTCTGGGCTCCAAAATCACTGCAGATGGTGATTGCAGCTATGAAATTAAAAAACTTTTACACCTTGGAAGGAAAGTTATGACCAACCTAGACCGCATATTAAAAAGCAGAGACATTACTTTGCCAACAGAGGTCCATCTAGTCAAGGCTATGGTTTTTCCAGTGGCCATGTATGGATGTGAGAGTTGGACTATAAAGAAAGCTGAGTGCCAAAGAATTGATGCTTTTGAACTGGGGTGTTGGAGAAGACTCTTAAGAGTCCCTTGGACTGCAAGGAGATCCAACCAGTCCATTCTAAGGGAGATCAGTCCTGGGTGTTCATTGGAAGGACTGATGTTGAAGCTGAAACTCCAATACTTTGGCCACCTCATGCGAAGAACCAACTCATTTGAAAAGACCCTGATGCTGGAAAAGATGGAGGGCAGGAGGAAAAGGGGACGACAGAGGATGAGATGGTTATATGGCATCACCAACTCAATGGACATGGATTTGGGTGGACTCCAGGAGTTGGTGATGGACAGGGAGGCCTGGCGTGCTGCGGTTCATGGGGTTGCAAAGAGTCAGACACAACTGAGTGACTGAACTGAACTGAACTGAATCAGTCTTGTGGGAATATGTTTAATTTTTTATAGTAAACATGAATATCTTATATAGTTGCTTTTCTTTTAATACTTCTTTATTGTCTATTCTGTGTTCAGCTGACTCACTTCTGTCATCTCCTTCTAACTCTGTGTTGCCCACAACAAGTATCCCTTTAACAGGCAGACTCAATTATATTTCTTCTAAGAATAAAACTTTTACATAGTTCTTTAAACAATTTACATTCTCTTCATGCTACAAAACCATTATATTTTGAACTGGAAGCTTCCTTGCCTCCTGAGTAAAAGGGAAATCAGCATAATCTTCAAAGTGGTTAGAGATGGATAACTATATAATATTCTTGGGAAAAAAGAAACTCTCTACACATTTCTCGGTCTTGAGGATTTATGTTATCATAAGTTTTGCTGAGGGCTTTATGTTTAACTTTTTAAATCCTCTGTCTGTGTAATTTTGATGAAATCACTAAAATAAGATTAGCTTAATTTGTTTTTATCAATTACTAAGATATTCTAAAGATGCAAATCTAACATTGTGAATAGTCTCCTTGTATTCGTGTTCTCGTCACCCAGTTCCTTTTCTCATGGAAACCAGTGTTGCAAAAATACCTTCTGAAAGATTCTTACTACAATTGACATTGAACAACGTGGGTTTGAACTGTGTGGGTACACTTGTACATGGATTTTTTTTTCAATAGTAAATACTACAGTATTACATAATTCCAGTTTGGTGAAACTAAGAACACAGACCCATGGATGCAGAGCAACCTGAGATACAAAGGAACCATATATGTGAAGGGCTGACTACAAGTTGTACACAAACTTTGAACTGCTCAGAGGGTTGGCGTCTGTAATCCCCAGGTTATTCAAGAGTCAATTGTATAATAATTTGAATCAATACAGAGAGGTATAAAGATTAAAATTGTTAAAAAACCGGGGTTCTGTAATGCTGTCTCAGCCAACAGAATTCCAACCTAAAGGATATGAAATGACATTCTGCCCATATTGTTCAAGAAAATAAATGCCATTTAAAGAGTAAAAAAAAAAAAAAAAAAGTTAACCCAAATCCCACCTTTCCAATAACCATCATTAATATCTTATAAATATTATTTTAATAGTTTCTCAATGCATATATACAGTTGGAAGACAGCTGGATGAATGGAGGTGAATAGATGTATTTTAATTAATAATTATTTAATTGCAATATTAAGAAAAGTATTACATTTAATTTTGCTTCAATATAATATATATTGGGGCTTCCCTGGTGGTTCAGCTGGTAAAGAATCTGCCTGCAGTATGGGAGACCCCAGTTCTATTCCTGGGTTAGGAAGATCTCCTAGAGAAGGGAAACGCTACCCATTCCAGTATTCTGGCCTGGAGAATTCTGTGTAATGGATAGTCCTTGGGGTCACAGAGTTGGACACGACTGAGTGACTGTTACTCACTCGCTCACTCACAATATATATTAGATTCTGAAGAAGCTCTACTATGTATGGAGAAAAAAAAAGATCCTGAAAAAATTTGAGATCTAGGATTCATTGTGCTCTTTTTACTACCTGTTTCAACTTAAGATGACATCCAGTAAATTTCTGCTTATAAGATGATGTAGATAGCATACTTACTACACCTTACTGCTGAGTCCTGAAACTTGATTGCTAATACTTATTTATTTTTATTATTTATATTATCAAGACTACATTTTATTTTATAATAGTAATTTCTAGCTTTTTTAATTGAAATGGTTAAGCATTTAATCCATTTAAATTTTTAAAAAAGCAATCAAGTTTAATGCTTAACACCAGTTTTATCACTACAGTTGCTTTATTTCTGAGTGTTTTTGAGTATTTTGAGTATTCTTATTTAGTTGAATGTTTATTTTATAGTTTAAAATGTAGGTAATTTAAATTTAAATACATTTTTACATTACATTTTATATATTGCATTGAATTTTTGTATTTTAAAATACTATACACTAACTTTTATAGAAATACAACCTGTATTTTGTAGTACAAGGAACCCACTAAATGTGTTTCAGGAATGTAGAGATATTCCCTGCTTAAATAGCAAAAAAGTTAATTAAAATACTGCTATGTTGCAGTCATTTCTGCTTTTAAAAAATAAATATTTTATATAACAATATCCAATATAAAGAGCAGTTATTAATAACAGACATCTACATATACTTTCAAAGCCTTATTGAAACTATCCTATTGGCACTAGATATCAGTCAAGGTGCATCCATAGTTAGTAGCATATGCCTATTGGTTATAATGTGCATGTTTGAAATATTCCGTTTTGCCATTGAGGCCATTCCTCTGTCCTTAGAATGACCTTAACCTCTGTCTTTGATCAACTGAAGCAACTTGGGATCATTTGCATGTCTGACTTCATGAAGCAGATATAAGATTGCTTAGTTACTTTATATGATTAGCTGTGAAGAAAGTGTTTTAATACTGAGTCACTCTTTCGGTTAGAGGAATATAACCCTCCGCGGAGTTAGGTAGTCATTCTTGATGAAAACTTTCACATCTTCCAGATCCAATCCTCTGCAAATCCTATCTGGACCAATCAGAATAGGAACTTCTCCATGTTTGAAAATTTAAGACCCAGTTATGTTCATTGGAAGTCTTGTCATCATGAATACTCAAGACAGGCCACTCTCCTCCCATTTGTCAGATAAGCTCATCACACCTTTGGTTTCAACAAAAACAATAGTTTTATCTTCTTTCTCCCTCAAGTTCTCTTCCATTAGTTTCCATTAAGATTTTCTTCCTTGCATGTGTCATTATATACATCCACAATCTGAAGAATATTGTGGTTCTTATTCTAGTGGACTAGTATTTGTATGAATAAAATGTTTCAGGCAGTCTTCAGGAAGCAGTCTTACATTTTTGGCCAAGTAGGATCCTACACTAGGGCTTGCCTATCAGATCCTAACAATTCATAATCTTATATGGGGTAAAAGTCCATATCAGGCATTCCATATACTTCATCAAGAAAAATGTAGGTTGTTGTCCTTAGTTTGATTTTTCTCACACACTAAATATCAGTTAGTTTTCTTGGAGCTGCAATACAGGTTTCCAGACCTCTCTCCAAATGCCCTTGTGAGGATCACTAAAGATGCAAGTAGACTATAAGCGATAGATTGTATAGTATTCACCAGCTGCTTGATTACTGTTGGCTAGTTTCTGAT
>SJYT01069118.1:168145-179412 GCA_006410635.1 Cephalophus harveyi | reverse complement strand
TTCAAATCACTATTATACTTCCTAAATATTAGAATTTAAATATATTTAATACTATAATAAATTAAATAATCCATAATAAGATATTTTCTTGTTCAAAATGAGTATGAGTTTTTATTATAAAGTTTCAAGGCTATATCATGTATTTGTCTGTTTTCTTAGATGATTCTAAAAGAAATGTTACAAAAGTGCCCAGTATTTTTGTTCACAGTGGCTCAGCTTTCATTTTTTATTCCTTTATTCCAAACACACAACATAAGATAAAATATGAAATAGTCTTCTAAACTAAAAAGCCAATTTCTTTGCATTGGCAATGAGGAGTTTAGTGTGCATCACCCATGAAGTGTAAATAACAGAAGATGAAAGTATCGTAAGGGATCAAACCCTGACTCAATGTCTGAAAGCAAAGCCTGGTGTGGAACTCTGTTTCAAGTTAAATTATGTAAAAAAAAAAAAAAAAAAACTCTGTTGTCATTTTCACCTGTAGTTATAGCTTTCTATAAGCTATACACCTGAAGAAGTTAGTAACTAAACAAACTTATCTGTTAACTTTGAGATTGAGACCAGTATTGATTTTTCCAACAACTTTATGGAACAAAAGTGCCAAAATGCCATAACTACAGGTCAGGTTTATAGGGCAACAACTATAATATCAATGGACAAAAATAAATCAACAAAGAGAAAAATAAAATCAAAGCATATCACTTAAGTAAACTTCGACGTAGAAATACCAATTCCAAATGAGGAGAAATAAATTTCTTAATTTCAGAAATTCTGATTATGAGAAAGACCAGATGAAAAATATCTAGAATATAAATTCTTTTGAAAAATTATTATTTACATTTATCATATATGTTTATTCTAAATTCAAGAAAGAAATGGATTAATGTAAACTAAAACAGGAAAATAGCACTGATGAAATTCAGGAATAAAAATATAGCCTTGAAATTTTAAAAGCCCAATAGATTCTGCATTTGACTAGACCTTGTTGCAGAAAGAATTAATCAATTGGAGGTCAGCAGTGAGGCATTAATCTACAATATAACACTGAGAGATGAACAGAAAATAAATATAGTAAAGCAGTTATAATAAATTGCAGAAATTTAATGTCTACTCCAAAAAGGCCCTGGAAGAGAGTGGAGAAAATGAAAAAATAGTATTTGAAAGTACAAAAACAAAAATAGTTTAAAAATTGACATTTTAAAAATAAATGCATAGCCACTTCAAGAATTTCTTTTAAAAAAGAGGATTCTTTATTTTTAGTTTGTTACTTTTAACCTACATTTTATTTATCTTGTCTGATATTATAGATAGATAGATATGAGCTGAATATGTAATGCCTTTGGGGAAGCATAACAAAATCAAAAGAAAAGATATCCAGTAAATCAATGTAAATATCAATGAGCTAAGTGTAATACCTGTGTGTTTGCTGGACCATAGTTGAATAGAATGTTGATAGGGAGCCCAAGCATGAGAATTTATTAGGTCTCCAGAAAACAAAACTAAAAGCATCAAACTTCATTTGGATTGGCCAAAACTTCATTTGGATTTTTCCATAAGATCTTACAAAAAAAATATGAACAAACTTGTTGGCCAATCCTATAGTTTCAGTAGCTATATCTATATAGCAAAATATTGTCAAAACAAACAATAATCCAATTATTGTCAAAATTTATATTTAAATGCTTATTTCACAGGAAAGAATATAAAGACTGGATAGATAGATGATAGACATAAAGAGAGGAGAGAATAAGAGTGTGGAAGAGAGTTTTGTTATAAGGAACTGGCTCATGTGATTTTGGAGATGAGAAAGTCTCCAGATCTACTGTGTGACTTGTCAGCAAGCTACAGACCCAGGAAAGCTAAGGGTTTAGTTCTAGTCCAAGTCTTAAAGCCTAGAACCAGGTATGCTGATGGTGTAGTTCCCATCTGAAGGGCAGCAGACATGAGACCCAGGAAAAGGTGATGTTTCAGTTCAAGTGTGAATCAGGAAAATTACTGAAGTCTCAGGGCAAAAGCAGTCAGACAGGAAAGAATTATCTCTTACTCAGGAGAGTCAGCCAGTTTCCTTCTAATCAGGCCTTAACTGATTGGATAAGGCCCACCCACATTAGCAAGGGCATACACTTTACTTCTCTACTTGGACTTCCCCCGTGGCTCAGATCGTAAAATGTCTGCTTACAATGAGGGAGACCTGGGTTCAATCCCTGGGTCAGGAAGATCTTCTGGAGAAGGAAATGGCAACCCACAGAGGAGCCTGGTAGGCTACAGTTCATGGGGTCACAGAAAGTCTGACAAGACTGAGCTTTCTTTCTTTCTTTCTACTTTACTTAATCTACTTATAATGTTAGTCTCATCCAAAACCACCCTCACAGACACACTAGAATAAGGTTTGACCAAATATCCATTAACCCTGTGATGCAGTCAAGATGGCACATTAAAAAAAATAAAAACAACAACATAGCAGTGGGTAAACAGATAATCGCCCTAACCACCATTTCTATATTCCTTAGCTGCTTTTCCTCCACAAGAATCTGCCCCATTTTTTTGCAGTGTTTTAATGGTTCTTCCTCCACAAACCCTATTGAAGACTGAATAAAAATATCTTGAACTTTGACATGCTATAATAAAATAAGCTGTAATTATTGAGATTAGGTGATGGATAGCCACTGCAAAAGTAACAATAAACAAAACCAATAATTATGATTATATTAGTTCAGTTCACTCCCTCAGTCCTGTCCAACTCTTTGCGATCCCATGAATTGCAGCACGCCAGGCCTCCCTATCCATCACCAACTCCCAGAGTTCACTCAAACTCAGGTCCATCAAGTCGGTGATGCCATCCAGCCATCTCATCCTCTGTTGTCCCCTTTTCCTCCTGCCCCCAATCCCTCCCAGGGGCTTCCTTGGTGGCTAGTGGTAAAGAATCTCCCTGCCAGTGCAGGAAACGGGTTCAATCCCTGGGTCAGGAAGATCCCCAGAGGAGGAAATGTTAACCTACTGTAGTATTCTTACCTAAAAAATCCCATGGACACAGGAGCCTGGTGGGTTACAGTCCATGAGGTCACAAAACAGTGAGATATGACTTAGGCACTGAACAACAATAGCAGTCTTTAATTATGAAGGATATTAACAGATTAGCTTAAAGAATAACTACATGCCTTAATTCTAGACTTGGATAAAATATCTCTAAGAGAGGCCCTGATCAAATTTACTTGCAGACTTCAAAATATGTATATTTAAACATATCTTAATTTGAAAAAGTGTCCAGTGTTACAGAACAGCCAAAATAAAACACAAGTAATCAAAATTGCTGCAATATAATTACATTTTTACCATGAGAAAGTCATCTTCTAAATTTTCTGTACTTTTTATCTTGTTTAGTCTCATTCTATCACATGGCATTTCAGTTCAGTTCAGTTCAGTTCAGTCGCTCAGTCGTGTCCGACTCTTTGCGACCCCATGAATCACAGCACACCAGGCCTCCCTGTCCATCACCAACTCCCGGAGTTCACTCAGACTCGCGTCCATGAGTCAGTGATGCCATCCAGCCATCTCATCCTCTGTCGTCCCCTTCTTCTCCTGCCCCCAATCCCTCTCAGCATCAGAGTCTTTTCCAATGAGTCAACTCTTCACATGAGGTGGCCAAAGTACTGGAGTTTCAGCTTTAGCATCATTCCTTCCAAAGAAATCCCAGGGTTGATCTCCTTCAGAATGGACTGGTTGGATCTCCTAGCAGTCCAAGGGACTCTCAAGAGTCTTCTCCAACACCACAGTTCAAAAGCATCAATTCTTTGGCGCTCAGCCTTCTTCACAGTCCAACTCTCACATCCATACATTACTACTGGAAAAACCATAGCCTTGACTAGATGTTTAAACCTTTATTATTCTTATTTCATATCAGGAAATAAAATCTTAAGAGTTCAAGTAACTTGTCTAAGTTACAAAGTTTTGAGTTGGCAGAGCCAGAGTTTGAATGTCATTCTAAATAAGTGATTTGCTTTATGCCTGAGAAAAATTTTCTCTAATGAAGCTGTCGTAAGCTCCTGTATAGTAGAAAATTGACACCTTGATATCTATATAGTAGAAAAGTGAATCTATAAAAACAGTAACAAGCAGTCTGGATTAAATATAATTTGGTAAATAAAGTAGATAATTATCAAATAAGTAGTTTGGTAAATAGAGCAAATAGTAAAGTTGGATATTATAAATTATAATAAAATTTTCAAAGTGAAACATAATCACCTTCTCATTTATAGATTATGAATTTTCTGTGGTGGTTGTTCAGTCACTAAATTGAAATATAGAAATTTAACTGAAGTGAAGTAAAAATCTGTCAGGATTACATTTCCATATTTAAGTTGATAATCTCCAAAGGCAAGAGGCAAAAAGATCCAAGTCTGAGGTCAGAATGCATACTAGATTTGCTGTTCAGTTGCCCAGTTGTGTCCAACTAGACTGAAGCAGTCCAGGCTTCCCTGTCCTTCAATACCTCCCAGAGTTTGCTCAAACTCATGTCCACTGAGTCAATGATACCATCTAACCACCTCATCCTCCATCACCCACTTCTCCTCCTGCCCTCAATCTTTCCCAGCATCAGGGTCTTTCCCACTGAGTCTACTCTTTGCATCAGGTGGCCGAAGGATTGGAGCTTCAGCTTCAGCATCAGTCCTTCCAATGAATATTTAGGGTTGATTTCATTTAAGATTGACTGACTTGATCCCCTTGCAGTGCAAGGAAACTTTCACCAGCACCACAGTTTGAAAGCATCAATTCTTCAGAGTTCAACCTTTTTTATGATCCAACTCACACATCTGTACATGACTATTGGAAAAACCATAACTTTGACTATACAACTTTTGTCAGCAAAGTGATGTCTTTGCTTTTTAATAAGTTGTCTAGGTTTGTCAAAGCTTTCTTACTAAATAAGTAGTTTGGTAAATAAAGCAGGTGATAAAGTTGGATATTGTAAATTATAATAAACTTTTTTTAAAGTGAAATATAATCACTTTCTCATTTATAGATTATGATGGAATTTCTGTGATAGTATGTTTCAAAACTAATTTAAGTATTCTTAGTATTTTCCAGAAGGATAAATTATACTTTGAAAGATAATAATGATCTGATTACAAAATTTCTAGAGATTTGCCAAAGAAAAAATAGTATTATTAATCAATGATTACTAACCATAGATCCTTATAAATTATATTTCTTTCTGAGTGTGTTCCACTTACCCTGTAGATGTATGATAAGGAAATGTTGATGGTGGAGATGATAGTGCAGTGATCACAATACATGGAGCATGATGAGCTACGTTCTATTCACTATTCCAAGTACCACCTATGTATTAGCATTTTTTCTTTTTTTAATTATTAATTTAATTGGAGGTTAATTACTTTATAATATTATGGCAGTTTTTGCCATACATTGACATGAATCAGCCATGGGTGTACATATGTTCCTCCAACCCGAACCCCCCTCCCACTTTCGTTCCTTTCCCATCCCTCTGGGTTGTCCCAGTGCACTAGCTTTGAGTACCCTGTTTCATGCATCAACTTGGACTGGTCATCTATTCCACATATGGTAATATACATGTTTTAACGCTATTCTCTCAAATCATCCCGCCCTCGCCTTCTCCCACAGAGTCCAAAAGTCTGTTCTTTATATCTGTCTCTTTTGCTGTCTTGCATATAAGGTCATCATTACCATCTTTCTAAATTCCATATATATGCATTAATATACTGTATTGGTGTTTTTCTTTCTGATGTACTTCACTCTGTATAATAGGTTCCAGTTTGATCCCCCTCATTAGAACTGACTCAAATGTGTTCTTTTTCATAGCTGAGTAATTTTCCATTGTGTATATGTAACCACAGCTTTCTTATCTGTTCATCTGCTGATGGACATCTAGGTTGCTTCTATGTCCTGACTATTATAAACAGTGCTGCAGTGAACATTGGGGTACACTTGTCTCTTTCAGTTCTGGTTTCCTCAATGTTTATGCCCAGCAGTGGGATTGCTGGGTTGTATGGCAGTTCTATTTCCAGGTTTTTAAGGAATCTCCACACTGTTCACCATAGTGGCTGTTCTAGTTTGCATTCCACCAACAGTGTAAGATGGTTCCCTTTTCTCCACACCCTCTCTAGAATTTATTATTTGTAGACTTTTTGATGGCAGCCATTCTGACTGTTTTGAGATGGTACCTCATTGTGGTTTTGATTTGCATTTCTCTGATAATGAGTGATGTTTTCATGTGTTTGTTGGCCATCTGTATGTCTTCTTTGAGTTAATGTCTGTTTAGTTCTTTGGCTCATTTTTTGACTGGGACATTTATTTTTCTAGTATTGAGCTGCATGTGCTGTTTGTATATTTCTGAGATTAATTCTTTGTTAGTTGTTTCATTTGCTATTACTTTCTCCCATTCTGAAGCTGTCTTTTCACCTTGCTTATAGTTTCCTTTATTGTGCAAAAGCTTTTAAGTTTAATTAGGTTTCATTTGTTTATTTTTGCTTTTATTTCCATTACTCTGGGATGTGGGTCATAGAGGATCTTGCTGTGATTTATGTCAGAGAGTGTTCTGCCTATGTTCTCCTCTAGGAGTTTTATACTTTCTGATCTTACATTTAGATGTTTAATCCATTTGGAGTTTCTTTCATTAGCATTTTAATCTGATAAAACATCTATGAGGTAGATATTGTGCCATTGTGGCCACTGACATCAAATGTACTATTGCTAATATCCATTAAATCTGTTATTGTTTATGCACATCTTAATGAATATTAGAAATTCTGATAAGAACATGCAGCAGTTTACAGAGTAGCTCCACCTGATCTTCCTAGCAATCTTTGATGTAGAAGAGTCAGGTGTGATTACTGGCTGGTCCTAGATTACGGGTCTAACAAATAAATAGGGTCAGAACATTGAGTCCAGAGCTGATACTCTTTACATGCACCAAACTCCCTCAGTATTTGTCATATATAACTTTAGAAAGCAACATAGAGTATCAAAGTACAAATTAGTGTTCAGTGTGTTTAGGAATCCTAAGGTTATGATCCTATATAAAAGTTTTGCTATGAAGAATGAAGTAAACTATCATTATTAAGACTCTATGGGTTCCCTAGGATGAGAAATTAATGAAAACTTTTTCTTGAAATTGTAAAATTAACCCAAACAATGTTTTTTACTAGTATTTATTTTCTCAATATGCGTTCCTTTTTCTGCAAGAAATTAGACATCACTTTTAGAGGTTAGGGCTTCCCTGGTGGCTCAGAGGGTAAAGCATCTGCCTGTAATGCAGGAGACCAGGGTTTGATCCCTGAGTCAGGAAGATCCCCTGGAGAAGGAAATAGCAACCCACTTCAGTACTCTTGCCTGGAAAATCCCATGGATGGAGGAGCCTGGTGGGCTATAGTCCATGGGGTCGCACAGAGTCGGACACGACTGTGTGACTTCACTTTCACTTTAGAGGTTAACTATATTTTTGTGTTGAATGAAAAGCAAGATTATTGTGTAGTAGTATAGGCTTTTATGATAACATATTGCCAGGAGCTTAACTGAGATGGGAGAGACAGAGATGAACTGCTAAGTATTGGAGAAGCCAATTAAGGAAACAAGCTAAAAATTAAAGACAAACATTTAATCACTTATTATGGTGATAAAAGTAAGAGTCTAAAACCAGAAAGAGTGCTGACTCCTTTGTCCCATTTTCCTCCATGGAATGGGGGCATTGATCAAGGGTCAAGTGGATTAGCACAGGTGTAGGAGGGTCTCTCTGTTGAGGGAGCCCAGAAGAAACTGCTTGGGAATTCTTATGGACCTTGTGGTCCAGAAGAGGGAAAGAAGGAAGAGCTTAGAGTGAGAAATGCTGCTGACTTAGAGAGAGGAATAGTGTCTTCAAGTTCTCTCTTTTCTTTCGTGCTATTCCATACTCTACCCCACCCAACCACTAGATCTCAGCCCAGACTCTTGAAGAAGACCTGTGTTCAGAGCCTCAGCTACAGAGACCTAAGAGTAAAGGCACCTGGGCTGAGCATGCAAATATACAAGGAGAATGACTGGTAAGGGTGCCTGCAGCCTACAGTACAACTTCCTTCAGGAGAGCAGCACACTGGCTGTACATTATGTCTCCAGTGGGGAGAGCAGCCTTCTCCCATGAGGCCTACTGGGGAAAGCCTTTGTAATTGCCAAGGGTTGGGCCTGAAAAATAATGCAAAAGTTTTTAACCGGACTCCTCACATAAGATTTCAGCTATATGCTTGGCCAAACCATACTTATCACATGGTTATCTGCTAAATATAAAATCCTTCTTCCCACCGATTGCAAACATTCCTAATGAATCCTGCAGCTACTTAATGCAATTATACAGAGACCTAAGAGTAAAGGCACCTGGGCTGAGCATGCAAATATACAAGGAGAATGACTGGTAAGGGTGCCTGCAGCCTACAGTACAACTTCCTTCAGGAGAGCAGCACACTGGCTGTACATTATGTCTCCAGTGGGGAGAGCAGCCTTCTCCCATGAGGCCTACTGGGGAAAGCCTTTGTAATTGCCAAGGGTTGGGCCTGAAAAATAATGCAAAAGTTTTTAACCGGACTCCTCACATAAGATTTCAGCTATATGCTTGGCCAAACCATACTTATCACATGGTTATCTGCTAAATATAAAATCCTTCTTCCCACCGATTGCAAACATTCCTAATGAATCCTGCAGCTACTTAATGCAATTTACAGGATAAATGGACTTAAACTTTCTTTTTTTCTTGATGAGGAAAGTTGTAATGATTCCTGATATTTAGAGAAGTGTTGTTGTGATGTTCATGCTCTTTACTGTGGCCTTTGTCAAAATCTCCATATGCTTCAGGCTAAAAAGACCTGAAACTTTGAGATGACTTTTTATCCAATAGACATTATTAGTTATATTCCAAGAGTATTTATACTCTCTTCTATCACCTTGACCTCCTTTTTATTTTTTAAATTGTACTTCTATCTTTGGAGTTATTACTAACTGAATATAATTGCATTGTTAAGCAAATACATTATATGCCCTTCAGAATGCCTTGGGGCTTTAGTAATACTTCCTATACTGATAATTATGATTGGGAGGAATTTTAGTATGTGTGCAAAATACATAGATAATATAAATAAATATACATAGAAAGCTTGATTCTGTTAGTCTTTCATGAGATCTGGGGGAAGTTTTACTCCAGAATTTCTACAGTCACTCATACTGGGCCAACTTAAAAATCTGGCTGTGAATATGAATGGTAAAATACAGTATTGAGTCTCTACCAAAATTAAGGAAGAGGAAGGTCAGTATACAGGGACTTTGAGCTGTAATTCAATATCTATTAAGAATTGAGAGAATAAGTTGTAAAAGGATAATAAGGTATGCATCATGGCTATAAACTTATTATCATGTAGCAAACTTGAGAAAAACCTATTGGTTATACCAAAGATGTTTATTAAAAATCACCCCAAATTGTTACTGTTACTGTTTCTGTGTTTTGTTTCATCTGAACTGTTCAAATTACATTGCTTCATGGATTGTGATAAGACCTAGGAGACAGGATTCAAGAACCCTGAGCCATGAAATCAGAATGATAGTGAAAATTTGGACAGCCACATATGGGAGTAGCTGGGAGTCTCAATATGCACAACATCTGCTGAAATTAAGAAAATGAATGTTTAAAAATCTCTTTGGAATTACAGAAGGAAGAGATTGAGAAAAGAGTCTAGCAACTGAATGATGATAAATGACAATTAATTACATTAATAATTCAGGGTGTCTAAAAGCATTATTCATAGTGTTCTGCCTAACAAGCTGTCTTCTTGTATTCTAGTGAAAAAATGGTGATAAGGGTTTTTATGGATTTTCTGATTATCATAGTTCTCAAACTCTATTTTCTCTATAAGATCTTAAATATTCCCAATGTCGATTCTTCTTTGTTAGTAATTTTTCAAGATCCTAGTTTTCATATATGAAAAACTCATTATTGATCCATGAGTTACCTTTGAAATATGCCTTTATACTTATGCTTGAATCACTTGTAATATTAATAATTACATTTATTGAGTTACTGCTATGAATTACCCACTTTACATACATTATTTTATTTAATCTTTAGACATTTCTATAATAAATATTATAACCTACATTTAATAAATGAGGAAATTGAGGGTCAGAGGAGTTAGGTGCTTGCCCACATTTTGCACATAAATTGTGTGACAGGATTCATGCTCGAGCCAAATTGACTCTAAAACTTACTTATACACTACAGTATGGCTGCCTTGTTCCAACTACAACTAAGAATAAATAGATAAGCAACATAAAGGGAGTAAAAAATGCATGTTATGGACTCAAATCATATGGTTTATTTGGAAAACCTCTACCTTATAAACAACTTTCAGTGAGTGAATCCCAAGACTTTACTGCCTTTAATGTGCTTCTGTTTCCTTTTTTGGCATGGTGATTTTCATGTTGCCTTTCCTCATACCCGTGGTTGCAGATAAAAAGGACAAATCTTGAGGGAAAATGATCTAATAACTATAAGGCAAACAACAAATTGAAGGCTGAGTATTTCAACTTGCTGAAAATGTGAAATAGATAATATGAGATCCTGAGATGGGTAAGATTGTATAGCTGTATAACTTCAAATACTTTAACCCAAAGTATGAACTGGGTCAGAGATAGGGAACTCATAACATAAGCATTATTTTTCTGAATTATTTAGCTGTAACTTGCAGATGTACAGTTTCATATCTGTACCCCTTTCTGCATCTCAATGAAGAATGTAATTTCCATGGGGAGACTTTCAATTCAGCTTCTTTGGTCACATTTTAGACCTATTCCAATGCCTTGGAGAAAATGTATGTCTTTCTGGATTTCCAGGTTATTCTAAAACACTACCAGATTTAGACACCTTCATTTATCTAGAGAAAAGAATACTAGGAAGTAGAAAAAAAAAAAAAAAAGAAGCCTTGTTGACTTTGGTATATGAAGTTTAAGACATTACATTGAATTAAGGCACTACCTCTATCTTTGAAAAAGATTGTGTGAGTGTCTAAAAATATAACACTTTCTGAATTTTTAGTTTTCATCTAATTAAAATTTTAGAATATGGAGTGTTGATAATAGGTTGTAATATCTAGTAAAAATAGTCTCTATATTGCCTTCATTTTCAGTGTTTTCCTGACTAGTTTTTTTTTTTTTTTTTTTTTTACCAAATTCGAAAATCATACGTGCACACTTTTTCTTTCCTTTAATAGGTAGTC
>SJYT01069118.1:147738-159362 GCA_006410635.1 Cephalophus harveyi | reverse complement strand
ACTCCTTTTCCTATTTGGAACCAGTCTGTTGTTCCATGTCCAGTCCTAACTGTTGCTTCCTGACCTGCATACAGATTTCTCAAGAGGCAGGTTAGGTGGTCTGGTATTCCCATCTCTTTCAGAATTTTCCACAGTTTATTGTGATCCACACAGTCAAAGGCTTTGGCATAGTCGATAAAGCAGAAGTAGATGTTTTTCTGGAACTCTCTTGCTTTTTCCATGATCCAGCGGATGTTGGCAATTTGATCTCTGGTTCCTCTGCCTTTTCTAAAGCCAGCTTGAACATCAGGGAGTTCACGGTTCACGTATTGCTGAAGCCTGGCTTGGAGGATTTTGAGCATTACTTTACTAGCATGTGAGATGAGTGCAATTGTGCGGTAATTGGAGCATTCTTTTGCATTGCCTTTCTTTGGAATTGGAATGAAAACTGACCTTTTCCAGTCCTGTGGCCACTGCTGAGTTTTCCAAATTTGCTGGCATATTGAGTGCAGCACTTTCACAGCATCATCTTTCAGGATTTGAAACAGCTCAACTGGAATTCCATCACCTCCACTAGCTTTGTACATTGTGTACTATAGTGTTATTTTGAGAGCATAAATGATAGTGTCTGTGAAGGCTTTGTTTCATTAAAAATATTATAGATTGGATCATGTTTATTCAAACATGTTGAGAGTGAAAGTGAAGTTGCTCAGTCATGACCAACACTTTGTGACCCCGTGGACTGTAGCCCACCAGGCTCCTCTGTCCACGGGATTCTCCAGGCAAGAATACTGGAGTGGGTTGCCATTTCTTTCTGCAGGGGATCTGCCCAACCCAGGGATCGAACCCAGATCTCCCGCATTGCAGGTATACACTTTAACCTCTGAGCCACCAGGGAAGCCATTCAAAGATGTTCAGTTCAGTTCAGCCGCTCAGTCATGTCCGACTCTTTGCGACCCCATGAATCACAGCATGCCAGGCCTCCCTATCCATCACCAACTCTCAGAGTTCACTCAAACTCATGTCCATTGAGTCGGTGATGCCATCCAGCTATCTCATCCTCTGTCATCCCCTTTCCTCCTGCCCCCAATCCCTCCCAGCATCAGGGTCTTTTCCAATGAGCCAACTCTTTGCATGAGGTGGCCGTGTTACCTGTGTCTAAAAATAAGAGTTTTTTGTTTTTTTAACGCTAACTGATAAGTTTTCCTTTGGCTTCAACTGAGGTAGTTGATTGAAATAAATTTAAGAAAGATCAATATTGCCATCTGGCCAGTAGAAGATGAGCTCAGACAAAGCTCAGGAAACTTTCATGATTGAGATTTAAGATCATAAAATCTTATGTGTTCAGAGAAAAAAGCTAGAAAATTTAAAGACTGATTTTCCTTTAGGAAATGAATCACCAAAGTTGTTCTAACAAGGTAGCTAGCTGTTCTAAAACTCAGGGAAGAATCAGATAAGTATTCAAGATCTAGCTGTTCTTTATGAGCTTTGCAATATATATGACATTTTAAAAGTCAGAAACTTTACTACCTAAAGTTGCTTATGGGAGGCTATATGGAAGTATTAAGAAAATGTAAGGAATCATAGGGTTTTAGAGGAACCTTAACAAAATCTCAATTTTCCTGACTTCCTTGATGAAGACATTATTAAGTAAGTTCCAGTTTGTGTTTCATCATTCTTTCCCAACTCATTCTTGTTTGTATTTAATTAATGACAGAGGATGA
Source organism: Cephalophus harveyi (assembly GCA_006410635.1). NCBI lineage: Eukaryota > Metazoa > Chordata > Mammalia > Artiodactyla > Bovidae > Cephalophus > Cephalophus harveyi. The sequence goes on along the minus strand of SJYT01069118.1, from coordinate 157,659 downwards.
CTCAATGGACATGCATTTGAGCAAATTCTGGGAGACAGTGAAAGACAGGAAAGCCTGGCATGATGCAGTCCATGGGGTCACAAAGAGTAGGACACAACATAGTGATGGAACAATGTTGGTTGATAAGTGTTCTTTTTTTTAATATGAAATACTTATTCATCTTGAAAAATATGTAAGAGCAGTAGAGTAGTTGTTGAGTCTTAATCTGTGGTGTTGGCTATGTCTTTGAACATGCAATACTGTTTTGCTTGCTGGAGTGGAAAGGCAAAGAGGAGCATGTAAGAGGAGCCATCCTGAGGACTTTAGAGTGCTTTGGCTCAGAGGGTAAAGCCTCTGTCTACAATGCGGGAGACCCGGGTTCGAGCCCTGGGTTGGGAAGATTCCCTGGAGAAGGAAATGGCAATCCACTCCAGTACTACTGCCTGAAAAATCCCATGGGCAGAGGAGCCTGGCAGGCTGCAGTCTATGGGGTCACAAAGAGTCGGACACGACTGAGCGACTTCCCTTCCCTTCCCAGTCTAAGCAGTGTGGGTCATGGAAGACTACTACTGTGGAAATAAGTGAAGACCACTCAAATGAGAATGAGTAAAGACTATTTGTTCAGAGCTTACTAAAGCAAGGGAATGAAACTACATCACTTGTCTTTGGCAGATGCTCTAAGGCAGACAAAAGAGTAGCAAAGGTCTGTAGTGGGGAAAAGGAAAGACTTTACATATGTTCTAATTGGAAGCTGTAGGCATGGGAAATTGCAGAAAGGCTAGCTAGAAGCAGGGCATCCTAAACAGGTGAGTGAAGAATATTTGACTTTTTCTGATAGGTTCTGTGTTGGAAATGGGGGCAAAAATTAGAGAATCTATCAGTTTTGGTAAAATCTGGCTGTTCTGATGTTGTGTGTTATAGAACTTGTGGGTTGACATCCTGTCTAGTTGTTGCAGATTGTGGATTAGTGTTCTTTTTTATATATAGCCCAGCCATTATTTGTATATTCAGTTTCTCATTACAGACATGTCTCTACTATCCCTTGTGTGCCTCTAATCAGCAGATGATTTCACATATTTGTTTACCAGAAATATCATGTATTCCATTGAAAAATTGTGCTTGTAGACTTAGGAAAAACTGCAATTGGCTAATTCACTATGATTCTACTGGATTAGGTGTATCAAGCAGAAAGAAACAGCAGAAGAAGCCAACACCAGTGGAACCCTACTAGGAATTATAATGTTAATATCATGATTGTATTTGTAGAAAAAGAAACAAAAATTGTCTTTGAAGTCCAGTTTTTCTGACAAATAGTTTTTGCATTTGCATTTCAAATTTCCAAAAATGTACTTAATGTGATAGGATTGTTATAATTGAATTAACATCTACATTTAGGTAATATTAACTATATATTGGAGAAGGCAATGGCAAACCACTCCAATACTCTTGCCTGGAAAATCCCATGGACGGAGGAGCCTGGTGGGCTGCAGTACATGGGGTCACTAAGTCGGACATGACTGAGCAACTTCACTTTCACTTTTCACTTTCATGCATTGGAGAGGGAAATGGCAACCCACTCCAGTGTTCTTGCCTGGAGAATCCCAGGGACGAGGGAGCCTGGTGGGCTGCCGTCTATGGGGTCGTACAGAGTCGGACACGACTGAAGTGACTTAGCAGCAACAGCAACTATATATTAAAATTCTCTTTTTGTTTGTAAATTGCATGTTCTTCAATTTTATTATATGCTTTTGTTTTTAAAAGCTAAGTGAACACCACACTAATTTATCCAAATTTCAATTTCCTGAATAATGGACTTTAACTGTCATCAGAGCTAATGTATTCAGCTAAATTTATTAGACCCTCAAAATCTCCAATATTTATTTACAGTTTCCTCTGAGGTTCTTTTCCTTGAGAAAATAAATTATGAATATGCCAAACACGCTAGGTCTAACATTTAACAAGATAATAAATGGTCTTATAAAATGGCACACACACACACACAAAAGAAATACAAAGCTAATCTTGTAATTCTGTTCTAGCAGTACTTTATAGAGGTCTGGTGTCAAAGTTTTGATGTTCTTTATCTGCAGGTCACAAAGCACAAAAGCTGTTGTTATTCACAAATGACAATCTGTGACAATCCCATATATCACCTGGGGCTTCCCAAGTGGTGCTAATGGTAGAGAATCCTTCTGCCAATGCAGGAAGGAGATGCCAGAGACATGGATTTGATCTGTGGGTCAGGAAGATCCCCTGGAGAAGGAAAGGCAACTCACTCTAGTGTTCTTGCCTGGGAAATCCCACGGACAGAGTCTAGCAGGCTATAGTCCACAGGGTTGCAAAGAGTCAGACACAACTGAGCATGCACTCACTTACTCATATATCTTTACATGAAATCCTCAGTAAAAAATTTGGAAGATAGAGTTAATGTTCATGTTTCTTTCAAAGTAGCTTAAGTGTGCTGATTTTATTTTGTTGCCAAATTGCTATAAAAATATCTTTACAGAGGACTTATGTTGAAAGTTCCCTAGGCCTCATGAAAGACAGGAAAAAACATAAAAACATAATCACTACCCACAAAGATATAGAATAACAAAAAATACTTGACTAAAAGTACTGCATTAAACATATCAAATAAATGTGGCCTTTGGATTTCAGTTATAGTTCACTGTAAGATACATAATAGAATTTGTCATCTATTCCATGAAAGATCCTGATAAAAGTTATCAAAATATTGCTAATTTTAAAACCCCAAACTTCTAAGAGCTAAACTTTTCTCAGTGGTCAAAGGATGAATCTTAGAAAAAAAACCAGCAGCAATTCTTTCTATTTCAAGTACATAAGCTATCTTACTGGCTAAGTACATATTGTAAATTAAATTGTCAGCACATGAAAAAGAAAAATCTCCAGAAGAATATATTGTTATGGGTAGGAAGAGTAGATGTTTAGATTGTGAATTTAAATCTAAAAAGGAGTTCACTGAAGAGAAGAAAATAACACAAAATATAAGTGGGTATGAGACGTTTCTCATAACTAAAAGAGGATAGTGTTCTGCTGAAATGCTATGAAATATCCTATGCAATATGCTTACTATGTTTTATCTGCTGTATAAATTATCTTAATTAAATTTAGTTTCACGATTGACTGTCTTCTGAAAAATTAGAAAGATTTTCTATTGGAGTTCTAATTTAGGGTTAGAATAATACTCAATAAAAATGCACTAGCACTCACAGAATTTTTCTTGTAAATAACCCCTGAATTTAAAGCATTCTTGGAATCCTATTTTCTCAGCTCATGAACAGATTTTTTTAATGTGAAGAGAAATTTCTTTTGCAAGTGAATCATTAAAACTTGGGAACAAGCAGCGTAATTATAAAATAATTCAGAATGTCCATCAAACTGTCTAGATATTCTCCAAGGTGTTATAAGTCTGACAGCTTTGGCATTTTCTACTAGTCTAGGGAGAAACTGGACAGTCCTCAATATCTGTACTATAATTAATGCTTTCTTTAAGAACCTTCTTTTCCTTATTACTTAACCTAAGTTGCTGAGAGCTAAATAAATCAACTCATATATATCTTTTTTTTTTTCTTTTTTCATCTCTCTACTTGATGGGATGAGCACATTTTATATCATTTTCTTAAAAGGTGTCCATTCATAATACTATATATGAGTTCATCTAAATAATTAATTGACTCTTGAGTTTCCTTTGGAGCTTCAGGACCAGGCTTGAATGAGATTCTGATCTTGTTATAACTGAAAACATAAAACTAAAAGAGTTTGGATTCTTGAATTAAGGAAGAAAAATATTTTGATGGCTAGTAGCTCTGTGAAGAGAAAACACCTTCCTTTTCTAAATGTTTTTTCCCTAAGAGTCTCTGAAACTAATTCTAGTCTTTTATAAAATACCATCTGGTCCAATTTTAGTCCCTAAGTATGTTAACTTCTCGGGTCCTCAAGGGGCCCAGAAAGAACTCATTAAGTGCTGTTGTGGGTCATACGGTTATTCTGGTCATAAAGTGCATGCTGAGACCACACAAATCCTAACAAAGGATTTATTTTTTAATGTGTTTCATGTACTATGTGCTCACTATACTCATGCATTCTTCATTCTACATGCTAAACTTGCTAAGTGCTGTTACTGATGAGGAAGCTGAGATGTAGAGAAGATAAGTTATTTATCCTAGGTTAGTTACAGAGCTTAGGAGTTAGAAAATGGGGAGTGTGGGAATTTGCCCTCAACAACTGTCTCCAAAGCCCATGTTCTCCAACAATATAATCTGTGGTCTCTTTCCCCCATATGTAAGATTTGGAAGTCAGACAATATGAGGTCTTCAAACAAACAAGGATTTCACAGAGTTGAAATCTGACTGACTTTATAGTCCAGCTCTGCCTATTGTCATATCTGTGACCTTACAAATGTTTTTCTTTCAGGCTTCCATTTTTCTCATGAGCAAAATGGAATAAAAATACCCAACTTCACACAGTTGTGAGGATTATGTTTAATAATATAAGTTAAATTTTTCTGTAAATTTTAACTTATGCTCTGAGTCTCAGAGTGAAATAAATGTTTTTAAATATTAATTTTTACATTTAGCAGTATCTGAGGTTCTTGGATTAGTGGGGTTATGTATAATGTTTTAGGGAGTGGAATCATGATTCCACTTTCTTCCATGAAAAATGTCTCACAGAATCATGAAACTTAGTGAAAATGATTCTTTCTTCTTAGTGGAAATGTGATTTTCTAGAAATGACTAGTTGATTCCGGAAGCCAGTAAACCTGGTTGGATGTTGTTCACCTTATGGGAAGAAGCTTCTGCAATACAATGATTATGACCACATAGGAGGGATGGGAAACATACCAAAATACAGTGGAGAAAAAAATTTCTTTATGAGTAAATGGAATATTGGCTTAAAATCAGGCAGTGGTCTTAAGGGTTCCAAATTACTGTCTGAGAACCAGCAGCATCAGCATAACCAGGGAATACCTTAGACACAAATTATCGAACTCAACCCCAGACTGAATCTAAAGCTCTAGGTAATGTCAGAAATTTGTGCTTTAATAAGACCTCTGGGGACTTCCACTGGTATGGAGTTTAAGAGGACTGATTTCAAACCAAATTGTCAATTCTTGAATAATGACTCAACATGTCTCAGTGGTAAGACATATGCAAGATATTTTCTTTCTCTGCATGTCTCTCCTTCCTTCTACAAAATGGGGGTAGAATCATATTTGCCTCTTAGAATTGTTGTGAGGATTAAACTTGCTAATAAGTTTAATGTAAAATTCTAAAATTCTTAGCAGTCCTTGCAATAAACTAAGTACTCCATAAATATAAGATATTGTTACTTGAAAGAGAGCTCTATGCCGTGAGAAAGGGTTTCCTCTGTCCTCTGTGCAAAATGTGTTTGTTATTGTTGTCCAAAGTTATGACCAACATTTTATGACTCCAGTTGCTCTTCACATCAGGTGGCCAAAGTATTGGAGCTTTTGCTTCAGCAACAGTCCTTCCAATGAATATTCAGGGTTGATTTCCTTTAGAATTGACTGGTTTGATTTCCTTGTGATTCAGGGGACTCTCAAGAGTCTTCCTCAGCACCACAGTTCAAAGGCATCAGTTCTTTGGTACTCAGTCTGCTTTATGGTCTAACTCTCACAAGCTATACATGAATATTGGAAAAAATGTAGCTTTGACTGTACAGACCTTTGTTGGCAAAATGATGTTTTTGCTTTTTAATATGCTGTCTAGGTTTATTATAACTTTTCTTCAAAGGAGCAAAAATCTTTTAATTTTCATGGCTGCAATCACTGTCTTAAGTGATTTTGGAAGACAAGAAAATAAAGCCTGTAACTGTTTCCATTGTTTCCCCCATCTATTTGCTGTGAAGTGATGGGACCAGATGCCATGATCTTAGTTTTCTGAATATTGAGTTTCAAGTCAACTTTTTCACTCTCTTTCACCCTCAACAAGAGACTCTTTAGTTCTCTTTCTCTCTCTCTTTTTTTCCATTAGGGTGACCTCTGCATATCTGAGGTCATTAATATTTCTCCTGGAAATCTTGATTCCAGCTTGTGATTCATCCAGATTGACATTTCTTATGATGTACTCTGCATATAAGTTAAATAAGCAGGGTGACAATATACATCCTTGATGTACTCCTTTCCTAATTTTGAACCAGTCCATTGTTCCATGTCCAGTTCTAATTGTTGCTTCTTTACCTGCCCACAAGTTTCTCAGCAGACAGATAAGGTGGGCAGCTATTCCCAACTCTTTAAGAACTTTCCAGTTTGTTGTGGTCTATACAAAGGCTTTAACATAGTCAGTGAAGCAGAACTCAGTGTTTTTCTGGAACTTCCCTGCTATCTCCATAGTCCAACCAGGGTTGGCAATTTGATCTCTGATTCCTCTGCCTCTTTGAAATCTAGCTTGTACATATGAAAGTTCTTGGTTCACATATTACTGGAGACTAGCTTGAAGGATTTTGAGCATAACCTTACTAGCATATGAAATGAGTGTAACTGTATGGTATTTTGAACATTCTTTGGCACTGTCCTTCTTTGGAATTAAAATGAAAACTGACTTTTCCAGCCCTGTGGCCACTCCTGAGTTTTCCGAGTTTGCTGGCATGTGAAACATCAAGTATAGTATTTTATTAGCATCCTAATTTAGAATATTTTAAATAGCTCAGCTGGAATTCCATCAGTTCCCCTAGGTTTGTTCATAGTATTGCTTCCTAAGACCCACTTAACTTCACACTCCAGGATGTGAGTAACCACACCTTCATTGTTATCTGGTTATTAGGACTCTTTTTTTTTTTAATAGTTCTTCTCTGTATTCTTACCACCTCTTTTTAATCTCTTCTGTTTCTGTAGGTCCTTACTGTATCTGTCCTTTACCATGCCCATTCTTGCATGAAATATTCCCTTGATATTTCCAGTTTTGTCTTTCCCATGCTATTGTTTTCCTCTAATTCTTTGCACTATTCATTTAAGAAGGCTTCCTTATCTCTCCTTGCTATTCTCTGGAGCTTTGCATTCTGTGCAACGTTAGATGCAAACATTTGAAAAAGCCTGGAAGATATAATTTCTAAAATTTACTCCTATCCTATGAATTCCTGAAACAATACTTTCTATGCCATGCTTAAAATAGTACTTCTGACAAAACCTCCCCCCACCAGAGCCATTTAACTGATATTATGACATACAAATAGGCTAAAATATTTTTTTCACAGGTAGCCTTTTCCCAATACAATAAAAAATATGAAACAAGCATCCATGTGCCATTTTTTCCCCCTTCATTTTCTAAATTCCTTTTCTTTTCTGGCCTCTGTTCTTCATCTAAATTCCAGATGTATCCTAACTATTCACAGATTTTCAATACAAAATCTTCCCCATACAGTCATTTGCTCTGCACTAATCTGTGTTTTTGTTTCCCCAATTCTTTAAAGGTAGGAATTGTAATGACTTTAAAGATTAATAATCATGCTCATATATCCCCATCTTACTTGGACAGATCTGTGTGCTAATATTCTCTTTGATATCCAAGTGTCAAAACTGAATGAGGACCCCTGGTAAAGATTCTGCTTCCACTTCAGGTGGCCAGGTTCTATCTCTGATCAGGGAACTAAGATCTCACATACCACATGACGTGGGCAGAAAAGAAAAAAAAAAGCTGATTGAGCCCTAGAATTTATTTTGAAATCTGGACTCCATGTATAATCAGAAATTTCATTTAATTCTGATGAAATATGTGAATGTTTTATGAACAAATGACTATGGGAGGAAAGAAGAGAGGAGGAACTCTGTGTCAGAGGGTTAGTGCTGAGACCTCATCCGGAAGATGAGGAATATGTGAAAGGCAAATCAGAGCTTGAGGTAGAAAGAAATTCCAGATGGAAGAAACAAAACTATTCAGGGGTGTTTGCTCATGAACCTCACTAATCTTTAGAATTATGTCTTGTACAGCTAGAGAGAAGGAGCAATGAGAGAAAAGCTAGAAAGGAGGAAAGAGATGGGAACCATGAAAGGATGTTACATCAACCTATGAGGCCTGTATGGTTGATTTTATCCTAATTTTTTAGGAGAGGAAAATGAGGCCCATTGAATAGAAATGGTATAGAAAATAAATAGCAGAGCCCAAACTCAAGACCAGATCTTCTCCTAACTCCCATTGGGTACATTTTATAATATATTATATATTTAGTTAGCATTTCTTTAAGTAGTAAATTTCTAATTTAGATACAAGGCTTTATACTTTGGTGTTACTTATGTTGCAGGGATTCTGGGGGGAGAGCAGAATTCCTTTAACAAGTGACCCAATATTCTATTTACTCATAAAGAAGTTTTTTCTGGTTGTATTTTTGTGCTTTTCCCATCCTAAAGCAATCAGAAGTGAAGATAAAGGGAAGAAAGGAAAGAAACTAATACTGACTGTCTACTGTGAGCCAGGGACTATGCTAGATATTTTCTCTATGTTACTTGGATTTTCACAAGAATGCTTTAAGTTAAATATTATTATTTAGTTTTTATAAGTGAAGACTTTATGACTGAGCTGTATGAAACTTGCCTAAGTAACTTGACCAAGATCATGCAGCCAGTTGAGTGACAAGCTGAGATTTGAATCTGGGTCTGCTTGACCTAGGCCCAAATCATCTCTTCACCTTATCTAACTCTGCTTCTTAGGAAAGAGTTCAACATTAAGCTCAAAACAATATGAGTCAGTAATCTAAAAATGTTGATGGAGGAAAGGTTTTAGGATAATGTCTTTAAGAAAGGACATAGGCAAGGAAAGTAATGGGACATTTTCAATGCAGTCATGTAAATAGCCTTCATTTTGAATAGCTTTTGGGCTCTACATGTCCAGAAAGACTGAGGCCAGGGGAACAGATGATTGCAAAATAGGTCATGAGGCAGCATGAAGAAGAAACAATGAGTGAGTGGGAAGACATGCACTGTATAACAAGGGGGTGGGTGTAGAATCTCTGGCTCTTGGGAGTTTTATTTGCCTGCTCAAATTATATTTTGTGGTATGCGTACCCAAAATCCATTACTCCATATTTCCCAAAGTATCAGTGTTCCAAATGGTTTAATTTTGTCCCAGAATCCCAAATAGTTAAATATTTATAAATTGCCATTGTTGAGCTAAGTTCCAGAATACACTGTACTTCATGAGAAGATGCTGTTAATTCAAGCTTCTACACTAGAATCCCTTAGTGTCTGAGAGACTGCACATCATTAACCTCCAATTAAAACAAATAAATTTATATTAAAAAAGAAGAAGAGGGCTTCAGTAACTGGTTGAGACTAGTCTCAATTTCTTTACACATCTTGGATGCTCAATTTAACTTTTCAGTGTTGCTGTACAGTATCCTGATCTTAGAGGGATATCTTTGATAAATATTTATTATATTATTGTACAAAGGTAGAAAGTAAGGTGAGTTCTGAAAAATTGAGTTCCACCTCCAGAGTACTTTAAGTATAATATGTAGTTCTTTGTATTTATATTGTTAAGTGGTTTAACTCATTGAAAGCAAAACAATGTTCCATTACTTGACTCTATGTATATAATATATTTACTTGGAATAATGACAGAGGAACTTATCATTATAGTTTTTTATTAGCATAAATTTTCCTGTTAGATGAATTATAAGTCATTTATACTTATATACTTCCATATATATATATATAAAAGTATCAGTTCAGTTCAGTTCAGTCGCTCAGTCGTGGCCGACTCTTTGCGACCCCATGAATCGCAGCACGCCAGGCCTCCCTGTCCATCACCAACTCCCGGAGTTCAGTCAGACTCACGTCCATCGAGTCAGTGATGCCATCCAGCCATCTCATCCTCGGTCGTCCCCTTCTCCTCCTGCCCCAATCCCTCCCAGCATCAGAGTCTTTTCCAATGAGTCAACTCTTCGCATGAGGTGGCCAAAGTACTGGAG
>SJYT01069118.1:50003-145148 GCA_006410635.1 Cephalophus harveyi | reverse complement strand
GGTGTTGACCATCTGGTGATGTCCACGTGTAGAGTCTTCTCTTGTGTTGTTGGAAGAGGGTGTTTGCTATGACCAGTGCATTTTCTTGGCAAAACTCTATTAGTCTTTGCCCTGCTTCATTCCGCATTCCAAGGCCAAATTTGCCTGTTACTCCAGGTGTTTCTTGACTTCCTACTTTAGCATTCCAGTCCCCTATAATGAAAAGGACATCTTTTTTGGGTGTTAGTTCTAAAAGATCTTGTAGGTCTTCATAAAACCGTTCAGCTTCAGCTTCTTCAGCATTACTGGTTGGGGCACAGACTTGGATAACTGTGATATTGAATGGTTTGCCTTGGAGACGAACGGAGATCATTCTGTCGTTTTTGAGATTGCATCCAAGTACTGCATTTTGCACTCTTTTGTTGACCATAATGGCTACTCCATTTCTTCTGAGGGATACTTATATACTTTCTAGTATATATGTATACTAGGAAGTCACTTGTCTCTTTATTATTAAAAACAATATTAAAAATTATAGGCTCATAATTGAGTGCCTACAGGCATTTTTCTAAATATTTTGGCTTTGTGACCTGCCAGGGACCAGCCCCAGTGGATCCAGGGTAATTCAAAGCGGGGACGGCGTGGTGAGAGAGATATATAGATTTAGAGAGAGATAAGGAAAGAGTTTGCAGTTAAGAGAATAGAGGAGAGAAAGAGGCTGTATTCCTTGGTTTACGTAGAAAGCCCATAAAGCCCTGAGACAAGGGACTTGAACCGTCTACGTAGGGCCACAGGCACCCACTTGAATAGCGGAAGGTGCCCCACCTTGGGCTCCCTCTTGTGTGGGTCTTAGAAGACTGGGCAAATAAGTAGACACGGCTAGCCTCTATGCCCAGACAGGAATCAGCCAGAAAATAGAGTAAGAAAGAAAAGAAGACACAGGGAAACCAGTCTTTCCAGGAACTGACCCGAGAAACTGGTCCATCCTTTATTTTCCAGGAAAAGCTTTTATACTTTTAGTTGTACATAGATATCAATGGATAATACAAAGTCATGCAGGGTCAGCAGCCCTGACCCTTATCGAGACCAGGCTTTCTCTCTGCATACTTAGCTGTATACACAGGTCTTAGGTGATTTGCATCATCTTCTGGCCAGGAGGCCTATTAGCATTTTATGGCCCTTTTCTGATAAGGGTCCGTCAACCAGAAAACTTATTTGCCTTAAAAGTGTTGTTCTTACTAAAGTCTGGTGCCACTCTCAGAAAGCACTAATTAAGGTTACATTCTTACATAGCAAGGACACAATAATTTATAACAAGGAAAGAGGAGTACAGTGATTTATAACAAAGAGAAAATTCATTAACTCAAAAGTCTAGTATTGCTAACATCAAAACTACTATATTCCTATTTCTGCATCCTGATTACAGTGATTAATATCCTCCCAGGTGCCTAAAAGATAAAGGATATGGAGGCCTGGCGGCAAACATTAACTCAACAATGAAACCCTTCACCAAACTAATTCTTAGCTCTAAAAGGCTCTATATCTTTAAGATGTTTTAAGCTTCATGCCTCTTGCGGTTGGGGGGCTGTGAACAATCACATGTGTAGTTGTAAAAGTCCAGGGGAACCTGTCAGGCAAGTTAGAGAGCCATCAGAGGGATTTGAGCTGAGACACTCCTTTCATATGCAAGACACCAGTTGGAGCTCTAAGTTAACTTTTTCTAGAGAAAGATGGTTGGGGATAGCCCCCTGTAATGTCAGAAGAGTATAGTATAGCAGATAGTAAACAGACAGATTTTGATTTTGTGGTAGATGCTCAGGCAGAGGACCCCTTGAGACTTGACTCGCCTTGCCCTGTCAGGTCTCTCCGCATGATCTTGTCATGGGTGGGATCTCCCATGCTGGCTCCCGGCAGTGACCCACATAGATCTGTGGTAACTAGCAAAGTCTGTTGGGACTAAAGCAAAGTACAGTGTGTAAGTGAGTAAATGTAGTAGTGTTCTAATGAAACTTTATTTATGGGGAGAGTGAAATTTAAATATTGCATCATTTTTTATATATTATGAAATTCTTCTTTAAAATTTTTAAGGCTATTCTTAGCTCACAGTTCATATAAAAACAGGAAGTAGATTGGATTTACCTGTGGGCCATTGTTCTAGACATTTACCTTTTTCATTTCAAATTCTGTCATCCATGTCAAGGCTTCCCTGGTGGCTTAGAGGTTAAAGCATCTGCCTCCAATGCAGGAGACCCGGGTTCGATCCCTGGGTCGGGAAGATCCCCTGGAGAAGGAAATGGCAATCCACTCCAGTATTCTGCCTGGAGAATCCCATGGACAGAGAAGCCTAGTAGGTTACAGTCCATGGGGTCGCAAAGAGTCGGACACGACTGAGTGACTTCACCTTCAGTGTATTGATGACAAAACTAAGTATCAAGAACACTAAACTGACTAGATTTGAATTTTTTTGATTTCTGTGAGTTCTGGTTTCTTTATATGTAGATTAGAGAGAGAGAGAGAGAGAGATTTTTGGTGATATTATAGGGATGAAATGAAATAATTCATTTATTCAAATACTGTTTAAAATTTTCCTAGGAGCAGAGATTTCCCTGAAATACTAAAGTTTAGGAGATGTACAATGGAAACAGCAGATGCTGCCAAGAAGCTCACAATTAAGTTTATTAGATATACAATGAATTAAAAATTGTAGCAAGTGTGCTGATTGCTTTGATAGAAAAAAAAATATAGGCCTAAGGGAGAATATAGAACAGGTGCCTATCCTAGGTTTTAGGAAACACTTTCTAGAAAACAGTGGTGTCAAATGGAGCCATAAAATGATGTCCTAAAGTGAAAAAAAAAAAAGGGAAAAAAAAGTATTCAAGGCAAGTGCAAGGTTGTGGGTAAATTCCAAAGGTGTGAGAGAGTTAGCCCACTAAGAAAACAAAAGAAATTCAATATGTCTAGGAATAGAGATCAAGACATAAAACAGATTCAAGAGCTATTGCTGAAGAAGAAAGAAGACATATGAAGACATGTTAATAGGTTTAGATATTATCCTAGGAAGAAAAGGAAACCCTGACAAGTTTTAAAGAATGATGAAATAATATTAGACTTGCATTTTGAAAAGGTCATCCTAATGCAATATAAAGAATGGATTGGAAAGTGATGAGAATGAGTCCAGGGAGACTGGTTAGAAAGTAGATTCTGTGGTCAGATGAATGGTAGCAGTGTCTTGAAATAGATTAATGGCAGAAGAAATTAAGAGAAATGGCCAAATTCAAGAAACATTGAGTAATGGACATATTTTAAAATATTTATTTTATATCTGCTTATTCTATCCACTGTTTGAGGTGCTGGGGACATAACAATAAAAACAAAACAGGTCAATATCTCCATCCTATTTTAAGAATGATGGACAACATAGAGTCAAAATTTCTAGGTTTTGTCTCTAACAACTGGGTAGATGGTGGGTTCCTGAGTTAAGAAAAAAAATAGGAGAAACAGATTTGATGTATATTGATTAAAAACTCTGACTAAAATTCTTTATAGTTCTTCCTTACTGCATTTCTCCTAAGGCTATTTAGGATTAGAGCAAAAGCTAGACAGTAGGTTTATGGCTGTCTAAAACAGATTCATCAATAACCTCAGATATGCAGATGACACCACCCTTATGGCAGAAAGTGAAGAGGAACTAAAAAGCCTCTTGATGCAAGTGAAAGAGGAAAGTGAAAAAATTGGCTTAAAGCTCAACATTCAGAAAACTAAGATCATGACATCTGGTCCCATCACTTCATGGGAAATAGATGGGGAAAGTAGAAACTGGCAGACTTATTTTTCGGGCTCCAAAATCACTGCAGATGGTGATTGCAGCCATGAAATTAAAAGACACCTACTCCTTGGAAGGAAAGCTGTATACGAACCTATATAGCATATTGAAAAGCAGAGACATTACTTTGCCAACAAAGGTCTGTCTAGTCAAGGCTATGGTTTTTCCAGTGGTCATGTATGGATGTGAGAGTTGGTCTATGAAGAAAGCTGAGCACTTAAGAATTGATGCTTTTGAACTGTGGTGTTGGAGAAGACTCTTGAGAGTCCCTTGGACTGCAAGGAGTTCCAACCAGTCCATCCTAAAGGAGATCAGTCCTGGGTGTTCATTGGAAGGACTGATAAAAAGCTGAAACTCTAACACTTTGGACACCTTATGTGAAGAGTTGACTCATTGGAAAAGACTCTGATGCTGGGAGGGATTGGGGGCAGGAGGAGAAAGGGACGACAGAGGATGAGATGGCTGGATGGCATCACTGACTCAATGGACATGAGTTTGAGTGAACTCCAGGAGTTGGTGATGGACAGGGAGGCCTGGCGTGCTGTGATTCATGGGGTTGCCAAGATTCGGACATGACTGAGTGACTGAACTGACTTAACTGATACACACATAAATTTGTTATTAAAATTACTAGGCTCTGACACTGTTCAAAACCCATACTGACTCATGAACTCATGAGTCACACTTTGGAAGCATAAAAGTAGGTTTTTTTTTGTTTTAACTGTATCTTTCTTCTGCTTCCTTAGTATCTATTTTTCTACTTTTTAACATTTTAGGGAAACATTTATCACATCATCACATCTCTCCAAAATGCTAACACAATATTAAGTATAAAATAAGCACATGGTATACACTGTCTCATTTAACTTTTAAAAACAAGAAATATACTCTAGTTATGAATGACAATGTTGGAGCTTGAAGAGGAGAAATAATTGTTGAAATTATCTAAGTTTTTCATAGCTGAGAATTAGCATAGCTGGTGCTAAAACACAGGTCTGACTGGTAAGACCTTTTAGTGCTCACCGTCCATTTGTGTGCTTCCCCACATCTCACAGACCTTTTGCAGTCAGATGGAGGTAATGTGACTAGCTCTAACTAATGTACAATAAACAGATGGCATTTAGATCAGTTTTGAGCCACAGCACTTAATAGTCAGTGAGTGGTGCTCCACTCTTTCACTTCACCTGTCATGTCAGTCAGCATTGTCCCAAGGGAAGATTCAAGAGTCCTAAGGAAAAGTGACCATATGAGGTAGAAACCCCTTTGACCAATATTATGCTAAACCACTGAGATTTACTGGTTAATTTGTTATTGCAGCATAACCTAGTCCATGACTGTAGCTTGTGAGGTAATTAATAAAGTCTCAGAATCATTGGTCTTAATCTAAAAGCTGTACAAATTGTGATTTAATAGGAAAACAGTTCAAATGCAACTGAATATATGAGTTTATTTCTCCTAGAGTCTGAAATTAGAAGTCAAACATTGGTTTCATTTTCATATATAAACTCTGAATTGGTAGATTTCCTGTAAGGTGATAATGACAAAGTTAAGATTCACAGATAAGTAATTTCACTTATCTGTGAAATTTTCACTTATCTGTTGTGATTTGGTAAAATGCTTAGTAGGATCCCAACTACAACAATTTAAAGTAAGATAGCTTTTCATGTTTTTACTTTTCCACCTAATATATCTTTCATCAATGATTTTGAATTTGATTCATTTTAAGTATAAATATTGTTTTGTTTAGAAGAATAGAATAGAATATTCCTGGCAGCTTGTGATTGTATTCATAGACTTTGGTTGCTTAAAAATAAGTAACCCCATTTATTCTTGAAAATGTCTTCTACTGTCTTGAAGTAAAAATTTCTATAATTGTATACATATGGAATTGGCTGCTAAAATGTATTTAACATGATTTCATGGATTCTAGTACAGAGATTTTTTTGAGGAAGGTTAGCATTTTAGATGTATTTATGATGTTATTTAATTATTGGTAAAGGAGTTCCAAAATCACTGCAGATGGTGATTGCAGCCATGAAATTAAAAGATGCTTACACCTTGGAAGGAAAGTTGTGACCAACCTAGATAGCATATTGAAAAGCAGAGACATTACTTTGCCAACAAAGATCCGTCTAGTCAAGGCTATGGTTTTTCCAGTGGTCATATATGGATGTGAGAGTTGGTCTGTGAAGAAAGCTGAGCACCGAAGAATTGACCCTTCTGAACTATGGTGTTGAAGAAGACTCTTGAAAATCCCTTTGACTGCAAGGAGATCCAACCAGTCCATTCTGAAGGAGATCAGCCCTGGGATTTCTTTGGAGGGAATGATGCTGAAGCTGAAACTCCAGTACCCTGGCCACCTCATGCGAAGAGTTGACTCACTGGAAAAGACTTTGATGCTGGGAGGGATTGGGGGCAGGAGGAGAAGGGGACGACCGAGGATGAGATGGCTGAATGGCATCACTGACTTGATGGACGTGAGTCTGAGTGAACTCCAGGAGTTGGTGATGGACAGGGAGGCCTGGCGTGCTGCGATTCATGGGGTCGCAAAGAGTCGGATACAACTGAGTGACTGAACTGAACTGAACTGAACTGAACTGAAAGGAGTTCCTAAACAACTTTGACATTCTATTCAAATCAGGCTTTTAAAACAATCAGTATTTTCTCTTGTGTCAATTATCTATTCATATTAAAAGTAGTTATAAATATTTAAGAATGATCAGATTTACTCCAATATTCTTTATATTATTGTTAATAGTAACAGTGCCTTAAGTATTTATAAGTCCTTTCCTTGGTATTAGATAAATTACTCTCACATCATCCTGCATGAAGTTAAAAATAAAACAAAAACCCCAAAACAAGGCCTGGAGAATTAATTTTAAGGACACATGGGTAATGACAGAACCACATTAGAATCCATTTTCGCTGACTGACACTCCAGTGTTTGTTCTATTCTGCTTTGTTGAATCATATATGAATTCCCTTTAGGTGATGTTTAAAATGCTTAATATAATAGTAATATCTTCAAAACCTCACATTTTTCCTTGATTTATCTCTAATTGTTACCTATATGATGGTACTATTTTTTTTTTTGCATAGACATTTCAAAATAATCTTATAATGATTTTATCTATTTTTTCTTTGCAAATGGTGGTAATTGATCAAAGAACATTGGAGTCAAAAATTTCATTACCATATGTAAAATAGATGACCAATTGCAAGTTCGATGGATGAAGCAGGGCACTCAAAACTGGTGCTCTGGGACAACCCAGAGGGATGGGTTGGGGAAGGAGATGGGAGGGGCATTCAAGATGGGAGGACACATGTACACCCGTGGCTAACTCATGTCACTGTATGGCAAAAGCTGCCACAATATTGTAAAGTAATTAGCCTCCAATTAAAATAAATTAAGTAAAAAAAATTTCAACATACAACTATACAATGGTAGTGAGATATTTGGAGATATAGACATGACTAGTTTTACAAATCCTTTATTCATTAAATGAATGTTTCTTTATCATTTACTGAAAAGAGTGAACTGTAGAAGGTACTGGGTATATAGTGGACAGATCCCTTTAAAGAACTGATATATATTTCTAATACCATAAACAAAAATAAACTCAAATGGACTGAAGATCTAAATGTAAGACCAGAAATTATAAAACTCCTAGAGGAAAACAATAGGCAGAATACTCTCTGATGTAAATCACAGCAAGATCCTCTATGACCCACATCCCTGAGAAATAAAAGCAAAAGTAAACAAATGGGACATAATTAAACTTAAAAGCTTTTGCACAATGAAGGAAACTACAAACCAGGTGAAAAGACAGCCTCCAGAATGGGAGAAAATAATAGCCAACAAAGTAACTGATAAAGAGTTAATTTCAAAAATATACAAGCAGCTCATGCAGCTCAATACCAGAAAAAGAAATGTCTCAATCAAAAAATGGGCCAAAAAAACTAAACAGATATTTCTCCAAAGAAGACATACAGATGGCTAACAAACACATGAAAAGATGCTCAATATCACTTATTATCAGAGAAAAGAAAATCAAAACCACAATGAGGTACCATCTCACTGGTCAGAATGGCTGCCATTAAAACGTCTACAAACAATAAATGCTGGTGAGGGTATGGAGAAAAGGGAACCTCTTACACTGTTGGTGGGAATGCAAACTAGTACAGCTACTATGGAGAAATGTGTGGAGATTGCTTAAAAAACTGGAAATAGAACAGCCAAACAATCCAGCAATCCCACTGCTGGGCATACACACCGAGGAAACAAAAATTGAAAGAGACATATGTACCCCAATGTTCACTGCTGCACTGTTTACAATAACTAGGACATGGAAGCAACATAGATGTCCATCACTAGATGCATGGATAAGAAAGTGGTGGTGCATATACACAATGGAATATTACTCAGCTATTAAAAGAATGCATTTGAATCAGTTCTAATAAAGTGGATGAAATTGGAGCCTATTATACAGAGTGAAGTAAGTCAGAAAGAAAAACACCAATACAGTATATTAACGCGCATATATGGAATTTAAAAAGATGGTAACGATGACCCTATATGTGAGACAGCAAAAGAGACACAGATATAAAGAACAGACTTTTGGACTCTGTGGGAGAAGGCAAGGGTGGGATGATTTGAGAGAATAGCACTGAAACATGTATATTACCATATGTGAAATAGATCACCAGTCCAGATTCAATGCATGAGGCAGGGCACTCAGGGCCGGTGCACTGGGATGACCCTGAGGGATGGGGTAGGGAGGGAGGTGAGAGAGGGGTTCAGGATGGGGGAACACATATACACCCATGGCTGATTCATGTCAATGTGTGGCAAAACCACTACAATATTGTAAAGCAATTAGCCTTCAATTAAAATAAATAAATACATTTTTTAAAAATAGAACTGATATATAATTAATGATGACAAAGATAACCAAGTAACTATATGCATATACTAATAAAAAGTTCTATATATGTAATAAACAGAGAACTCAGAAGAATTTGGAGGAAAGGAGCAAGAATTCTACATGGAAGCTTGACTAAGAAGCTCAAAATTAAACCGAGGCTTAAAGGATGAAAACGAGCCAGCTCAGCAAATAATTGGAAATAAAGAACTTTCATTAGTGGGAAAATCATAGGCAAATTTGTAAAGGCAGGGGAGACCTTAGAATGTCCTGGGAAGTGAAAGTGACTTGAAGTGAGACTGGTTCAAAGTGAATTTGAGGACCACATGGTCATGGGCCTCAAGGATGATGGCTGGTATAATGAGTGTAAATAAGAAGCCAGATTTTAATACAGAAAGAAGAGATAGGAAAGAAAGCAAAGAAAACTCAGTCAAAATTATGTCTAGAAAACACAGAATGAGACAATAGAAAAAATGCAAATATGTTTGTAGTTATAATAACTATATACAGGTTAAGTCAGTTGAAAGAAAATTTGTCAGACATGATTTTTTTTAATCTTAAGAAATGCAATTATTTGCTAATTTTAAATTAGACAAAATATTGAGACAGAAAACCTGAAAGTAAAGAGAGTTTTAAAATAAAAACGGTATATCAGACAAATATTAAACAAAGAAAATTTATGTAGGATTATCAGCACAAGATCAAATAGAATTTACAGCTCAAATGTAGAGGTTTATATAATGAGGATTATCTCATAAAGAAAAAAAGAAATAATTTGGAAAGAGACAGTATTCCAAATATGTTAATGAAGGGTTGTTGCTGAACCATGAAAGACGTGAAGGTTCTTGGCCTCCGGAGGAGATGAATTCAATCCGAGGCCAGTGATGAGGCTTGATTGCTCAGAGCTTTTATGTAATAAAGTTTTATTAAAGTATAAAAGAGATAGAGAAAGTTTCTGACATAGACATCAGAAGGGGGCAGTTTTTAGCCAGCTGTTATATAGGTACTTGCAGTCTGCTAATTAGAGAAAGGAAATGTCTCAAAACTCAGAGAATGGCACCAGGGCCCACACCTAAAACATGCATTTTGAGATAACATTGGCACAAGGTGAGTGTTGAGGACAATAAAACGATTGACATGAATCATGAAGAAAGGCAGATTTCCAAGCAAATACAAGTCTAAATATTTAGAGTTTAGTAAATAAATATATTTTTCTAGACTGATGAGTAAGGGAAAGATTTGTGACAAAGTCAGAAACTATGAACATACCTTCCAACAAGGCAACTGTTTGTTGTTTACAAAGTTTAAGAAAAAAGGTGTGTGTATACATATATTTTCCTTTATTAAAGTTTTAAAAGCACTCTTTTGAATCTTAAAATACAACTGAAAATACTTCAAGCTGAAGGAGAAATTTTTATCAGGATAACTGTTATTTTCCATTATTACCTTTATAATCTAATAGATGGAGAAGGAAATGGCAACACACTCCAGTATTCTTGCCTGGAGAATCCCATGGACAGAGGAGGCTAGTGGGTTACAGTCAACGGGGTCTCAAAGAGTCGGACATGACTGAGCAACTAACACAACAACACAATCTAAGAGAAGGCTCTATGAGTAATTATTTTCTTTCAACAACCTGATCTTGCCTAACATCAATGAAACCACTAACTATAAAAATGTCAATAGTATTTCATAAGACAGGAAAACTTTTGCAACATGGTGTTCATTAATTCATTTCTTAGTACAATCTTTTTATTTGTTTGAACACTTTTACTTCCATAAGTTCCTTTTCAGTCTAATCTGTTAATCTCTGGTCAGATGTAGGATGATCTGGAGTGAAGAAAGAAGGACACAGGGATCTTGAGGCAGATGGTGTGCCTGTGAACTTGTTTACAACACACTGTCAGAGAGTTCAGGAGAATGCTGTCAATAAGATGGCAGGGTAGGAGATACCAACCTCCATCTTCCCACAAAGACAAAAATTAGACAATTTAATGTAAAAATGAAGATAGCTCTGGGAAACCTCATAGTCTACTAAAGAAGCTTTAGCACATAGCAGAGCAAAATAACCTGAGAATGCTGCGCCTGCTGCTGCTGCTAAGTCGCTTCAGTCGTGTCCGACTCTGTGCGACCCCATAGACGGCAGCCCACCAGGCTCCCCCGTCCCTGGGATTCTCCAGGCAAGAACACTGGAGTGGGTTGCCATTTCCTTCTCCAATGCATGAAAGTGAAAGTGAAGTCGCTCAGTCGTGTCCCACTCTTAGCGACCCCATGGACTGCAGCCACCAGGCTCCTCCATCCATGGGATTGTCCAGGCAAGAGTACTGGAGTGGGTTGCCATTGCCTTCTCTGAACCACACCCAAATAACACATTTTGCCTGTACAGTATCATTCTGTCCACCAGACCAGCACTGTTCAGAGCCAACAGACAACTTCCTGGCCAGAGAGAGTTTTTTTGTAGGAAAATAGAGAACAGAGTGAGTGACCGGCTTCCCCAGCCTTTCAGGGCACTGCCCAAAGGACCTGACCCCAATTCCTGTCACTGGCCTGCACCTTCACTCATTTAAGCAGCTAGCCCCTTTGTAGCCATGAACTCACACACCACTGGCCCAAACTCCCAGTATCATTCTCCAGTGTCATTTACCCACCCATGGCTGGCCTCTGCAGCCATATGAGTACATGCTGACAGCCAAGGGCCCCACTGCTGCTCCTGTATTGGAAGCCAGTCCTGACTCCTAACCCAGATCTGTATCACTATCTATGCTTTTAAGTAGCCCCTATCATTCAAACATGCATGCTATGACTTAGATTTTCTGTCACTGACCCCCACTATGGTGCACAAGACTGCAACTAGTCTTTATAACCACGTGAGTCCTGTAGCTGCTCATTCACCCAGAGTTGCCCCTAGCCACTGCTCTAGGCCCTTGCCGGTGTGGGTGTGCTTGTAGATAGTCCCTGCCATCATTCCGACACCTGCAGCCAGCTCTGCATTTGAGCATATATACACCACAGATTTTAGCTCTCACGACCACCCTGGTCTTTTGTTGCTGAGATACCAATAGTCCTTGCAGATACTAAGGAACACCCCCACCCCCAAACACACACACACATGCACACACACCTCTTGCTATCAAGGATCACATAGTTTCCAATGTCACAGACCTTAGTTGCCTGAGCCAAAGAGATGCTTCACCGTCCCAAATCTTGACATATTTGTGAATTTTTCAGTTTTCTCCATGTCATTGAATTCTAGTTTCATATCTTTGTGGCTGAAAAAGTTGCTGAATAGGATTTCAGTCTTCTCTAATTCATTAAGATTTGTTTTGTGACCTAACATATGATCTTTCCTAGAAAATGTTTCATGTGCACTTGAAAAGAAAGTATATTCTGCTACTGTTGGATAGAATGTTCTATAAATGTGTATGAGGTACATGCATAGTTTCAGTCCAATGTTTCCTTATGGAGTTTTGATCTGAACAATATATTCATTGTTAAAAGTAGGATAGAGAACCCCCCTACACCTTGTCTTTAAATCTAACAATTTAATTTTAACGTGTTTCCATATAGGTCTGTTTGGATTCATCTCATTTGGAACTGCCTAGGATTTGTAGATCTGGATGTCTGTTTCCTTCCCCAGGAGAGGGAACTTTTCTCTTTCTTTTTTGTATTTTTTTTTTTTTTTACTTTTCTTTTTAAATAAGTGATCTAGTTCTATTTCTATCTTTTTTTTGTTTGTTTAGTTAAAATATGGTTGATTTATAATATTGTGTTACTTTCAGGTATAGCCATTATTTCTTTGAATCAGCCTTTCTCAATTTATTCTTCTCCAGGATCTATATAATGCAAATATTGATGTGTTTGGTGGTATCCCATATGCCCTTAAACTATTTTAACTCTTTTTCATTATTTTTTCTTTTCCTTTTTGGCCCTCTAATTGGATGAATTCCACTGTTCTGTCTCCATGTTCATTGAGTCTTTGATCCTCTTGATCTGGTCCTCTGCTGAACCCTCTATTGAGTTTTTCTGTTTAGCTATTGTATTCTTCAGTTCTGTGATTACTGTTTGGATTTCCTTATATTTTCTCTCTCTTTATTGAAATTCTCACTTTGTTAATTTACTGTTCTGACTTTGATGAGGAAATTTATGTTTTTACTTTGAATGCCTCTCAAGTAAATCACTTATCTTCCTTTCCTTAATGTCTGTAAATAAAGTTTTATCTTGTTCTATATTGGAACTTCATTTTTTGTTTCTTCATTTTCTTTGACTCTATTGGTTTCTGTGCATTAGATAAAACAGCCATTCTTATTCTTAAGGAATGGTCTCATGTAGGACATAAAACTTATCATCTAGCCTAGCTTTACCTCTTGATTGTATCACAAACCTTTGTTATTATCCAAGCCTCATTTTTTTTTTTTTTTAAGTGACTTTCAGTAGTTGAAGATATGCTAATACTTGGTAGTCTCCCAGAGGGGAATATCTCAGTCAACACCTAGATGCAGGCTAATTAGAAGTCAGACTCTCAGACAGAAGATTTTGCATTATGCAAATAAACCTCTTCCAGGGAGAAACTAAGTGATGGGCATTTCAGTCTTCTTTTGTGCTGAGCACAGTTAAAAAGTGTTTCTCTGTTTGTTTCAGTCCTGTGAGACCTATAAATGCAAGTCCATCTGGTAACAGCCAAATGATTGAGGGGTGTGTCCCCTGAGTGGCAGTTGCAAAAGCCATGGTGCCAGATGTGTGTCTGTAAGCTGCTTCTAGAGAGGCCTCAGTGGTTTGGGAGAGCTACAGGGAGAATCCTGAGATGCCATCTATTGTTATTGTTGTTCAGTCACTCAGTCATGTCAAATTCTGTGTGACTCCATGGACTGCAGCATGCCAGGCTTCCATGTCCTTCACCATCTCCAGACTTTCCTCAAACTCATGTCCATTGAGTCAGTGATGGCATCCAATTATCTCATCCCCTGTGGTCCCCTTCTCCTCTCCTCATCTTTCCCAGTATCAGTGTCTTTTCCAATAAGTCAATTCTTTGCCTAAGGTGGCCAAAGTATTGCAGCTTCAGCTTCAGCTTCAGCATTAGTCCTTCCAATGAATATTCAGGGTTAATTTCCTTTGGGATTGACAGGTTTGATATCCTTGCAGTCCAAGAGATCCTCAAGTCTTCTCCAACACCACAGTTCAAAGGCAACAATTCTTCAGTGCTCACCTTTTATATTGTCCAGCACTCACATCCATACATGACTAGTGGAAAAGCTATAGCTTTGACTATACGGACCTTCATTGGCAAAATAATGACTCTGTTTTTTATTATGCTATCTAGGTTTGTCATTGCTTTTCTTCCAAGGAGCAAGTGTCTTTTAATTTCATGACTGTAGTCACAGTCCACAGTGATTTTGGAGCCCAAGAAAATAAAGCCTGTTACTGATTCCATTGTTTCCCCATCTAGTTTCCATGAAGTGATGGGATCAGATGCCATGATCTTGGTTTTCTGAATGCTGAATTTTAAGCCAACTTTTTCACACTCCTCTTTCACCTGCTTCAAGAGACTCTTTAATTTCCTTTTCACTTTCTCCTGTAAAGGTGGCATCATCTGCATATCTGTAGTTGTTGATATTTGTCCAGCAATCTGTATTCCAGCTTGAGCATCATCCATTCTGACATTTTGCATGATGTACTCTGCATATAAGTTAAATAGTCAGAGTCAGAATAAACAGCCCTTAAAATAATCCTTTCCCAATTTTGAATCTGCTCATTGTTTATGTCTGGTTCTAATTGTTGCTTCTTGACCTGCATCCAGATTTCTCAGGAGGCAGGTATGGTGATGGTATTCCCATCTCTAAGAATTTTCCACAGTTTACTGTGATCTATACAGTCAAAGGCTTGAGCGTAGTCAATGAAGCAGAAGTAAATGTTTTTTTCTGGAATTCTTTTGCTTTTCGTATGATCCAATGAATGTAGGAAACTTGATCTCTGGTTCCTCTGCCTTTTCTAAATCCAGCTTGCATATCTGGAAGTTCTAGGTTCACATACGGTTGAAGCCTAGCTAGAAGAATGTTGAGCATTACCTTGCTAGATTGTGAGATGATTGCAATGGTGTAGTAGTTTGAACCTTCTCTGGCATTACCCTTCTTTGGGACTGTAATGGAAACTTACCTTTTCTAGTCCTGTAGCCACTGCTGAGTTTTCCAAATTTGCTGGCATATTGAGTGCAGCACTTTCTCAGCATCATCTTTTAGGATTTGAAATAGCTCAGTTGGTGTTTTGTTACCTCCACTAGCTTTGTTCGTAGTGATGCTTCCCAAGGCACACTTGACTTCACACTCTAGGATGTCTGATTCTAGGTGAGTGAGCACATCATTATGGTTATCCGGATCATTAAGATCTTTTTTTATAGTTCTTCTGCGTATTTTTGCCAACTTTTCTTAATATCTTCCTCTTCTCTTAGGTCCATACTCTTTCTGTCCATTATTGTGCCTATCATTACAGGAAATGTTCCCTTGATATCTCTAATTTTCTTGAAGAGATCTCTAGTCTTTCCCAATCTATTGCTTTTTTTATTTTATTTACCTGCACTTTTCACTTGAAAAGAATTTCTTATCTCTTCTTGCTATTCTCTGGAACTCTGCATTCAGATGGGTGTATCTTTCAGTTGGCTTCCCTGTTCTCCACTGATGACTGAGTTGTGTCCCTAGAAATTAGAGATATGACCTGCAGGCAGCAACTTTTAAAGTATTCAATAAGACCTCTTCAGGTAAAGGCTGGATGGTGGGCATTTTTCCTCTGTACTGAGCCTGAGGTGGGGAACTGCAGTGAGTCCTCTTGAGTCCATTAGAGAATGTTTCTTTGTTGGCTGTAGTTTTGTATACCATGTGGACAGAGGCCTTTTGTCCTTCAGGGCTTGATATTTTGTCCCTTGGTTGGAAGTCTTAAAAATTGAGCCTTTAGATGTTGGGTCTTAACATTTCCTCTTCAAGGAGAAATTGAGACTTCTGAGTTCCTTTCCTATTGTATATCACTGTGATGGGGTGGAGTTTATAGCAAGAGCATGTCTCAGACTTTATTATTCATTTCAATGTGTTTTTTTATTGGTGTTCCCCCAGTGTGCCAGGGTCATTTCATCTGATTTCTGGATTTTATTTTCAATATGGAATTGTTTCATGTATAGCTGTAGACTCAATGTATCTGTAGGAGGAGGGGAGTTCAGGAACCTCCTGTGTTACTATCTTAGCTGCAACCTAGTAAGGCTTATACTCAATGTTTTCAATATAGGATTAATTCCTCCACTATCTGAGAAGGCCTGACAAATAGCTGAGAAAAGAAGAGAAGTGAAAGATGAAGGAGAAAAGGAAATATATATCTATCTGAATGCAGAGTTCCAAAGAATAGCCAGGAGCAGTAAGAAAGACTTCCTAAGTGATCAGTTGCAAAGAAATAGAGGAAAACAATAGAATGGGAAAGACTAGAGATTTCTTTAAGAAAATTAGAGATACCAAGGGAACTTTTCATGCAAAGATGGGCATAATAAAGAACAGGAATGGCATGGGCCTAACAGAAACAGAAGACATAAAGAAGAGGTGGCAAGAATACACAGAAGAACTATGCAAAAAAAGATCTTAAATACCCAGATAACCATGATGGTGTGATCACTCACCTAGAGCCAGACATCTTTCAGTGTGGAATCAAGTTGACCTTAGGAAGCATTACTATGAGCAAAGCTAGTGGAGGTGATGGAATTCCAGTTGAGCTATTTCAAATCCTAAAAGATGATGCTGTGAAAGTGCTACATTAAATATGCCCGCAAATTTGGAAAACTCAGCAGTGGCTACAGAACTAGAAAAGGTCAGTTTTCATTCCAATTTCAAAGAAGAGTAATGTCAAAGAAGGTTCAAACTATTGCACAGTTGCACTCATATCACATGCTACCAAAGTAATGCTCAAAATTCCCCAAGCTAAGTCTCAACAGTATGTGTACCAAGAACTTCCAGATATGCAAGCTGGACTTAGAAAAGACAGAGGAACCAGGATCAAATTGCCAGCATCCATTGGATCATACAAAAAGCAAGAGAATTCCAGAAAAACATCTATTTCTGCTTCATTGACTATGCTAAAGCCTTTGACTGTGTGGATCACAACAAACTGTGGAAAATTCTTAAATAAATGGGAATACAGATCACCTTACCTGCCTCTTGAGAAATCTGTATGCAGGTCAGAAAACAACGGTTACAATTGGACATGAAACCATGGACTGGTTCAAAATTGGGAAAGGAGGATGTCAAGGCTGTATATTGTCACCTTGTTTATTTAATTTATATCCAGAGTACTTCATGTGAAATGCCAGATTGGATGAAGCACAAGATGGAATCAAGATTGCCCGGAGAAATAACAACAACCTCAAATATGACAATGACATGACCCTTATGGCAGAAAACGAAGAGAAACTTAAGAGCCTTTTGATGAAAGTGAAAGAAAAGAGTGAAAAAAAAAAAAAAACTGACTTAAAACTCAACATTCAAAAAATCGGGATCATGGCATCTGGTCCCATCACTTCATGGCAAATAGATGGGGAAAAATTGGTACCAGTGACAGACTTTATTTTCTTGGTCCCCAAAATCACTGCAGATGGTGACTGCAGCCATGAAATTAAAAGACACTTGCTCCTTGGAAAAAACAGCTAAGACAAACCAAGACAGCATATTAAAAAGCAGAGACATTACTTTGCCAACAAAAGTCCACAAAGCTATGGTTTTTCCAGTAATCGTGTATGGATTAGAGAGATGCAGCATAAAGAAAGCTCAGCCTCAAAGTATTGGTGCTTTTGAGTTGTGGTGTTGGAGAAGACTCTTGAGTCCCTTGGACAGCAAGGAGATCAAACCAGTCAATCCTAAAGGACATCAGTTCTGAATATTCATTGGAAGGCCTGATGATGAAGCTGAAGCTCTAATACTTTTGGCCACCTGATGTGAAGAACTGACTCATTAGAAAAGACCCTGATGCTGGGAAAGATTGAAGGCATAAGGAGAAGGGTACGACAGAGGATGAGATGGTTGGATGGGATCACCGACGCCATGGACATGGATGTTTGAGCAAGCTCTCGGTGTTGGTGATGGACTGGGAAGCCTGGCATGCTTCAGTCCATAGTGTTGCAAAGAGTTGGATACATTGACCAACTGAACTGAACTGAACTGATCTGCCTAGGCTTGGCAAGATAATTGAATGAGATGACAAAATGTGTATAAAACACTTTGAAAAGAAAGGAGCCTTATTTAAATGTAAAGGAAAGTTACTTTGTCATGCCTCAATAAAAATGAATTCCAGAATCCACAAAAGGGTATGCCGTATGGTTTGTCTCTTCTCGCTGCGTGGCACAGCATATACAAATCTCCCTCATGTGACTGAAGATGCAAATAAAGCCTATTTACTTGAAGCATTCCACCGTGGGCAAGGTGACTTGAAGTCCCAGGATTTGTTACCAGCTTCTTTTTGAAACATAGCAAGATGGCTGGTTTATATTCTAGTTGTTCTAACTGCCAAATGACTCAAAAGACCCAAAACAAAACAGCTTTCTCCAGCAGCACAAGAAGAAGCTGCCTTTCTCCTGCCTTCCAATTCTTTTATTTTAATCTTTTGTAATGTGTGCTTTCCAGATTCCAAAAATGTAAACAAAACACGTCTGTTCTGTAGTTTCTATTCTCCAATGCAAATTGGAAAAAAGAAACCATAATGACTCTTAATCTTCTTTAAACATTCCTTTTACAAATAATTTATTTCCAAATACTGGTTTTCCATACATGGTTTAGAAGGGGTGGAATGAGCTAGAAACAGGATTTATGTCAACATGTTGCATATAATGCTTTTTTTTCCTGAATAGCTAACAGCATAGTCAAAGTAGGCAGTTTCCTAGGATTTTTGTGATCATATGCTGAGGATAAAATGCTGCAAAATACTTGAGGCATTTGGGGAGAAGTGGTCATTACATTGGGAGAAAAATATCTCAAAGAAATAAAGGGATCTCAAAGGTGTTTTCTTTTCCTGTTCCTAAGAAATACATTCCTTCAAGCTATACTTTCATTATGATATAAAATGTGCAAACAACTGGGAAATATAACTTTTAAATATTAAATGAAATTTGACCCTTGTTAAATGTGTAGGTTTGAATATTTAACATCACATTCTCCTTGTAAGTTGCTTCTTTTATATGTTCTTTATGGTCTCAAATTTGTGTGTTCATTTCCCCTGTGTAGTTTCACATGACAATGTTTTCATTCATTAACAAAATTTCATAGTACATTAATAACATCAACACAGTCAAATTTCCCTGTGTGCCAGCTTCAGGGTTAAAAGAGATGTAGGGACATTTGTTAAGCCCAGGTAAATAATAAATATCACTTGAGGGGGTGGGGAGTAACAATGGCATTTGCCCCCAGCCCTAAGTTCCTTAGAGATGTATAAAAATGCATGACTTGTTCAGTCTATTAAGCAGATGCTAGTTCAGCTGTAGTGCATATGTTGGTTTTCAGACCCAGTTTTGGAGTGCAGTGGTAGAAACATACGCATGTGTGAAAATTCCAGGTGTGAGTTTAGAGAATGCCATTTAAATTTTTATATTTTTATAACTTAATTTAAACAATGATCTCATAGATATATAAATGATATTAGTTTTGATAAAGTTTGGAAAACTGATTACGAATACAGTAAAGCATGAAGTATGTGGATTTTAAAAATTATACCTTACATGAAATTAACTGATCATTAATTTTGTCTGGAGTTTTCCTAGCTCCTATAACCAGCTATTGATTTGCAGTTGTTCCTCTTGATCATTTTATCATGTGGCATTCTGAACTGTTTTATAAGGAATTGTTTTAAAGTTTATGTTTAACAACTCCTTCAACTAGGGAAACTATTTCTTAATATTTTAGCCCAAAAGAAAAAAAATATTTTATCTCCTTATACTATTCTGATACATGAAAATATACTGAGGACATTTTTTTTTCTTTACAGAAAGACAAAAATTTTTTTAAAGGTTTTAAAAAAAGTAATTTTATAAAAATAAATTTGCCCTCTTTTTATAACTCTAGATAAGAGTATAAAATTGCATGAAATAATGAAAAACAAGCAAAAACCCTTAATACTAAATTCTAGTGTTTGTTTTTTTTTTTTTCTTTTTCTTTCAGCTCTCAGGAGAAGTGATTTTGCAAATTGCCAATGCACCAGTTCTGCCCTTTAATGCTCTTGATATAGCTTTAGAAGTTCAAAACAGCCTTAAAGGTAATTTTTCTTTGAATTATAGTAATTTTAGCAAATGAAAATGTTCAACTAATTTTCAACAGGTATAAAGTCGACAACAACTATTTTACTCGGTATGGTAATGTGGCAACTTTCTTCATATAAAGGATAATGTTGAGAAGAGCTTAGAGGAATATTGGCTGCCATGTCAATAAGAATAAGGTTGGTAAAGAATCTGCCTGCAGTGCAAGAGACCTGGGTTTGATCTCTGAGTCGGGGAGATCCCCTGGAGGAGGGCATGGCAATCCACTCCAGTATCCTTTTCTGGAAAAACTCATGGACAGAGGAGCCTGGTCGGCTACAGTTCATGGGGCTGAAAGAGTTGAACACGACTTAGAGATTAACCCACCATATGCCTAATATTCAGTCAGTTCAAATTATATTGGCTGAAAGTTTGTGCTTTGAGATTGGTTTCTGTGAGGTATGGGCCGGGTCCATTTGCCTGAAGTGTTGGCTCATTCTAGATAAAGGCTGACAAGGAGGAAACCAGGAAGTTATTTCCATAGTCTCTATTTCAGTTGCTTCATGTTTGCATATATCTCTTTCTAAATTTTTTAATATCACCCTAATAATTACCTTTATTTTCCCTTTTTCTATATTTAAACCATTCAACCAAACTTTTAGTTTATCTCTATTCCCCAGATACAAAGGGCAGTGTTGTAAATAATTTAAAAGTGCACCCTCCTTCTCTTTGGAAGGCTGTAGTCCGTGGGATCGCTGAGGGTTGGACAGGACTGAGCGACTTCACTTTCACTTTTCACTTTCATGCATTGGAGAAGAAAATGGCTACCCACTCCAGTGTTCTTGCCTGGGGAATCCTAGGGATAGGAGAGCCTGGTGGGCTGCTGTCTCAGGGGTCGCACANGCTGTAGTCCGTGGGATCGCTGAGGGTTGGACAGGACTGAGCGACTTCACTTTCACTTTTCACTTTCATGCATTGGAGAAGAAAATGGCTACCCACTCCAGTGTTCTTGCCTGGGGAATCCTAGGGATAGGAGAGCCTGGTGGGCTGCCGTCTCAGGGGTCGCACAGAGTTGGACACGACTGAAGTGACTTAGCAGCAGCAGCAGCAGCTCCTTGTCTTTGAGCCACACATCTTACTACCGTATCATTTGAAAACATGCATTTCTCAATATAAAAGTAAATATTTTCACTATAGTACTTTAGCAGTAATTCTTGGAAAATGGGTCAGTCTAAAGAGCCAAACAGTTCTAGTATCTAAAGCTTTAATACTTTGAAAATTTTGACTACCTGGATTCGTTCTTAATCCAGAGAGTGCTACAATAAAATATTTTTTACCCTCAGTGATTCTTATGACTTTTATTATATTGGCTGTAAAATTGTGACCTTGGGAGCAATTGAACTGTTTAGGGCCTTTTACTCCTATACTAAATGGCCTCATATTACTCTACTCTGGGGATATTTAAGCTTGTCTCTATTTTTTTCTATTTTGTCAAGCTTCATTTTATTGTTGTCAGCATGACTACCTGTAGCAGTCACTCTATCCTCCATTTAAAAATTTCTATTTCTAGACTATTTGGTAGAGACTGAGTAACCAAGTATATGGTATTTTATAAAATAAGAATGCTGCTAAGTCACTTCAGTCATGTCTGACTCTGTGTGACCCCATAGACGGCAGCCCACCAGGCTCCCCAGTCCCTGGGATTCTCCAGGCAAGAACATTGGAGTGGGTTGCCATTTCCTTCTCCAATGCATGAAAGAGAAAAGTGAAAGTGAAGTCGCTCAGTCGTGTGTAAGCATAACTAAAGTGTTAAAAACTTCTGTGAATAATACATTCTTTGCAAGGATTTCTTTTAACCATCTATTTTATTTGTTCTGTAGACTGTTTTGCTTTATCTTTAGTTCTCACTTTCATACTTAAAAAAATTCAGTTGGTACTTCATATTATACTTAAAACTTGCAGAGAACAAATGGAAGAGACTTATTTGTATTAAAAGAAGATTTGTCTATCTATAAAGAATAACTCTCATGCATAGAAATGAGCCTCAAGGAGTATACTGTGAAATAGTAACACTGTACAATAGAATTATAAATGATTTACAGGTTGCTTTTCTGAGTTCAGATCTATGATAAATGTTTAATACCTTTGTAATAAAGATATCAAGATATAGTTTTTAAATTAAGCAAAGCTAGCAAAACCAAAAGCAGTAGCAATACTGTCATTTTTGAGTTCCAAATTCTATTATTTTTTAAACAACTGGGTGCACTTTTAAAGGGGCTTCCCTGGTGGCTCAGAGGTTAAAGCATCTGCCTCCAGTGTGGGAGACCTGGCTCCGATCCCTGGGTTGGGAAGATCCCCTGGAGAAGGAAATGGCAACCCACTCCAGTACTCTTGCCTGTGGAATCCCATGGACGGAGGAGCCTGGTAGGCTACAGTCCATGGGGTCGTAGCATTATTATTTCTATATGAGTGTTTTAATTAATGTAATCTACTTCTGAAGGTCAGAAAAAAGTCCTAATGAGTCATTGAGTCATTGTCAGAATTATATCATTACTGTTTTGTTTTTTTTTTTTTTCCTTTGTGTGTGTGTGGACAGGTAGTTAAGAATCTCTTTGAAAATACAGGAAAGTACAGTCTCTTTTTTCAGAAAATTGCACTTGTCCAAAACAGTTTGCATACAACCCTCAGACTTTACAAGATCTCCTGAACCCATTTATTCATTCACTTAACAAATATTTATTGACTATCCATGGTATTCCTGGTATAGTTATATGACCAGAAAACTAAAACATAAAACCCAGCCTCTAGATAAATAAATAAAACAAAATTAAAATTTCTACTGCTAAGAAATATATGTACACGGTAGAACAAAATTGCCATAAGTCAAAGCAATTTTTAAATTAGCTTTATGCTCAAATTGTTCTCTAATATCAATCACTTTGGTATAATTTGTATTAAGTGTTACAGAGCACAACTGACTGTGGTTGTATCCAGGGCACAATGGAGAGATTTGGTCTGGGAATATATATGTGAGAGTTGTCCCCAATGAGATTTCTAATTGAGTGCAGATAGAGGACAGGATGGAGAAGGCAATGGCACCCCACTCCAGGACTCTTGCCTGGAAAATCCCATGGACAGAGGAGCCTGGTAGCAGCAGCAGCAGAGGACAGAAAGGGCTTCCTAGGTGGTGCAGTGGTGAAGAATCCACCTGCCAGTGCAGGAGATGTAAGAGTTGGAGCCCACTGTTGGGAAGATCCCCTGGGGGCAGGCATGGCACCCAACTCCAATATTCTTGCCTGGAGAATTCCATGGACAGAGGAGCCTGGTGGGCTATAGCCCATGGGGTCACAGAGAATCAGACAGGATGGAGCACAGCACCGCAGCAGCAAAGGGACAGAAAAGGCTTATGATTTCTGGGCATGTCTACATTAGAAATAGGAACAGAAGGGGAATCTGAGAAAGAGAATGAGAAGGAGACAAAGGATAAGAGACAACTAGGTGAATGTGATATCTTGAAGCCAAGGGAATAAGAGCTTTGAAAAGGAAGGAGGGATCCACTCCATCAAATACTACTACAGGTTAAGAAATGTGAGGACCAAGTACTGACAGCTAGATTAAGCAATTTGGAGGTCACTGGTGATCTCAACCAAAGCAATTTTAGTTGAGTGGTATACAAAATTGTTTGATTAGAGGGGTTCAAAGAAAATGAGAAGTGATAAATTGGGGACTGGTGCTGTTAGATGTGGAGAAGGCAATGGCACCCCACTCCAGTACTCTTGCCCGGAAAATCCCATGGATGGAGGAGCCTGGTAGGCTGCAGTCCATGGGGTCGCGAAGAGTTGGACATGACTGTGTGACTTCACTTTCACTTTTCACTTTCATGCATTGGAGAAGGAAATGGCAACCCATTCCAGTGTTCTTCTTGGAGAATCCCAGGGATGGGGGAGCCTGGTGGGCTGCCATCTATGGGGTCTCACAGAGTCAGACACAACTGAAGCGACTTAGCAGCAGCAGCAGCAGCAACAGCTGTTAGAGGGAAAGCTTGGAGTTGAATTCAATTCAGTTCAGTCGCTTAGTAATCTCAGACTCTTTGGTGAATGCAGCCATGAAATTAAAAGATGCTTACTCCTTGGAAGGAAAGTTATGACCAACCTAGATAGTATATTGAAAAGCAGAGATATTACTTTGCCAACAAAGGTCCATTTAGTCAAGGCTATTGTTTTTCTGGTGATCATATATGGATGTGCGAGTTGGACTGTGAAGAAAGCTGAGCGCCGAAGAATTGATGCTCTTGAACTGTGGGGTTGGAGAAGACTCTTGAGAGTCCCTTGGACTGCAAGGAGATCCAACCAGTCCATTCTGAAGGAGATCAGCCCTGAGTGTTCTTTGGAAGGAATGATGCTAAAGCTGAAACTCCAGTAGTTTGGCCACCTCATGCGACAATGAGTTGACTCATTGGAAAAGACTCTGATGTTGGGAGGGATTGGGGGCAGGAGGTGAAGGGGACGACCGAGGATGAGATGGCTGGATGGCATCACCGACTTGATGGACATGAGTTTGAGTGAACTCTGGGAGCTGGTGATGGACAGGGAGGCCTGGCATGCTGCGATTCATGGGATCGCAAAGAGTCGGACACGACTGAGCGACTGAACTGAACTGAAGCATTCAGAAGAACTGTTTTAAGTGAGATGTGCTGTGTGCGGTGCTTACTCTCTCAGTCATGTCCGATTCTTTGTGAGCCCATGGACTGTAGCCCTCCAGGCTCCTCTGTCCATGAGGATTCTCCAGGCACGAATACTGGAGTGTGTTTCCATGCCCTCCTCTAGGGGATCTTCCCAATCCAGGGATTGAACCCATGTCTCCTGCATGTCATGTCCGATTCTTTGTGAGCCCATGGACTGTAGCCCTCCAGGCTCCTCTGTCCATGAGGATTCTCCAGGCACGAATACTGGAGTGTGTTTCCATGCCCTCCTCTAGGGGATCTTCCCAATCCAAGGATTGAACCCATGTCTCCTGCAGTGCAGGTAGTTTCTTTACCATCTGAGTCATCAGGGAAGCCTTTAAGTGAGATAATTCAGCATAATTGTGTATTTTTTTCCAACCTTCAGCTGAGGATTCAGGCATAGAACAGGCAGATTTGGATTTAATCAGAGCTGGGGCTTTGCTGGGAGGGGGAAATTGAGCTAAATAAGGTTAGGAAAAATAAGAGTGAGAGTGTCTGAAAAGGAGTGCTCATACTGATGGACTGAAATACCTAAACTGGGTGTGGAATAAAGTAAGGATACAAAGGGATTGAGAGTGAGCACAAAGAACAGAGGATCAATAGACCTCATTTATTGTCAATCCAAATAATTAGAAAAAGTAAGTGGAAAAGACCCACAATTGGAATTGCTGAAAATCTGATCATAAAAAGAGTGCCGATATTGGTAATGACAGCGTCAGGGTTGAGGCAGGACCATGGAAGTGTGGTAGCTGATCAACAGAGGAAAAGAGCTGTGGCAAAAGAGGCCAGACTATGTCAATGTGGATATTGATATTGTCAAGAGCTAGTTCAGTTCAGTTCAGTCGCTCAGTCGTGTCCGACTCTTTGCGACCCCATGAATCGTAGCACGCCAGGCCTCCCTGTCCATCACCAACTCCCGGAGTTCACTCAGACTCACGTCCATTGAGTCCATGATGCCATCCAGTCATTTCATCCTCAGTCGTCCCCTTCTCCTCCTGCCCCCAATCCCTCCCAGCATCAGAGTCTTTTCCAATGAGTCAACTGTTCGCATGAGGTGGCCAAAGTACTGGAGTTTCAGCTTCAGCATCATTCCTTCCAGAGAAATCCCAGGGTTGATCTCCTTCAGAATGGACTGGTTGGACCTCCTTGCAGTCCAAGGGACTCTCAAGAGTCTTTTCCAACACCACAGTTCAAAAGCATCAATTCTTCAGTGCTCAGCCTTCTTCACAGTCCAACTCTCACATCCATACATGACCACAGGAAAAACCATAGCCTTGACTAGATGGACCTTAGTCAGCAAAGTAATGTCTCTGCTTTTGAATATACTATGTAGGTTGGTCATAACTTTTCTTCCAAGGAGTAAGTGTCTCCCAATTTCATGGCCGCAGTCACCATCTGCAGTGATTTTGGAGCCCAAAAAAATAAAGTCTGACACTGTTTCCACTGTTTCCCCATCTATTTCCCATGAAGTGATGGGACCAGATGCCATGATCTTCATTTTCTGAATGTTGAGCTTTAAGCCAACTTTTTCGCTCTCCTCTTTCACTTTCATCAAGAGGCTTTTTAGCTCCTCTTCACTTTCTGCCATAAGGGTGGTGTCATCTGCATATCTGAGGTTATTGATATTTCTCCCATGTACTCCTTTTCCTATTTGGAACCAGTCTGTTGTTCCATGTCCAGTGCTAACTGTTGCTTCTTGACCTGCATACAGATTTCTCAAGAAGCAGGTCAGGTGGTCTGGTATTCCCATCTCTTTCAGAATTTTCCACAGTTTCTTGTGATCCACACAGTCAAAGGCTTTGGCATAGTCAATAAAGCAGAAATAGATGTTTTTCTGGAACTCTCTTGCTTTTTCCATGATCCAGCAGATGTTGGCAATTTGATCTCTGGTTCCTCTGCCTTTTCTAAAACCAGCTTGAACATCAGGGAGTTCACAGTTCACGTATTGCTGAAGCCTGGCTTGGAGAATTTTGAGCATTACTTTACTAGCATGTGAGATGAGTGCAATTGACAGGAGTAATTCTTATAAGAAACAGTGATTGAACCAGGAGATAAAATCTTCAGAGAATGATCAGGGACTTAAAGACACTTCATATTGTTCTGTGGATAGTGGTATAGAGGGCCTGGGAGAAAAGAGAGCTACTGCTGAAAAGTGATGTGATGGGAGCATTGTCAATAGTGGAGAGCCAGGTTTCATTCGAGGCAAACAATTAAAGAAAACAGTCTGAGAATAGGCCAGGTTACTAATCCTTTCTTTGATAGCTGTATCTAAAATCATGTCAGTATAGGGGAGACAACAAGACAAGATGAAACTGCAGTCATTTTACAGTGATTGCCACTGCAGGCCAGACATGACAAAGTCTAGATGAAACCCCCTTGAAAATCTCAGGTTCTCAGTTGGATGAGCCAGGAGCATTTTGGCTTCTTGCTGTTATATCGGACTGTTTCTTCTTTGGTTGTTGGTTATTTTTGAGTTTTGCTTCTTTTGATGTGAAGCTCCTTGGGTCTCCCTGTCACTTTCACTCAGAAAGATGTGGCCAGACTTGAGATACACCCATACTAAAAAAAAAAAGCAAAGCAAAACAAAATGTAACCCCCAAAATAGGCAAAAATTATTCCTTTATCATGACCTGGCTATAACTATTTGATCAAAGGGATATGACTAGTCACCTTTAAGCTATACCTTTTTTTAGTCATCAAGATTTAAAACTATTTGAATTATCTGAATCATAGTAAAAGATTATTTAAATGTTTGCTAAATTGTGGGCAATTTTGTTTGCTTATTCTGTTTTGACTACTTTGGTTATAACCTTAGTTTTAAAATAGGATATTTTAATGTTCTAAGCATGAATAATGGACATCACTTATCAACAACTAAGTAAATATTTGTTTCAACTTTAGCTACAATGCTAGATGATTTCACTAGCTAAACAGAGTTCCTATTACCATGTTAAATGAAACATAGTTTTATCGCTTGATACAAGCTTTAATTGTTGATATATTTTCTTATATTTCTATGACAGTTAATGGTGATTAGTCTTAAGTTCTCAACTACAGTTTAAAAAAATGACCTTCAAGGCTGAACTATAAAATACTGTTTCTCCTTACTGCTAAGAGTTTAAGTATGAAGGTCTTTGAAACCCAATTGCATTTTCAATGGTGTAATTTTTACCCCTTGACAACCAGCCATCCTGTTTATTTATTACACTAGTTTACGGTAGCAGCAGACCATTCTCTATCCTTCTCACAACCCCCAGAAAGAAGGATAATTTACCAGTGGATAATTTGTTTGAGTTGATTTATTAGATGGTTCTTGAAAGCTCATTTTGACTGAGTGACCTTGGCTCTTAATATTTGGTCAATGCCAAGCACATAATAGAGGATGAATATTTATAACATGGCTGGTGCATGGAGATATAGTATAAATAGTGACTGATAAGATAACTGACATGAATCAGATATATTTATGACAAATTAAAGTATGTCCAAAAAATGCACACACAAGCCAATGGTACTAGTTTATGGAGGCAAAGAAGAGTGTCAGGAATAAGTAAAGTTGAACTTACCACACCCTTGAACCTGGAAGCCAATTAAGGAGTAAGCACTTGATGACCTTACTAAGTTTGCAGTTTCTCACTTTATCCATTTTTTAATGCAAAAATAGCACTTCAAAATAATTAACAACTGTATAATTCTGATACTTTTTGTTTAAGTTTATAGTTTCTCACTTTATCTACTTTGTAATGCAAAAATAGCACTTCAAAAGAATTAACAACTGTGTAATTCTGATGCTTTCTGCTTTCTTCACCAGAATCCTAGATTTTAATTATTTAGCATGATTATAAAAACTACAAATGACCAAATAAAGTAAAAATAATTTTCATTTGATCTGGCTATGTACACATTTAGTGCAACCCAGACCCAACAGGAAACACAGTTTCAAACTGTGTGGCTTGTTGCCACCTCTGATTGTCTCCCTCAATGTGAAATGGTTGTTGGCAGCTTTTCCGCTGTTTTTTGAAATGCTAACAATGCTGATTGGATCTGACTTTTTTCTTTGTTTGTTTCTTTATAAGCTTTGATAATTCATTAGCATCAATCACTTCATTTTAGGAGGAGGGATAGTATTTCAATGTGATGATGCTGCATAGGCAAGCTCTATGATTTCTTTAAGATTTGTAGTTTCCTATTTTCACTAGTCACGTTGGTCCTTTACTACAATCCCAAGTGATTGGGACCTGTATAATGTCTTTTTTTTCCCCTTTCTGAGTAATGTAAGATGAATTTCCCAATTTGTGAATAAATGTGCACTTTATAAATTGCATGATCACATCCTAAGTCTGTCTGTATCCAGTCTGGTTTTAATGACTCCCAATTCAAATTCTGGACCAGCCTATAGATAGTAAAGGGTAGATATCTGGTTCTGTGTTCTCCCTGAGAAATCTGAAGCAGATCATTAAAATCCAAATATTTCCAGGGAAAGATTGTGTTTCCAAGGGAATTCTGAACCATGCCAGATTAGTAGTGGTCTGAACTAGCATTTCTGGAACTGAGTTTTTGGTGTGACAAGGACTTAAAAACGTTCTCTGAGAAGTGTCTTACATTGCTTACCCAAATTGGTAGAGAATTTTGATAAGAGATTAACCATTCATTGGGTGTAAATTCCTAAAAAAATAATGTGTTTAGTTTCAGTCTCCATTATATTTCTCTATGGATTCTGATTATATAACTATATTACAGATTGTATTTCATTTATTAATATTCCATACCTCATCCAAAAAGGAAAGTGAGACAGCTGGGTCTGCAACAAATCTGATCATTTCGAAAATGTCAGTGTTTGTCTCCTGAAATTAGATTTTCTTTCTCCTCATTTCTCTTTGAGCTCATATTTTTATTGCATAATGTTCCTTAATTATTATCCTAAATATGGTGTCTCCTTTGTTTTCCTCAAAGTTATACTTTCTTTGCTCCGTTTTACCCATCTCACAATTTGTTGCTATTCATACAGCTTTCTTTTGTGATCATCATTTTCTTCCCTGCTCTGAATACTTCATCCAAATCTGCTTGAAGGTTTCTTTTCACATGTGTCACTACATTGATTGAGATAGATTAATGACTTAGTATCATTTTTACTATCACAATAATGAACTATTATATTGTGAATTGGTTTTTCTAAGAGTAGTTTTAGGATAAAACCCTGTATCCATGACAGGATAGCACTACAATCCATTAGGCTTTAAGTGTTGCTTCACTGGAAACACTTACAAAGTCACTTTTTTTTTAAAGATACTTTTAATTATAGCTTGTAATAGAGCATAAAGTGCCCTGCCCTCATGTTGATTAATTGTATTAAAGCCTTTTCTTTTTCAGTTTCTTGGTTTAGTCAAAGCATAATTAAACTCACATGTTTTATTAAATATAAAACTCCAACTTTCTGCCTCAGGAAGAGAGTGATAAAAAATAAACCACACATTAATTTAATTCATTCAAATAAGCTTGTCCTCATTCTTCCAGAATCACCAGTAACCAGATCATGTAGTTGCAAACAGAATGCAGTGGCCACATCTGTGAGCCATAAAAAGAGCCCCTGGTTCAATTTCTATGCTAGGCAGACAGACACTGTTGGGAGAACCCATTCAATGCAATATATGAAAAGTCTTGCTAGATTTCCATCTGCCTTGGCTACCTGGATTTTTTGGATAATATTTGAATGCAAGATAATCTTTAGAGGGCAGGAGGAGAAGGGAACAACAGAGGATGGGATGGTTGGATGGCATCACTGACTCAATGGACATGAGTTTGGGTAAACTCTGGGAGTTGGTGATGGACAAGGAGACCTGGCGTGCTGCGGTTCATGGAATCGCAAAGAGTTGGACATGACTAAGTGACTGAACTGAACTGAACTGAACTGAATCTTTAGAATGTGTTGCCTCTGTTTTTAAAAGTGGCCCACCTGATTCTTCTAAACATGCCACTTTGGCATCTTTGCAAAAACAATTTCTACTGTGTTCAGTTTAGAAATAATTATCCATTGTCTTCTGGCATATTGCATTTTGAAAATAATATCCTCTTATTTATGCATTGTAGAATCAATGTTAGATTTTTGAGTATCAGCAGTGCAGTAGCTCTCACACTTCTTTCTCTACCTGCATTTTTGTTTGTTTAACTTCTTTAAATAACCAGCTGAGATGATTCATTGTGATTCATACTAAAGAAGGCAGCATGAAGAATAGAAAATGTAGGATAATAAAGGACTGTTGTTTCCCCTGGCTGAAATCATATTGGAAATTTCTTTTCTTCTCTTTAGTGATGCCACAAGATATTTTTAAGACAACATTAAGTAGCATGCATTCCCCCCCGCCCCCCGCAAATAATCTTCTATTCTGCTTTTAACTGCTGTGTTATGCAGAACATAAATCATACTTTTTCTTAGCACTATAAATCAGTGAAATCTAAGCTGTGATTCTGCAATTGTTATCACCTTTAAAATTGTGATAAGCTCAATCTGTAGAAGAGATACTGTGAAATACTATTAAAGTAAAAGGCTATGTTAGTTTGATATAAAAATATAGTTTTAGAGTATGACCAGTACATTTCATTCTTAATTCAAAATGAAATTGAGTGGGTTTTTAAAAGTACAGCCACAAAGCAGAACCAAAAGATAAATATAAACTAAAACTTTTTGAAGTATGAAACTCGAGAGGCCACAATAGTAGGCAGTAAAATCATTATTTAAAATGAGACAGTTATAAATTTGTTCAGGTGACTGCAGAACAGACATAATACACATGGGCTTCTGCCAAGCAGAAACTCATCAAGGTATGAAGTGCTACAGGATAAGAGGTTGTTTGTGCTGGTCTCAGACCCTGGCAGGTTGGAACATCTGTAGGCTCAAGGAGTGTAGTCAGCCCTGTAGTTACTGTTTGTACCCAGAAGCCTTAGAGGCCTTGTGGGTAGGACGTGTATTAAATAACTTTAAGCATCTGATCTATTGTTGGAAGGTATTTTAGGATCCTATACCAAGGGTACTAAGAACACATTTTCTGGGAAGCACCTTGCCACTTTAGGGGTCACTCCCCAAAACCCAGATAATGTGCTAAGAGCCTTACATTCTTTGTGACATTTAACCTTACTCTAACCTCATGGGCTGAGCTGAGTATTATGACCAATTTAGAGATTAAGAAATTGCCTAGGAAGGGTCTTACTAGGGTGTATACATTTATATGGTAAATTTAGGACTGGAATATAGGTCCAGCAGATTCCAGGGCCTCTGCCCTCCCACCAGCCTATGCTGTCTTCTGACTGGGGAGAAGAGCACAGGGTGATTGTTGGCTAGAAGGCAGGGAACTCTCTGAGGAGTAGGGATCTGCTTCCTCCAGTATATTTTAGTTTCTCCTGAAGTGACTTGTCTAGATCTCAATATCCATCTCTATATCCACTGACTCGTAATTCTTCCTTCCTTCACTCTTCCCTTTTCCTCTTCACTTAATATTAATACTGATTATAATATCCAGCCCTATCCTTTCTACAGAAACCTGGGAAAATGGAAGTGTTTAAGTTAGACGTGGGTTCATCCTCTAGAAGGATGAAGCCTGAGGGAAATGAGGGAAGACTAATCAATATTGTCATTTCTAGATGGAACACCCTACCTCAACTGCTTTAATATAGGTAGTTTCCAGACTTTTAAGAGTTCCATTAGAGGTTGGTTTCCATGTAATTTCATGATCTCTCAAGTTTCACTTCTTCCCTGGGATCTAATTGGAATATTGCTATACACAGTGATGTATTCCTTCATCTTTAAGAGCATTTATTTCTCTTCATAATTATTTGTTCCATGTTTTTGGATTATTTATAACTAGATTAGGAATTTATTAAGACTAGATATTTAGTCTTATGTGTCTTATAGAACCAGTACTTATAAAACAGTACACAAAATAGGACTCAATAAGTAGTTGGTGAAAATATATTTGTAATTTGCATAGAAATGGAGGAAAAATGCAAACTGTTTTCATTTGAAATTTAGAAATGCATTTCAATTACCTCTTGAATAATGTCAAGATAATTTTAATAGGTAGTCTCAATAATTTTATATTATATTAAGGTTTATATTCAATACTTATGACAAATCATTATTTTCTACCATGCTGTAAAAACTTATAATGGTTGGCTTTTCACCAAGAGCAAAGATATAAAAGGGTTCATTTTAAAGGTTGATTGTATTATACAGAGTGAATTAAGTCAGAAAGAGAAACACCAATACAGTATATTAATGTATATATATGGAATTTAGAAAGATGGTCAACTATGACCCTGTATGCAAGACAGCAAAAGAGACACAAATATAAAGAACAGACTTTTGGACTCTGTGGGAGAAGGTGAGGGTGAGATGATTTGAAGAATAGCACTGAAACATGTATATTGCCATATGTAAAACAGATAACCAGTGCAAGTTCGAGGCATGAAGCAGGGGACTCAAAGCCAATGCTCTGGGACAGCCCAGAGTGGGGAGGGAGGTGGGTGGGGCTTCAGGATGGGGGGACACATATACATCCATGGCTGATTCATGTCAATGTGGGCAAAAGCCACCACAATATTGTAAAGTAGCTAGCTTCCAATTAAAATAAATTAATTTAAAACAATAATA
The DNA here is from genome assembly GCA_006410635.1 of Cephalophus harveyi. Classification (NCBI taxonomy): domain Eukaryota; kingdom Metazoa; phylum Chordata; class Mammalia; order Artiodactyla; family Bovidae; genus Cephalophus; species Cephalophus harveyi. Next base: position 111,815 of record SJYT01069118.1, on the reverse strand, counting down.
GTCAAGAAGTAGAAAGAAAATAAATAAAGGTTGGTTGTCTAGTTCTGTATTTTTTATAGAAATATAGATGATTTATAAAGTATTAATTACTGTTATACAGCAGTGACTCAATTATGCTTACACACACATACACATGCACACACACACACACACACATATATATACAGTTGTTTTCATATCATTTTCTATTATGGTTTATCAGTATATTCAATAATGTTCCCTATACTATACAGTAGGGTATTGTTGTTTATCCATTCTATGTATATTAGGTTACATATGTTAATTTCAAATTCCAAATCCACCACTCTTCTACCCCCCACCCCCTGGGAAACACTAGTCTATTCTCTATGTTTGTGATTCTGATTCTGTTTCATAATTATTTTCATTTGTGTTGTATTTTATATTTCACATATAAGTGAAATCATATGATACATGTGTTTCTCTTTCTGACTAGGTCCATCCATGTTGCTGTGAATGGCATCATTTTGTTCTTTTTATGGCTTAGTAGTATTCCATTCTACATATGTAAAACATTTTTAATATCCATTCATCTGTCTGCAGACATTTAGGTCATTTCCATGTTTTGGCTATTGTGAGTAATGCTGCTATAAAGATAGGAGTGCATATATATTTCCAAATTTTATTTTTGTCTAGGTATATGCCCAGGAGTAGGATTGGTGTATCATATGGCAACTCTATTTTTAGATATCTGAGAAACCTTCAAGCTGTTTCCACAGTGGCTACACCAATTTATGTTTACACATACAGTGTAGCATGGTTCCCTCTTCTCCACACCCTTTCTAACACTTGTTATTCGTATACTTTTTAATCATGGCCATTCTGACAAGTGTGACATGATATTTCATTGTAGCTTTGATTTGCATTTCTTTCATAACTGATGATATTGAGCTTTTATCATCTACCTTTTGACATTTTGTATTTCTTTGGTTGTTGCTGTTGTTCAGTTGCTCAAATAGTTGTGTTGACTGTTTGCAACTGCGTGGACTGCATCATGCCAGACTCCTCTGTCCTTCACTATCATGCAGAGTTTGATCAAACTCATGTCCATTGAGTCAATGATGCCATCCAACCATCTCATCCTCCACTGCCCCCTTCTCCTCCTATCCTCAATCTTTCCCAGCATCAGGGTCTTCTCCAATGAGTAGGCTCTTTGAATCAGTTTTGGAGCTTCGCTTCAACATCAGTCCTTCCATTGAATATTTAATGTTGATTTCCTTTATGATTGACTCGTTTGATCTCCTTGCTATCCGAGGGACTCTCAAGAGTCTCCTGCAGCACCACACACAGTTTTAAAGCATCGTCTCTTTGATCCTCAGTATCTTTATGGTCCTACTATTACATCGGTACATGACAACCAGAAAAACCTTAGCTTTGACTACATGGAACTTTGTCTAAAAGTGATGTCTCTGCATTTTAAATGATGTCTAGGTTTGTCATAGTTTTTCTTCTAAGGACTAAGCATCTATTAATTTTTTGGCTGCAGTTACCATCTGTAGTGATTTTCAATTCATTTCAGTCACTTAGTCATGTCCAACTTATTGCAATCCAATGGACTGCAGCACCCCAGGCTTCCCTGTCCATCATTGATTTCCAGAGCTTGCCCAAACTCATGTCCATTGAGTCAGTGATGCCATATAACCATCTCATCCTCTGTCATCCCCTTCTTCTCCTGCCTTCAGCCTTTCACAGCATCAGGGTCTTTTCAAATGAGTCAGTTCTTCACATCAGGTGGCCAAAGTATTGGAGCTTCAGCTTCAGTGTCAGTCCTTCCAATGTATATCCAGGACTGATTTCCTTTAGGATTGACTAGTTGGATCTCTGAAGTCTAAGGAACTCTGAGTCTTCTCCAACACCAGAGGTCAAAAGCACAAATTCTTTGGTGTTCAACTTTATTGTCCAACACTCACATCCAAACATGAGTATTTGAAAACCATAGATTAGACTAGATGGATATTTATTGGCAAAGTAATGCTTCTGTTTTTTAATGTGTTGTCTAGGTTTATCATAGCTTTTCTTCCAAGGAGCAAGTGTCTTTTAGTTTCATGGCAGCAGTCACGATCTACAGTGATTTAGGAGACCATGAAAATATAGTCTCTCACTGTTTCCATTGTCTCCCCATCTATTTGCCATGAAGTGATGGGACCAAATGCCATGATCTTAGTCTTCTGAGTGTTGAGTTTTAAGCCAGCTTTTTCACTCTTATCTTTCACTTGCATCAAAAAGATCTTTAGCTTCTCTTTCCTTATTGACATAACAGTGGTGTCATCTGCATATCTGAGGTTATTGATATTTCTCCCTGCAATCTTGATTTCAGCTTGTGCTTCATCAAGTCCAGCATTTTGCATGATGTACTCTGCATAAAATTTAAATAGGCAAGGTTACAATATACAGTCTTTATGAACTCCTTTCCCAATTTTGAACCAGTCTATTGGCCAAGAGGAGCTAGCCCATGGCCAAGGTAAGGAGCAATGGCTGCACTTTGCTGGAGCAGCCGTGAAGAGATACCCCAAGTCCAAGGTAAGAAAAACCCAAGTAAGAAAGTGGGCACTGAGAGAGGGCATCAGAGGGCAGACAGACTGAAACCACAATCACAGACAACTAGCCAATCTGATCACATGGACCACAACCTTGTCTAACTCAATGAAACTAAGCCATGCCATGTGGGGCCACCAAAGATGGACAGGTTGTGGTGGAGAGTCTGAGAGAATGTGGTCCATTGGAGAAGGGAATGGCAAAACACTTCAGTATTCTTGCCTTGAGAATCCCATGAACAGTATGAAAAAACGAAAAGATAGGACACTGAAACATGAACTCCCCAGGTCGGTAGGTGCCCAATATGCTACTGGAGATCAGTGGAGAAATAACTCCAGAAAGAATGAAGGGACGGAACCAAAGCAAAAACAGCACCCAGTTGTGTATGTGACTGGTGATAGAAGCAAGTTCTGATGCTGTAAAGAGCAATATTGCATAGCAACCTGGAATGTTAGGTCCATGAATCAAGGCAAATTGGAAATGGTCAAACAGGAGGCGGCAAGAGTGAACGTGACATCTTAGGAATCAGCGAACTAAAATGGACTGGAATGGGTGAATTTAACTCAGATGACCATTATATCTACTACTGTGGGCAGGAATCCCTCAGAAGAAATGGAGTAGCCATCATGGTCAACAAAAGAGTCCGAAATGCAGTACTTGNGACATTCTAGGAATCAGCGAACTAAAATGGACTGGAATGGGTGAATTTAACTCAGATGACAATCGTATCTACTACTGTGGGTAGGAATCCCTTAGAAGAAATGGAATAACCATCATAGTCAACAAAAGAGTCTGAAATGCCCTACTTGGATGCAATCTCAAAAATGACAGAATGATCCCTGTTCATTTCCAAGACAAACCATTCAATATCATGGTAATCCAAGTCTATGCCCCAACAAGTAATGCTGAAGAAGCTGAAGTTGAATGGTTCTATGAAGACCTACTAGAACTAACACCCCAAAAAGATGTCCTTTTCATTGTAGGGGATTGAAATGCAAAAGTAGGAAGTCAAGAAAAACCTGGAGTAAACAGGCAACTTTGGCCTTGGAGTGCAGAATGAAGCAGGGCAAAGGCTAATAGAGTTTTGCCAAGAGAATGCACTGGTCATAAAAAACACCCTCTTCCAACAACACAAGAGAAGACTCTCACATGGACATCACCAGATGGTCAACACCAAAATCAGATTGAATACATTTTTTGCAGCCAAAGATGGAGGAGCTCTATACAGTTGCCAAGAACAAGACCAGGAGCTGACTGTGGCTCAGATCGTGAACTCCTTATTGCCAAATTCAGACTTAAATTGAAGAAAGTGGGGAAAACCACTAGACCATTCAGGTATGACCTAAATCAAATCCCTTATGACTATACAGTGAAGGAAGAAATAGATTTAAGGGACTAGATCTGATAGACAGGGTGCCTGATGAACTATGGACAGAGGTTCGTGACATTGTATAGAGACAGGAATCAAGACCATCCCCAAGAAAAAGAAAAGCAAAAAGGCAAAATAGCTGTCTGAGGAGGCCTTACAAATAGCTGTGAAAAGAAGAGAAGCAAAATGCAAAGGATAAAAGAGAAGATATACCCATTTGAATGCAGAGTTCTAAAGAATAAAAGGAGAGTTAAAAAAGCCTTGCTCAGTGATCAATACAAAGAAATGGAGGAAGACAACAGAATGGGAAAGACTAGAGATCTCTTCAAGAAAATTAGAGATACCAAGGGAACATTTCAGACAAAGATGGGCTCGATAAAGGACAGAAATGGTATGGACCTAACAGAAGCAGAAGATATTAAGAAGAGGTGGCAAGAATACACAGAACTGTACAGAAAAAACCTTCACAACTAAGATAACCACAATGCGGTGATCACTCACATTCACCTAGAGCCAGACATCTTGGAATGTGAAATCAAGTTGGCCTTAAGGAAGCATCACTACAAATAAAGCTAGTGGAGGTGATGGCATTCCAGTTGAGCTATTTCAAATCCTGAAGGATGATGCTGTGAAAGTATTGCACTCAATATGCCAGCAAATTTGGAAAATTCAGCAATGGCCACAGGACTGGAAAAGATCAGTTTCCATTCCAATCACAAAGAAAGACAATGCCATAGAATGCTCAAAATTCTCCAAGCCAGGCTTCAGCAATATGTGAACTGTGAACTTCCTGACATTCAAGCTGGTTTTAGAAAAGGCAGTGGAACAAGAGATCAAATTGCCAACATCCGCTGGATCATCAAAAAAGCAAGAGAGTTACAGAAAGACATCTATTTCTGCTTTATTGACTATGCCAAAGCCTTTGACTGTGTGGATAAAAATAAACTGAGGAAAATTCTGAAAGAGATGGGAATACCAGATCACCAGACCTGGCTCTTGAGAAACCTGTATGCAGGTCAGGAAGCAACAGTTAGAAGTGGACATCAAACAACAAACTGGTTCCAAATTGGAAAAGGAGTATGTCAAGGCACTGTATTGTCACCCTGTTTATTTAACTTATATGCAGAGTACATCATGAGAAACACTGGGCTGGAGGAAGCACAAGTTGGCATCAAGATTGCTGGGAGAAATATCAATAACTTCACATATACAGATGATACCACCCTTATGGCAGAAAGTGAATAAGAACTAAAGAGCTTCTTGATGAAAGTGAAAGAGGAGAGTGAAAACGTTGGCTTAAAGCTCAACATTCAGAAAACTATGATCATGGCATCCATTCCCATCACTTCATGGCAAATAGGTGGGGAAACAGCGGAAACAGTGTCAGTCTTTATTTTGGGGGGCTCCAAAATCACTGCAGATGGTGATTGTGGCTTTGAAATTAAAAGATGCTTGCTCCTTGGAAGGAGAGTTATGACCAACCTAGACAGCATATTAAAAAGCAGAGACATTACTTTGTCAACAAAGGTCCATCTAGTCAATTTTATGGCTTTTCTAGTAGTCATGTATGAATGTGAGAGTTGGACTGTAAAGAAAACTGAACGCTGATTAATTGATCCTTTTGAACTGGTGTTGGAGAAGACTCTTGAGAGTCCCTGGACTGCAAAGAGATCCAACCAGTCCATTCTAAAAAAGATTCGGCCTGGGTGTTCATAGGTAGGACTGATGTTGAGGCTGAAACTCTAATACTTGGCCACCTGATGTGAAGTGCTGACTCACTTTAAAAGATCCTGATGCTCGGAAAGTTTGCAGGAAGGAAGAGAAGGGTACAACAGAGGATGAGATGGCCGGATAGCATCACTGACTCGATGGATGTGAGTCTGGGTGAACTCCAGAAGTTGTTGATGGACAGGGAGGCCTGGTGTGCTGTGGTTCATGGGGTCACAGAGTCGGAAATGACTGAGAGACTGAACTGAACTGATTGTTTCATGTCCAGTTCTGACTGTTGTTTCTTGACCTGCATACATATTTTTAAGGAGGCAGGTAAGGTGAACTGGTTTTCCCATCTCTTTAAGGATTTTCCACAGTTTGTTGTGATCCACACAGTCAAAGGCTTTAACATCATCAGGGAAGCAGAAGTAGATATTTTTCTGGAATTCCCTTATTTTTCCATGATCCAATGGATGTAGGCAATTTAATCTCTGGTTTCTCTGTCTTTTCTAAATCCAGGTTGAACATCTGCAAGTTCTCAGTTCAGTACTGTTAAAGCCTAGGTTGGAGAATTTTGAGCATTACTTTACTAGCATGTGAGATGAGGGCAATTGTGTGGTAGTTTGAGCATTCTTTGGCATTGCCTTTCTTTGTGATTGGAAAGAAAACTGACTTTTTCCCATCCTGTGACCACTGCTGAGTTTTCCGTATTTGCTGGCATATTGAGTGAAGCACTTTGACAGCATCATCTTTTAGGTTTTGAAATAGCTCAACTGTAATTCCATTACCTCTACTAGCTTTGTTCGTAGTAGTGCTTCCTAAGGCCCACTTGATTCTGCATTCCAAGAGGTCTGGCTCTAGGTGAGTGATCATACCATCATGGTTATCTGGGTATTTAAGATCTTTTTTTGTACAGTTCTTCTGTGTATTCTTGCCATCTCTTCTTAATGTCTTCTGTTTCTGTAGGTCCATATCATTCCTGTCCTTTATTTTGTCCATCTTTGCATGAAAATTTCCCTTGGTATCTCTAATTTTCTTAAAGAGAGCTCTAGTCTTCCCCCATTCTATTGTTTTCACCTGTGTCTTTCATCAGTCACTTAGGAAGGCTTTCTTATCTCTCCTTGCTATACTTTGGAATTCTGCTTTCAAATAGGTATATATTTCCTTTTCTCCTCTGCCTTTCACTTCTCTTCTTTTCTCAGATATTTGTAAAGCTTCCTCAGACAACCATTTTGCCTTTTTGCATTTCTTCTTCTTGGGGATGGTTTTGATCACCCTCTGCCACACAGTGTTAAGAACTTCCATCCATAGTTGTTCAGGCACTCTAGCTATCAGATCTAATGCCTTGAACCTATTTCTTACTTCCACTGTATACACATAAGGGATTTGATTTAGGTCATACCTGGATGATCTAGTGGTTTTCCCTACTTTCTTCAGTTTAAGTCTAAATTTTGCAATCATGTGTTCATGGTCTGATCCATAGTCAGATTCTGGTCTTGTTTTTGCTGACTGTACAGAGCTTCTTCATCTTTGGCTGCAAAGAATATAGTCAATCTGATTTCGGTATTGACCATCTGGTGATGTCCATGTGTAGAGTCTTTTCTTGTGTTGTTGAAAGAGTGTGTCTGCTATGACCAGTGCACCCTCTTGGCAAAACTCTGTTACCCTGCCCTGTTTCATTTTCATACTCCAAGGCCAAACTTGCCTGTTATTCCAGGTAGTACTTGACTTGCTACTTTTGCATTCCATCCCCTGTGATGAAAAGGACATCATTTTTTGGTGTTAGTTCTAGAAGGTCCTGTGGGTCTTCATAGAACCATTCAACTTCAGCTTCTTTGGCATTAGTGGTTGGGGCATAGACTTGGATTACTGTAATATTGAATGGTTTTCCCTAGAAATGAACAGAGATCATTTTGTCATTTTTGAGAGTGCACCCAAGTACTGCATATCAGACTCTTTTGTTTACAATGAGGGCTATTCCATTTCTTTTAAGGGGTCTGTGCCCACAGTAGTAAATATACTGTCATCTGAATTAAATTTGCCTATTCTGGTCCATCTTAGTTTACTTATCCTCATAATGTTGATGTTCAATCTTGCCATCTCTTGTTTGACCACTTCTAATTTACCTTGATTCATGGACCTAAAATTCCAGGTTCCTATGCAATACTGTTTACAGCATTGGAGTTTATTTCTATTGCCAATCACATCCACAACTGGGTGTTGTTTTTGTTTTGGCTCAGCCTCTTCATTCTTTCTGGAGCTATTTCTCACTCTTCTACAGTAACATATTAGGCACCTACTGACCTGGGGAGTTCATCTTTCAGTGTCATATTTTTGCCTTTTCATACTCTTCATGGGGTTCTCAAGGCAAAAATACTGAAGTGGTTTGCCATTCCCTTCTCCAGTGGACGACATTTTGTCAGAACTCTCCACCTTGACCCATCCACCTTGGTTGACCCTACGCCACATGGCTCATGCTGCTGCTGCTAAGTCACTTCAGTCGTGTCCGACTCTGTGTGACCCCATAGACAGCAGCCCACCAGGCTCCCCTGTCCGTGGGATTCTCCAGACAAGAACACTGGAGTGGGTTGCCATTCCCTGATGTTCAAGCTGGCTTTAGAAAAGGCAGAGGAACCAGAGATCAAATTGCCAACATCCGCTGGATCATGGAAAAAGCAAGAGAGTTCCAGAAAAACATCTACTTCTGCTTTATCGACTATGCCAAAGCCTTTGACTGTGTGGATCACAATAAACTGTGGAAAATTCTGAAAGAGATGGGAATACCAGACCACCTAACCTGCCTCTTGAGAAATCTGTATGCAGGTCAGGAAGCAACAGTTAGGACTGGACATGGAACAACAGACTGGTTCCAAATAGGAAAAGGAGTGCGTCAAGGCTGTATATTGTCACCCTGCTTATTTAACTTATATGCAGAGTACATCATGAGAAACGCTGGACTGGAAGAAACACAAGCTGGAATCAAGATTGCCGGGAGAAATATCAGTTTGGTTAGTTTTCTGTAATTGTGTATCTAGGTCTTGGTCTGATGGATGGAGACATACTCAGCAAATCTTAATCCAGTTTTATGTTGATGGGTGGGGCTGTTTTCCCTTCCTGTAGTTAGATCTGAGGCCAAACTATGGTAGAGATAATGGTTACCTCCTTCAAAAAGACATGCCAGGACTGTTGTATTCGGTGCCCTTGATCCCACATCAGGCCACTGTCAACCCACCACTCAGCTGAAGAATCCTGGACACTGGATTCTGGCTCAAGCAAGTCTGACTCAGTCTCTTGTGGGATCACTGCACCTTTCTTCTGGGTTCTGGTATGCACAAGGTTTTGTCTGTGCCCTCCAAGAGTCTATTTCCCCAGTCCTATGGAAGATCTGTAATCAAATCCCACTGGCCTTTGAAGTCAAATTTCCTGTGGGTTCTCAATCCCTTTGCTGGATCCCCAGCCTGGAAAATCTGATGTGGGCTCTAGAACTTTTGCAACAGTGGGAGAACAGTTGTTTTGGAGCCCAGAAAACAAAGTCTGCCCCTGTTTCCATATTTTCCCCCTCTATTTGTCATGAAGTGATGGGACCAGGTTCCAGGATCTTAGTTTTTTAATGTTGAGTTTTAAGCCAGCTTTTTCACCCTCCTCTTTCACTTTCATCAAGAAGCTCTTTAGTTCTTCTTCACTTTCCGCCATAAGGGTGGTGAGGTCTCTATATTTGAGGTTATTGATATTTCTCCTGGCAATCTCGATTCCAGCTTGTGCCTTATCCAATCCGGTATTTCACATGAAGTACTCTGCATATAAATTAAATAAACAAGGTGACAATATACAGCCTTGACATACTCCTTTCCCAATTTTGAAATAGTCCATTGTTCCATGTCTGATTCTAACTGTTGCTTCATGAGCTGCATACAGGTTTCTTAGGGGGCAGGTTAGGTGGTCTAGTATTTACATCTCTTGAAGAATTTTCCACAGTTTGTTGTGATCCACATAGTCAAAAGCTTTAGCGTGATGAATCAGATGTTTTTCTGGACTCCCTTGCTTTTTCTATGATCTAATGTGAAGTGAATGTTGCTCAATTGTGTCCAACTCTGTGATCCCATGGACTATACAATCTATGAAATTCTCCAGGGGACTTTCCCTTTTCCAGGGGATCTTCTCAACCCAAGGATTGAACTCAGGTGTCCTGCATTGCAGGCAGATTCTTTTCTAGCTGAGCCACCAGGGAAGCCCTATGATCTAATGGATGTTGGCAATTTGATCTCTGGTTTCTCCGCTTTTCCTAAATCCAGGTTGAACATCTGGAAGTTCTCGGTTCACTTGTTACTAAAGCCTAACTAGAACCATTTTGAGCATTAACTTGCCAATATGTGAAACAAAAGCAATTGTGTGGTAGTTTGAACATTCTTTGGCATTGCCCTTTGGGATTGGAATGAAACTGACCTTTTTCAGTCCTGTGACCAGTGCTGAGAACTGTCTATTTATGTCTTCTGCCCATTTTCAGTTGAGTTGTTTTCTTTTGTTGTTGAGTTGTATGAACTGTTTGTATACTTGTAAATTAAACCCTTTTCAGCCTCATCATTTGCAAATATAGTCTGTAGGATGGGCTTCCCTGGCAGCTCAGTGGTAAAGAATCTGCCTACTAATGCAAGAGTTATGGGTTCGATCACTGGGTTGCAAAAATCTGCTGGAGAAGGTAATGGCAACCCACCTCAGTGTTCTTGCCTGGATAATCCCATGGACAGAGGAGCCTGGCAGAATGCAATCTGTGGGGTCAAAAAGAGTCAGACAACTAAACAATAATAACTGTCTCTAGAATGTCTTTTCATTTTGTTTATGTTTTTCCTGCTGTGAAAAAAAAAAAAACTTGTAACTTTGATAAAGTTCCATTTGTTTATTTTTACTGCTTTGGAGACTGACCTAAAAAAAAAAAATTCACAAGATTTAGGTAAGATTTACATCAGACAATGTTTTGTCTATGTTCTCTTCTAAGAGTCTTAGGAATTTCTAGGAGTCTTATGTTCAAGTCCTTAAGTCATTTTGAGTTTATTTTTGTATATGATGAGAGTATATGTTTTAACTTTTTGATTTACATGTGGCTGTCCAGCTTTCCCAACACTACTTGCTGAAGAGATAGTCATTTCCCTGTTGTATACCCTAGCCCTCATTTGTCAAAGATTAATTGACCATAGGGGTGTGGGTTTATTTCTGGGCTCTCTATTCTGTTTCACTGATCCGTATGTCTGTTCTTGCACCACTATTTTGATTATGGTAGCTTTGTAGTATTGTCTGAAGTCTGGGAGGGTTATGCCTCTTGGTTTTTTTTTTTTTTTTTTTTCCCAGCATTGTGTTGGCAATTCTGGTTTGTTATGTTTCCATATAAATTATTAGGATCGTTTGTTCTAGCTCTGTGAAAACTGCCATGGGTAATTTGAAAGGGACCATGTTAAATCTGTATGGGCTTCCCTTGCGGCTCAGATGGTAAAAAATCTGCCTGCAATAAAGGAGACCTAAGTGTGATCCCTGAATCAGTAAGATCCCCTAAAGAAGGGAATGGCAACCCACTCCAGTATTCTTGCCTGGCGAATTCCATGGACAGAGGAGCCCGTGAACTGTAGTCCACGGAGGTGTAAACAGTTGGATAGACACACACACATATTAAGTCTATAGATTGCTTTGGGTAGTATGGTCATTTTAACAACATTGCAATATTATTTCTTCTAAGCATGGGATATATTTCCATTTCTTTGAATCATCTTAAATTTCCTTTGTAAATGTTTTATAGTTCTCTGCATAGAAGTCTTTCTCCTCCTTGGTGAGGTTTATTTTTATTTTTATTTTTTTTTGACATGTTTTTAACATTTTCTTTCTGATATTTCATTGTTAATGTAAATAAATGAATTAATTTCTGTATGTTAATCTTGTATCCTGCTATCTTGTTGAATTTGTTGATCAGTTCTACTAGTTTTTGCATGGAGTCTTTAGGGTTTTCTATATATAATATCATCTACTTATAGTGATGATTTCACCTCTTCCCTTCCAATTTGGACACATTTATTTATTCATTTTTCCAACTGTTGTGGATGTCTTTCAATACTACATTAATAGAAGAAGTGAGATTGGGCCTTCTTGTCTCATTCCAGATTTTAGTGAGAATCTGGAATTTTCATCACTTAGTATTATGTTGGCTGTGGGTTTGTCATAAGCAGCTTTTATTATCTTGAGATGCATTCCCTCCATATCCATTTGTTAAGAGTTTTGTCATGAAAGGATATTGAATTTTTTCAAAGGCTTTTTCAGCATCTATTGAGGTGATCATGTGATTTTTGTTTATGTAGTGTATCATACTGATTTATTTGTGGATGTTTAATCCTCCTATGAACGTGGAATGTATCTTATTTTTTTTTAATTTTATTTTTACTTTATTTTACTTTACAATACTGTATTGGTTTTGCCATACATTGACATGAATCGGCCACAGGTGTATACGAGCTCCCAATCCTGAACCCCCCCTCCCACCTCCCACCCCATATCATCTCCCTGGATCATCCCCGTGGTTTTTGTATCTGTCTCTTATACACATCTAGATGTGTATAAGAGACAGGCATTCCATCCCCTTACTACATTAATAGAAGAAGTGAGATTGGGCCTTCTTGTCTCATTCCAGATTTTAGTGAGAATCTGGAATTTTCATCATTTAGTATTATGTTGGCTGTGGGTTTGTCATAAGTAGCTTTTATTATCTTGAGATGCATTCCCTCCATATCCATTTGTTAAGAGCTTTTTCATGAAAGCATACTGAATTTTTTCAAAGGCTTTTTCAGCATCTATTGAGGTGATCATGTGATTTTTGTTTATGTAGTGTATCATACTGATTTATTTGTGGATGTTTAATCCTCCTATGAACGTGGAATGTATCTTATTTTTTTTAAATTTTATTTTTACTTTATTTTACTTTACAATACTGTATTGGTTTTGCCATACATTGACATGAATCCGCCCCGGGTGTATACAAGCTCCCAATCCTGAACCCCCCTCCCACCTCCCACCCCATATCATCTCCCTGGATCATCCCCGTGGTTTTTGTATATGATATCGTTAATGTGCTGGATTCGGTTTGCTAATATTTTGTTGAGAATTTTTGTATCTATATTTATCAAAAATATTGGCTTGTTTTTTTTATTTTTTGGTGATGTCTTTGGTTTTGGTATTCTTGGGAGTGTTCCGTCCTCTTCAGTATTTTGGAAGAGTTTGAGAAGGATTAGTATAAGTTCTTCTTTGAATGTTTGGCAGAAGTTGCCTGTAAAGTCATCTGGTCCTGGACTTTTATTTATAGGGAGTTCTTTTTTTTTTTTTAAATTGAAGGATATTTGCTTTACAGAATTGTCTTGGATTCTGCCGAACATCAACATGAATCAGCCATAGATATACATATGTCCCCTCCCTCTTGAGCCTCCCTCCCTATCCCATCCCTCTAGGTTGTTACAGAATTCCTGTTTGAGTTCCCTGAGTCATACAGCAAATTGCCAGTGGGAGTTTTAAAATTACAGATTCTATCTGACATTTAATAATCGGTCTGTCCAAATTTTGTATTTTTGATTCAGTTTTGGTAATCTGTGTATTTCTAGAAACTTGCCCATTTCTTCTAGCTTGTCAGATTTTATATATATATATAATTGTTCATAATATTTCCTTTTTTTTTTTTGTATTTCTGCAGTATCAGTTGTTATGTCTCCTTCATGTCTTATTTTGTTTATCTGAATTCTCTCTCTTAACTTCTTGGTAAGCCTGGCCACAGACTTGTCAATCTTGTTTACCCTTATAGATAACCAGCTCTTGGTTTTATTGATTTTTTCTATTTTTAAGCTTAATATATTTCCTCTCTGATCTTTATTATTTCCTTCATTCTGCTACTTATGTTTTTGCTTATTCCTTTTCAAATTATTTTAAGTGGTAGGTTTATTCATTTGAGATTTTTCCTATTTTTTTATGGAAGGCCTGTATCAATATGAATTTCCCTCTAAGAACAGTTTTTGCTGCACACCATAGATTTTGTATGGCTGTGTTTTCATTGTCATATGCCTCAAAGTGTTTTAAATTTTCTCTTTGATTTCATCAGACTTGTTAGTTTTTTAGCATGATGTTTTTAGTCTTCATGTAATTGTTTTTTTTTTCTCATTTCTTTTTCTGTGGTTGACTTCTATTTTCATACCATTGTGATCAGAAAAGATGCTTGAGATAATTTCTAGACTCTGAAATTTGTTGATGATTGTTTTGTACACTAGTAAGTGGTCAATCCTAGAGAATCTTCCGTGAGCACTTGAAAAGAATATGTATTCTGCTTTTTTGGATGTAATGTCCTGAAAATATAATTTAGTCTAACTGTTCTATTGTACCATTTAGGATCTGTTGCCTCACTGAATCTGTCTCTAAGATCTGTCCATTGATGTAAGTGAGGTGTTATGATCTCCTACTATTTACTGTGTTGCTTTCAGTTTCTCCCTTTATGTTTATTTGTATTGTTTCATATATTTGGGTGCTCTTATATTAGGTTTATATTAATCAGCGTAAAATCCTCTTCTTGTATTGATTCTTTTATCATTATATAGTGTCTTTCTTTATCTTTCCTTGTGGGCTTTGTTTTAAAGACTATTTTGTCTGATATGAGTACTGAAACCCCTGATCTCATGTCATTTCTGTTTGAAACATATTTTTCCATTCCATCACTTTTAATCCCTTTGCCCTAAAGTGGACCTCTTGTAGGCAGCATATTGTAGACTCTTGCTTTTTCTTTCTTTCTTTTTTAATCCAATAAGCCACTCTGTGTGTTTTGATTGGAGCATTTAGTACATTGACATTTAAGGTAATTATTGATAGGTATGTATTTATTGCCATTTTGAGCTTTGTTTTTCCATTGACTTTACATTTCTTCTCTGTCCCATTTTTCTTTTGTGGTTTAATGATTTTCTTTTGTATTATACTTATGTTCTTTTTGGCGTTAGTGAATTTATTGTATATTTTTGATTTGTAGTTACCCTGTTTTTCGAGTATGTTAAACCCTTCCTATATCTACTTGCCCTAGACTGTTAGTCATATAGTCTCAAACCCATTCTAGAGGGGGAAATACCCTGCATTTGCTTACTCTCTTCCCCCATATTTTATGATTTTGATGTCATCTTTTATATCTTTATGTTCGTCCTTCTGCTGTTCATTGTGATTATCATTACTTTCACAGAAAATTTGAATTTTTAAAATCTTTGTACTGACTTAAGCGATTTATTTTCCAATTGTAATTTTTTCTTCCCTGTAGATTCTTACTTATTTTAAATTTGAAGAAAGACCTTTCAGTATTTCCTTTAGAATAGTTTTGCTTGTCTGAAAAATTCTTTATCTCTCCTCCTATTCTAAATGATAATCTTGCTGGTAGAATATCCTAGGTTTCAGATTGTTCCCTTTCAGGGTTTTGAGTGTATCTTTCCCATTCCATTCTGGCCTGCAACATTTCTGAGGAGAAGTCACCTGATAGTCTTATCGGGGTTCCCTTGTAATAAACTTTTTTGTTTTTCTCTTGTTGCCTTTAGAATACTTTCTTTAACTTTTCCAAACTTTAATTATAATATGTCTTGTTGTAGGTCTGTTTGGGACCTTCTATGCTTCCTCAATATTTGTTTCCTTCTTTAGGTTTAGTAAGTGTTCAGTCATAATTTATTTAAATACATTTTTGATCTCTTTTATTTTTTCCTTCTGGAATCTCTATTAAGTATAGGTTGGCATGCTTTATATTATCCCATAGATCTTTCATATTGCTTTAATTTTCTTTTTATTAATTTGGCTTTCTATCTTCTGTCTTTATTGGGTGATTTCCATTATTCTATTTTTCAGGTCAATTGTTCGTTCTTTTGCATTATTCATTCTGCTATCCATTGCCTTCAGCTCAGCTTCTGTCTCTCCAAATGAATTTTCTAATTTTTCTTGGTTCCTATCTATAGTTTCTAGTTCCTTTTCTTTTTTTTTTTTTTACAATAATCTGAATTTCTCTTGATAGACTTTCTTAACTCCTTCAGTACTGTCATTGTCTCCATTTAGAAACCAGTGTATTAGACTGAAGAGGTCTCTTTCATCATTTGTTCTCTCAGAGGAAGTCTCTTGGTCTTTTAACTGGGAGTCATGCTTTTGCGTCTTCATTTTCCTTATATTCTCCTACTCTGTGAGTTTAGGAGAAATAATGATCTTCTATGGTTTTGGAGGGCTATCTATGTGTGGGGCTCTTCCTGTGTAGCTTCTTTGGGTTTGGTATATTTGATGCAAGGTCTGTTTTTAGGACAGTTGCCTGTCTTCTCTTTCTTCAGTGTGTGCTGGTTGTTATCCCCTTGATAGGAGTTAAGCAGATGCAGTGACTAGTGCCCACTCCTGGGGTTCTCCGTGGTGGCAGTTCAGGCACACCTCTGAGCATGCAGTGGGAGTGGGTATAGCCTGTGACCACTCCTGGAGTCTCAGAAGGAGACACTGGTGGCCTGTGACCACTCTTGGCATCCACCTCTGGAGCCAATGAAGGCAGTGTCCTGCCCTCTGTAGGCATGGAGGGAAAGGCTACAATCTGCACCTCATTCTTCCCATGCCCTCCAAATGATGGTGACTGACCTATCAGGTGGTCCAGGGTTCCTCTTTGTAAACCACCAGCCACAGTTTCATAGGATTCCCACTCCCTCAGTCTGTCTCAGCACAGTCAACCTCAGTCCTTTCCCCAGGTCCGATCCCTGAAGCCCAGGTTCCAGCATCCATCCCCCTCCAGCACCGGCGGACACGCATGTCAGGCTGGGGAGTGCAGGGCAGCCGCACCATCTCTGCAGTTTTCCGTCTGCTGTGGCTGCCACAAACAGGCTGCTGTGCTCTCCTCTGAGACTCAGAAGCTCCCCTTCTGTCCCAGCCAATCTTCCTGATGGTGAGGGGGCTTCTCTAGATACAGGAACCTTTCCTCTTTCACAGCTCTCTCACAGGGGCACAGCTCTGACCCAACTCCTTTTTTTTTTTTTTTTTTTTTTCATACCCAGTTACATGGAGATTTTCTTGGTCTTTCAGTAGTCTGAGGTCTTCTTCCAGTGTTCAGTAGATATTCTGCGAGGATCGTTCTACATATAGATGTATTTTTTGATATATTTCTGGGAGAAGGTGAGCTTCATGTGCTACTACTCTGCCATCTTGATCACTCCCTAATTCTTTTACCCTTTATATTACCCCTTTCCTTGTTCTTCAGAGGTTTGAGGTGCCAGCCCATGGAAAGTAAAACTAGTTCCAGATTCATAAGCACTGCAAAATACAATTGGGAATCCTTATGAAAGTATATATGGGGAGGAGTGTGATACAGTAGCAGGGAGGAGAGGCATGACTTGGGGGAAGTGATAAGAAATAATGTCTATGAGAATAAAATCATTAGCAAAGCTGTTTAAGTATTTTGTGCGTGCCTTGAGCAAATGAGTTGGTACTAATTTGTATTTAGTTTGTGTGCTCTGATAGTACCAATAGTAACTTGTGTTTATATAGTGACTTAAATACTTAGAAAGTAAAATGACCATTTCCCCAAGGAAGCTGGAGAACATCAATATTAAGTAATCTGTTCATGTCCACATTGATGGTAATTAAATAAACCAGGCTCTTATATTTTCTTTATACCAAGTCCTCTTCAGATGCCATGTATTATGTGAAACTTCAAGATAATTGTATCTATCCTTACAGAAATCTCTAGCTCCCAGTTCATTTTGTTTGGTCAAATGGATTATTAAACCTGAACTGTTAAGAACTTCAATTAGTTCTCTGGCTTTCACTGTGCCTTAAATGAAGTGTTTTGTTTTGTTTTATAGTCTTAGTTTGGGGGGGTAGCTATCAGTAGAATTTAATTCTATTTAGTTTAATTTAACCTATATTTACCCTAAAATAACTTTTTAATTTTTATTTCCTTTTTATGCAACTATTATTAATATTTAGTAAGAAAGTAAAAGAAATAGCACTTGTTGATGTTCATTATGCACTAAATATCTTTCTGAATGATTTTGTAGACATAATTTAATACTTTATCTCAAATAAGACATTATCTTATTATTCAATATAAACTCAACAAGATTTTTAATAAATGACTACCATATATCAAGTATTGTGCTAGGGTACAGAGATACAAAGAGAGAAAACATATTTGCTGTTTGTGTGGGGTTCTTTTCAGTCAAGGAAAAGAGAGACAATGAAGGTAAAGCTAAAATATTGCAGATGCTATGATCACAGTATATAATTCATACATTCATTCATTATGGTTTGTCAGACACAGTTTTAAGTGCTGGGAAATGACACCTAATGACAGTGAATGAAGCAGATAAAAATCTCTTCCCTCACAGAGCTGGCATTCTAGTATTCATCCTAAGGATCATAAGGGAAAATCGTTTGGGATCATAGAAATGGCTATTAGGAATCTTTGGAACATCAGTTGTACATCAAAATGATTGAGTGAACCTCTGGGAGTAAAGCTGCTTTTCAATCTGTAGCCTCATATCCTTGAAGTAATGCACAGGGTATGCTGTGGTGGCAGCTTTCTACTATCAGGGTCCTTTCTGAAACCAACCAGTTCCTAAAGCTGTCAGTTTTCTCCACCTGCACCATCATGAAAGATAAATTCATTTAAGGCCAAATAAGGTAGAATAGTACAATTTGTCTCACTTGATTCAGTGGTAATGTCTTCAATTCTGTGGTGTACGTTAGATCAGAAGAGATTTTTCTTTCTTAAATGGAAGACTCTTAAAGATGTCGAGCTAGTTTTCTCTGTTGTTCAGTCTTTCAATTCTAGTATAATCCAAATGTGCCTTTATCCTTCTTTTTCTTTCCTTGTACAAAAAGATATCATCTATAGGTTTTCCATGTTAATATTATGATAATTTAATAATTTAAGAGAAACCATATCTTCATAAATTGTCATTATTAATATTGTTTCTTAAGAGGCTAGATATTCTTAATGAGCAAAAATATCTCTGCTTGCATCCTCATTTTGTTGTAAAATCAAACTAGATTACTAATAAATGTGGAACACACATTGAAAATATCAAAAGCCAAAACCCTGTGAACTCCTATAATTGATTTCGTTCATATTGTTAATTTTAGTGAACAGAGAGCTACAAAGAAAGTTGTAGCCCTCATTAAAACCACTTATTTCTTTACATAGTTGTCATTATTATATTTTTTATTAGATGTTTTTCTAAAAATATTGAGTCTACTTTATTTAGTCAGTAAACAATTACTGAGTGTCAGAACTATGCTGGGCTATAATGAAATGGACATATAAAATCATTCACATCAAATGAAGGTGAGAGGAAATAAAGATCACTATGTTAAAGGTTGGTATTAATAATTCTGTGACAGACATATTTTATACTACAGTTATGATTCTAATTCACTTTTCATTTTATTAGCACATAACCTCTCTACAGTGCTNTCATTCACATCAAATGAAGGTGAGAGGAAATAAAGATCACTATGTTAAAGGTTGGTATTAATAATTCTGTGACAGACATATTTTATACTACAGTTATGATTCTAATTCACTTTTCATTTTATTAGCACATAACCTCTCTACAGTGCTTCTTAAGCATTAAGATATAAGGAATAGTCTGAGTAGCATGTTGAAATTGTGATTCCTGGGCCCTAGAGAAATTCAGAAGGTCTAGGAATCTGCATTTTCACAAAACCCAGGTGCTTTGGAAGATGGTGATCCTTACCCTTAGACTTCCCTTGGAGAAAGTGTCCCTTTGCAGCCTTTCCTTTTGCAGAGGCTTTCCCAGGCGAAGGTTCCATGAGGTCCCTTTTCAGTATTCCACCTACTTATCTCAATGCCATGCCCTCAGGATTGTCAGTTGAGATTTACCAGGTTCATTTCAGTATGTTGACTTGAAGTAATCCTCTGTAGTGCAGTGCTGACCTTGTTGGAGTCAGTTGTAGCTAGGCTGAGAATGGATGAGGCAATAGTCGGTGGTGTCAAAAACTGCCTCTAATGGTGGGGCTATCTGGAAGATGATAGAAGGCCCCTCATAGCATGATAAAAGAAAGCTTTTTAAACAAGTTTAAGCACCAGCTAGGAACTGCTTACCTGTAGGGGAGTACTTTACAAGTATTTAACTCTCAATAAAAAAAATATATAAAGCAAGTACTACTATATGTTTGTTTCACATGAGGACATTGAGGCAAAATAACCCAGCATCACAAAGCTATTATACTATGTGGTAGAGCAAGGATTCGGAGAAGGCAATGGCACCCAACTCCAGTATTTTAGCTTGGAAAATCCCATGGATGGAGGAGCCTGGTAGGCTGCAGTCTACAGGGTCGGGAAGAGTCGGACACGACTGAACAATTTCACGTTCACTTTTCACTTTCATGCATTGGAAAAGGAAATGGCAACCCACTCCAGTGTTCTTGCTTGGAGAATCCCAGGGACGGGGGAGCCTGGTGGGCTGCCATCTATGGGTCTCACAGAGTCAGACACGACTGCAGCGACTTAGCAGCAGTAGCAGCAGCAGAGCAAGGATTTGAACTGAAGTGGTCTGATTCTAGGATTTGGCAGCATAATAACTATACGATTTAGCCCTTCCCTTAATCAAAGGAATATTCTTTGATCCTTTTGCTACCATCATTCATATCAGAATGACTTCCAGTAAATTACACAAACAGATGGAAAAACAAGCAAACAAAAATCATCTCAAAAGAAAAATGATATAAACATTACATAGGATAGTTTTTAGTGTCTTTTCATATCAAAAGTGTATTTCAGCTTCAAATTACAGGAATACTCTAGTAAAGCAAAATGACCCCAGTAGACACACAACGTAGGGTGACATATTCTCAGAAGAGAAGATAATTCCTTTTACAGTTTTTTTTTTTTTTCCCTTGAAACACAGGATATTCCATTAAGAGCATGAATTTTAAGTCAAAAAGATCAGTCTTCTAATTCTTACCTGTCACTTACTTACTTGATGATCTATGGCAGTTTGCTTACCTTAACTATCAACTTCTATGAAAAAACATCCCAATACAATGTTTGGTGAATATTAAATGAGATAATTGTGTGAAGTGTCTGTGTCAAATGGCTTGACAGTGTCAAGAATGTTGCATTCTTTCAACAATCAGTTTATATTTACTGGTGACATTATTATCAGCAGTGGGTTTCCTTGGTGGCTCAGATGGTAAAGAATCTGCTTGCAATGCAGGAGACCTGGGTTTGATCTCTAGGTTAGGAAAATCCCCTGGAAAAGGAAATGACAACCCTCTCCTGTTCTCTTGACTGGAGGATCCTATGGACAGAGGAGCCTGGTGGGCTACAGTTCATGGGTTCCCAAAGAGGCAGACATGACTGAGTGACTAACACACAGTAGTAATAAATTTAATACTCTTAGTAGAATGTATTAGAATATTTTTGGTGGAAAGATTTTAAAAGTTGAATTGATGGTAAATCTTCCTTTTGACATCATGACTATCAAATGTTTATATTGTGCCTTTGAGATGCTCTGATCTATGATTGTCCTACTTATCTTTACCAGGTGATCAAACCAACACCCCTCAACTGCTAGCCCTGGCCTCATGCCTGCGGGAGAGTGCTGAACTCTTTCAGTCAGATGAGATGCGTCCTGCTAATGACCCCAAGGAAAGAGCTCCCATCCGTGTGCGGATGCTGAATGACATTCTTCAGGACATGGAGAAGAGCTTCCTAGTGCAGCATGCACCGCCAGGGTTTTACAGGTAGGAAGTGTGCTCAAATTTGGTATTTTCATGCCTGTCAATGAAATATTTGTGTTTAACTTTCAGAATATACCTTCTGTGTTTAACTTTCAGAATGTACCTTCTGTGAACATAGGCTAGTTTTTTTTTTTTTTTTTAATGTGAAGTAGTTATTTTATCTACAATTTGAGGCTCATTCTCCTATCCTCAAATCAAAGTTCAACTGCATACGTGGTGAATAAAGAAAACTTTAGTTTTCTTTATATCTGTAGATATTGATATTATTTGTAGATATGTATATTATCTATATCTATGATACTAGTTGGGCTTCCCAGATGACGCTAGTGATAAAGAACCTGCCTGTCAATGCAGGAGACATACGAGACAAGGGTTTGATCCCTAGGTTGGGAAGATTCGCTGGAGAGAGAATGGCTGCTCACTTCAGTTCTTGCCTGGAGAATTCCAGGGATGGAAAAGCCTGGCGGGCAGTCCATGGGGTTGCAAAGAGTCAGACATGATTGAAGCGATTTAACAGAGCACAGCATGTGATACTAGTTAGCTGTATCATCTAAAAAATGACTAAGAATTTTTACATTAAATTCAATGTGAATCAAATGTAATATAGCTACTGAAAAACTAAATGTGTTGTAGGTTGTATTGGGAGAAATACTAAATCAGTAGATAAGCCTATGTTTTTATCCTAGTAAGTCTATGTTTACAACTTTGTGTTTAATTCTAGAAACTATTTACATTTTAAGAGGGAATTAAATATGTTTAATAACTGACTCAATGGCATGAATTTGTGCAAAGTCTCAGAGATAGTGGAGGACAAAGGAGCTTGGTGTGCTATAGCCCATGGGGTTGTAAACAGTTGGACATGACTTAGTGACTGAACAACAACAGCAAAATATTCAGGGGGGAGAGGAATTTATAGGAAAGTTGCAGCAACCAGGTTATGAGACATATTTGGTTAGAGGGCCACAATAGAGTGATTTCTGAACATATTTTCACAATTTTAACAAATACTTTAATAAAACATTGTCATATTCAATTTAATCTCTTAGAGGATCACACAAGCACATACTTGTTTTTCTGGTTCTCAGAAATAGTAGAAATGAAACAAAGAGAGCAAGTAGAGTTTCAAAAAATAAAACATTTTAATTTTTTTTTAATTGGTAACATTCATTGTGGAGAAGGCAATGGCATCCCACTCCAGTACTCTTGCCTGGAAACTCCCATGGACGGAGGAGCCTGGTAGGCGGCAGTCCATGGGGTCGCTGAGTCAGACACGACTGAGCGACTTCACTTTCACTTTTCACTTTCATGCATTGGAGAAGGAAATGGCAACCCACTCCAGTGTTCTTGCCTGGAGAATCCCAGGGATGGCGGAGCCCGGTGGGCTGCCGTCTATGGGGTCGCACAGAGTCGGACATGACTGAAGCGACTTAGCAGCAGCAGCAGCAACATTCATTGACTTCTTAATATGTCTTGGATACTATGTTAAACCCATTCCATGCATTAATTAATTTAATCCTGGCAAAGGGTCAATAGATCAGATATTCTTAGGGTCTCCATTTTACAGATGAGGAAACTGGGCTCAAAAATGCTAAATGTCATGCTAAATGACTTGCCAAAATAGTAAAGCAGACGAGAATATCCTGTCTCTCACTTTACTACTAAAATGCTTTTTTTTAAATTTTACTTCATATTGGAGAATAGTTGATTAACAAAGTGTTAGTTTCAGGTGTACATCAAATTAATTCAATCATATTTCAGTCACACCTTTTCCAAACTCTTTCACACTTAGGTTGTTAGAGAGTATTGAGCATTATGACCTAGACTATACAGTTTGCTTTGTAAATAAGTTAATTGGTATCATTTTTTTTAGATCCCACATTTAAATGATATCATAGATATATGTCTTTGTCTGACATTTCAGTGAGTATGATAATCTCCAGGTAC
Source organism: Cephalophus harveyi (assembly GCA_006410635.1). Lineage (NCBI taxonomy): Eukaryota > Metazoa > Chordata > Mammalia > Artiodactyla > Bovidae > Cephalophus > Cephalophus harveyi. The sequence goes on along the minus strand of SJYT01069118.1, from coordinate 88,477 downwards.
ATCCATGTTGTTACAAATGGGATTATTTCATTCTTTTTAATGGCTAAGAAATATTCTATTGTACATATGAACCACATCTTCTTTTTCTATTACTTTGTCAATGGACATTTAGGTGGCTTCCATGTCTTGGCTATTGTAAACAACACTGCAATGAACATGGGGTGCATGTATCCTTTCAAATCATGGTTTCTTCCAGATATATATGTTCAGGAGTGGGACTGCTGGATCATATGCTGGATCTATTTTCAATTTCTTAAGGAACTTTCATATGGTTCTCTGTAGTATCTGAACCAATTTTCATTCCCACCAAGGGTACAGCAGGGCTCTCTTTTCCACACATCTTCTCCAGCATTGGCTGTTTGTAGATGTTTTGATGATGGCCATTCTGACCTGTGTGAGGTGATATCTCACTGCAGTTTTGATCTGCAGATCTCACTGTAGTTTTGATTTGTGGATAAATTGAAAAAGCCCTGCAACCTTGGGATCCCACTTGATCATGGTGTGCAACAATTTTAACATATTGTTGGATTCATTTTGCTAGTTTTTTGTTGAGGATTTTTACATGTATATTCGTCAGTGATATTAACCTGTACTTTTCTGTGGCATCTTTGTCTGGTTTTTGGTATCAGAGTGATGGTAGCCTCACAGAATGTGTTTGGAAGTGTCCCTTCCTCTGAAATACTTTGAAATACGTCAGAAAAATAGATGTTAGCTTCAGAAGGATAGGTGCTAACTCTCCTCTAAGTGTTTGGCAGGACTTATCTGTGAAGCCCTCTGATCCTGGACTTTTGTTTCTTGGGAGATTTTTTTTTTTGTAATGTTCCCTGAATTTTCTCCTTGAAAAACATTAGTTATTAGTATAAAAACATGCATTTATACCAAGTTCAGTTGTGGGCCTTTTGGTTTTGAGCTATTGCTGTTGTTCAGTCACTGCAAGTTGTGTCACTCTCTGCAACCCCACGGACTGCAGCATACCAGGCCTCCCTGTCCTTCACCATCTCCCAGAGTTTGCCTAAGTTCACATCCATTGAATTGATGATGCCATACAACCATCTCATCCTCAATCACCTGTTCTCTTTCTGCCTTCAATCTTTCCAAGCATCAGGGTCTTTTCCAGTGAATCAGATCTTCACATCAGGTGGCCAAAGTATTGGAGCTTCAGCTTTAGCATCAATCATTCCAATGAATATTCAGGGTTGATTTCTTTTAGGATTGACTGGTTTGATCTACTTGCAGTCTAAGGGACTCTCAAGAATCTTCTCCAGCACCAGGGTTTGAAGGCATCAATTCTTTGGTGCTCTGCTGTCCTTATGATCCAACTCTCACATCTGTACATGACTACTGGAAAGGCCGTGGCCTTGGCTATATGGACCTTTGTTGGCACAGTGATTTTTTTCTTTTTTTTTTTTGCTTTTTCATATGCTGTCTAGGTTTGTCATAGCTTTTCTTCCAAGGAGCAGGTGTCTTTTAATTTCATGGCTGTAGTCATTTCTACAGTGATTTTAGAGCCCAAAAGAGGAAATAAGTTACTGCTTTCACCTTTTCCCCTTCTGTTTGCCATGAAATGATGGGGCTGGATGCCATGATCTTAGTTTTTTGGGTTTTTTTAATACTAAGTTTTAAGCCAATGTTTTCACTCATTTTTCCTAGTTTCCCTTCATTTTTTGCCATTAAACTGGTATTATCTGCATATCTGAGGTTGTTGATATTTCTCCCAGCAATCTTGATTCCAAATTGTAACTCATCCATCCTGGCATTTTCCATGATGTGCTCCCATAAGTTCAATAAACAGGGTGACAATAAACAGCCTTGTCATACTCCTTTCTCAATTTTGAACCAGTCAGTTCAAAACTGTTGCTTCTTGACCCATATACAAGAGTCTCAGGAGACAGGTAAGAGAGTCTGGTATTCCTGTCTCTTTGAGCTATACATTATATAATTTAGAATCAGTGACTCTCTGCTTGTAAAAATGCTAGCAAGTTGATCTTTAAAATTTTTAGCATCTTGAAATTGAAAATGGACTAATTGTGTCTACCTGGACCTTAAGGGAAAAAGCAGAAGAAACGCTGGTGCTTGTTTCAGTTTTTTCACAGTACGGTATATACTCCAGTGTACACTCCAGTACTCATCTGGTGTACAGTCCAAGTACACATCTGGAGCACATCTGTTTCACCTGTACATTGTATACAGTCCCATGTACAGTAGTGTACAGCCAGTGTACATTGTGTACAGTCCAGTGTACAGTCCATGCACATCCAATGTATACTGTATACAGTCAGTGTACAGTATAGTGTACAGCCAGTGTACATTGTATGTTCTAGTATACATTCCAGTGTACAGTCCAGTAAACACTCCAGTGCACATCTGTACAGTCCAAGTGCACAGTTGGACACAGCTGGAACACATCTAGAAGACATCTGGAGAATCAGATATACAGACCAAGAGCACAGCTGGAATACATCTGGAGCACAGCTGGACAATCAGATATACAGGCCAAGTGCACAGAAGGAACACAGCTGGAAAATATCTGGAGCATAGCTGGACACATTTGGAGAATGATGTTCAGGCCAAATGCATAGCTGGGTGCATCTGGGACACATGTGGGCACATCTGGTATACAGTCCACCATATGTCCAGTGTACAGTTCAGTGGACACCAGTGTACAGTGCTATACACTCCAATGTATGTCCAGTGTACACTCCAGTGTACATCCAGTGTACATTCCACTGTATGTCCAATGTATGGTGCAATGTATGTTCAGTGTGTCTCTTCTCCAGGTCCATAAAATCCTATGAATGGCTTTAGAGTCATTCTTAGAAGAAATGGCAAAGAAACAGATAGTCAACAGATTCAAAGAAGGAAGGATAAAAGGAATAAAATTTAAGTGAACTGAAAACTGGATTGCTTGACACTGAATTCAGGTCAGTGATGTGCCAGAGCTCTCTTGTTCTGGCCCACACAAGCAACATTAAAAACATCAGGAATTTTGCCAGCTGATTGTCAAGCCCTTTGTAGCTTGAAATTAGCAAGCACTACACATCAGGACTTTTGGTTATTAGGAAGTCTCAGTTCAAGTGGACAATTGACATCCCTGATTATGGTACAGTCAGTCCAAGCTCACGTCCATGCAACAGGTGATGCTACTGAAACTCCTGCGTGCCAGTGTCTGGCAGTTCATATCCTAAGTATCTCCCTGGTGTGTTCCTTTTCTCTCATCCTGCCATCTCTGTCTTAGTTCTATCTTGATGGTCTCTGCCCTAGATGACTGCTGTTGCCTCCCCGCCAACTCTACCACTGGAACAAGATTATTTTTAAATCTACCATTAGGACTTCCCTGGAGGTCCAGTGGCTAAGACTCCACACTCCCACTGCAGGCATGTAGGTTCGACTCCTGGTCAGGAAATTAAGATCCTACATGCCTCAATGTGTCTCATGATTTCCTAAAGTTCATCAGGGTGGACTGGGCTCCCCTGAGATGCATGGAGCCTCTGCGGCTCATTCTGCATCTTGTTCTCGGGTAGTAGGAGCAGAAGCGTTGCTGGGCCATTGGGTCACCATGAGCACAAGTGGAGAGGCTCTTTAATCTACTCTTTGCCTCTCAGTTGCCATGAACAGAGAGCAGTGATACTCTAATGTGTGCTTCCTGATTTCTGAGGCCTCAGAACCATATCCAGTTTCTCCTGCCTGATCCTCTCAGAGGTTCTTCAGGATTGTTGTAGACTGAGGTCCCAAAACCTGTCTGTGCTGTACTGCAGTTCCTTATACCTCTAGGAGCTCCACTAGCTTCCCACAGTAACTAGAGGAGAAAACCAGCAATATAAGATCTCTACCTTCAAGGAGTTTAATTCAAGAGGTAAAATATATAAATCATCATAAATTTCCAGAATACTTATTCAAAGTACTCAATGAATGCTACAGGTAAGGTGTGCTGTTGGGATTCACAGAAGAGAAATTACCTTGTGGCAGTCAGAAACTTTACAGAGGAAAGGAAAAATTTATCTGGTCTTCAGGGAATGGTAGGATACCCAGTAAATTTGGGAGTGCTATAGACTGAATGTTTGTGTCCTCCTAAAATTTGTATGTTGAGACCTAATGATAATGTTTGGAGATGGGGTCTTTAGAAGATAATTAGGTCGTGAGGACGCTCATAAATGGGATTAGCACCCTTGCAAAAGAAACCTCCTTCACCCATACTGCTATGTGAAGACAGAGTCGTCTATAGTTCACCAAGCAACCCCTAACCAAACATGGAATCTGCTGGCACCTTGATCTTGGACTTCTCAGCCTCCAGAACTGTGGGAAATAATATTTGTGGTGTTTATAACTCACTCAGTACATAGTGTTCTGTTGTAGCAGCCCAAACTAACCAACAAAGGGAGCATTACCAGGGAAGGATAGAGTGAATAGAGAGACATGAAGGAGAAGTTGTGTGTGGTGTGCTGGGGAGCAAAGCACAGAAAGTGGAGTCTTCTGAATTGTTATTGGGTTCATGATTGTGGAAAGGTAGGAAGGAACCCAGTGATAGCGTTCCATGCATGCTCTGTTGAGAGCTTTGGGCTTTATTTTTTTACATAAAAGACGCTATTAACAAACCTGTGTTAACTTATCTGGTCTTCCAAATAGGGTGCCCTGGAGCTGGGAAGTCAGAGAAACTGTGGATTTAGGAAATGCATGAAATGGTGAGAATATGATTTGGCATGTTGTTGTCAGAAATGAAAAGCAAATCCAATTTGGGAGATGGTATTAAGGAAGAATGGGAAAATTTAACCAACTAGTGGCTGTGGGGATTTTACTTTAGGGTTCACATGGAGCTAGGCAGATGAACCAGTGTTGAGTAGTAGAAAGAGTCTCCTCTCCGCCCACTTCTCCAGACAGTTAGTTAGGACACTCAATATCTTTGCTCTCTATGTAACTGTATGGAAATCTGTTAAGAAAAGTAACTTCCAAAGTCCTTTTCCTCTAAAAATCTGATTTAATGCACGTTCACTGCCTTAACCCTCCCAAACTCTACAGTCAAGGGGAATCCTACTAATCCTGAGAAAGAAGTATAAGAAAGAGCACAATGATAGACTGTAATAGTATGATGAAAAGGTGCTAAGAGCTCCAGAGGTACTGAGATTGGTAGGCAATGGGGAGCAGACACAATGATGTATATGATCAGGGACTATCTAAGGAAAGTGTGTTGAAAACTACAAAACATTGCAAAGATATTACTATTATCAAAACTCAGCAATTCAAGATCTAACTTGTTGCCCCTGAGTAGGGAGGAGATTATGTATTTTCTTAAGAATTCTGAATCTTCTCTCTCCCTCCTTCTTTTATTGTAGTTCTAATATGGACTGCTTTCCTGCTCCAGGGAACTGGCATATCTGCAGATGATATATTGTGGCATCTGTGTTTTGTTGTTGGACTCCTTTTAGCTCCCTATAGTTCCCAGCAAAGGTAGACTAAGCAGTATGATCCAGTAATCTATTCATTCTCCAATAAAATATATATTTACTAAAAATAGAGCGGTTTTAGGTTTAGAGGAAAATTGAGCAGAAAGGACAGAGTTTCATACAACCCTTCATAGGCACAAACAGTTCCCTCAGCTCTCAACACATAGTTCCCTATTATTAACATCTTATAGCAGTGTAGTACATTTGTTACAGTTGATGAGCCAATGTTGATGTATTATTACTTAAGTTCATATTTATATTAAGATTCATTTTTGTTTGTTCTTTACATTCTATGGATTTTGACAAATGTTTAATGACACACAGCCACCATTTCAGTATCATAGTTTTTTTGCCCTAAAAAAATCTGTGTTCTACCTATCTCTCCCTCCACATCTGGCAATCACTGATCTTTTTACTGTCTCCAAGTCATATAGTTTGAATCATACAGCATGTAACCTTCTCATTTAGGCCTAATCACTAAGCAATATGAATTTGTTTCTTTCATATTAATTTCTCTTTATCACTGAACAATATTCCACTGCACAGATGTACTAGTTTGTTTATCCATACACCAATTGGAAGACATTTTAGTTGCTTTCAAATTTTCACAGTTATAAACTAAGCTGTAATGTACATCTGTGGGCAGGTTCTTGTGCAGATGTACATTTTCAACTCATTTGGGTAAATACCAAGAAGCACAACTGCTGGATCATATAATAAGCCTAGGTATAGTTTTGCAAGAAACTGCCAAACTGCCTTCCAAACTGGCTGTACCATTTTGCATTCCCACTAGCAATAAGGAAAACTTTTGGTTGCTCCACTTCCTCATTAGCATTTGCTGTTGTCAGTATTGTGAAGTTCATTCATTTTAAAAGATGGGTAATGTTATCCCATTGTTTTCAACTGAAATTCTCTAATGACATATGATGTTGAGCATCATTTTATATATTTACTTTCTATCTGTATACCTTCTTTGGTGAGGTGTTTGTTCATAAATTTTCCCTATCTTTTGAGTTATATGTTTCTTTACTGTTGAGTTTTTAAGATTTCTTTTTATATTTTAGATGCCAAAACTTTATCAGGTATGAATGCTGCAAATAATTTTTTTAAGAGTGACTGTTGCAGAGCAGAAGTTTTAAATTTTAATAAAATCTAACATATCCATTTTTTTCATCGATTATTCTTTTGGTATTATATCTAACAGCCCATCATCAAACCCAGGCTCAGATCTAGATTTTTCTCCTATGTTGTCTTCTAGTTATTTTATAGTTTGGTATTTTATATTTAGGCCACTGATCCATTTCCAATTAATTTTTATGAAAGATATAAGGTCACTGTCTAGATTCATTATTTTTGCATGTGGATATCTTGTGCCAGCACTATTTGTATAAGAAAACTATTATTTCCCATTGAATTGCCTTTCTTCTTTTGCCATACAATTTTGGATTATCTCTTGGGTAAAGACATAGGCAATGGCAACCCACTCCAGTACTTTTGCCTGGAAAACCCCATGGATGGAGAAGCCTGGTAGGCTGCAATCCATGAGGTTGTGAAGAGTCGGACACGACTGAGCGACTTCACTTTTCACTTTCATGCATTAGAGAAGGAAATGGCAACCCACTCCACTGTTCTTGCCTGGAGAATCCCAGGGACGGGGGAGCCTGGTGGGCTGCCGTCTATGGGGTCACACAGAGTCAGACACGACTGAAGTGACTTAGCAGCAGCAAAGACATAGGAGTGGAATTACTAATCCTATGATGAAACAGGAAGGCTCAAGAGGGGTGAAATTCCCTTCCCCAAGTTTCAGTAATATCACAGTAATTACCCTTTGACAAAATATTGCACCCTGACAAAGTTTCTTGTCTGGAGATTAGATAGAGAAATATCTAATATCTCTTTTTGATAGAGAAAATTCTGGAGGATTTCCTGATATTTAACTTTTTCCTGCCACAACCATCAGGGGATTTTTCTCAACTTCTTACATGATTTAGAATATCTCTCCTGGAGATGGAGACAAGATGATGGGGTAGAAAGACAAGAGCTCACCTCATTTTTATGGAAATAGGAGAATCACTAATGGCTGAAAAACCATCAGGAAAATAAAGGTTGGAACCTACCAAAAAGATATCCTATATCCAATGACAAGCAGCCATTACAAGTCGTAGGAGAAGAGTAACTGCAATAAAAGCAAATCTCATACTCACCAGGTGAGTGATGAACAAACTGGAAAATAATTATGCCACAGAAGTTATCCCACCAAAGTGAAAGTTCTGAGCTCCATGTCAGGTTCCATGGCTTAGCGTTCTGGCAATGGGAAAAGAAGCCCCCAGAGAATTTGGCTTTGAAGACCAGTGGTATTTGATCACAGGAACTCCACAGGACTGGGGGAAACAGAAACTCCACTTTTGGAGGGTCCACACAAAGTCTCATGTACATAAGGATCCAGGGGAAAAGAAGTAACCTCATAAGAGCATGGGCCAGACCTACCTGCTAGTACTGGAGGATCTCCTGCAGAGGCCCAGGGTGTTAAATCTCACCAACTTTGCATTATAGGGGTCCCAAAGGAGAAAGGACCTGAGAAAATATTTGAAGAGATTATAACTGAAAAGTCCCCAGCATGGGATAGTCAACTAAATCCAGGAAGCACAGAGTCCCAGCCAGGATAAATACAAGAAGGAACATGCGTAGATGCACAGTAATCAAACTGACAAAAACTAAAGGCAGGGCTACTGCCTCAGCCCCCATGGGGCTGACCAACATCCAACAGCTGTTCAACAAGGATCAGTAGTGGGACAACCAGGGCACTGGGCATGTCATCCAGCTATGTGGAATGGCTGAAAGGCATGTCCCTGCTAGTTAGGACCTGGCAAAATGTAGCCCACTGGAGAAAGGAATGACAAACCAAATCACTGTTCTTGCCTTGAGAACCCCTTGTACAGTATGAAAAGGCAAAAAGATATGACACTGAAAGAAGACCCCCACCCCCTGCCCCCCAGGTCAGTAAGTGTCTGATATGCTATGGAGGAAGAGCAGAGAAATAGCTTCAGAAAGAAGGAAGAGGCTGAGCCAAAGCGGAAAGGATGCCCACTTGTGGATATGTCTGGTGGTGAAAGTATAGTTTGATACTGTAAAGAACAGTATTGTATAGGAACCTGGAATGTTAGGTCCATGAATCAAGTTAAACTGGATGTGGTCAAACAGGAGATAGCAAGAGTGAACACTGACATTTTAGGAATAAGTACACTAAAATGGACAGGAATGGGTGAGTTTAATTCAGAAGACCATTATATCCACTACTGTGGGAAAGAATCCCTTAGAAAAAATGGAGTAGCCCTCGTAGTCAAAAAAAGAGTCTGAAATACAGTACTTGCGTACAATCTGAAAAATGACAGAATGATCTCTGTTCATTTCCAAGGCAAGCCATTCAATATCACAATAATCCAAGTCTACGCCCCAACCACTAATGCCAAAGAAGCTAAAGTTGAATGATTCCATAAAGAATTACAAGACCTCCTAGAATTAACACCAAAATAAATATGTCTTTTTCATTATAGGGGTTTGAAATACAAAAGAAGGGAGTCAAGAGATACCTGGAGTAACAGGAAATTTTGACCTTGGAGTACAAAATTAAACAGGGCAAAGTCTAACAGATTTTTGCTAAGAGAGTGCACTGGTCATAGCAATCATCCTCTTCCAACAACACAAGAGAAGACTCTACACATGGACATCACCAGATGGTCAATATCAGAATCAGAGTGATTACATGTTTTTCAGCTAAGGATGAAGAATCTCTCTACAGTCAGCAAAAATAAGACTTGGAGCTGACTCACATCATCTGCTCCTTATTGCAAACTTCAGGCTCAAACTGAAGAAAGTAGGGAAAACCACTAGTCCATCAGGTATGACCTGAATCAAATCCCATATGATTATACAGTAGAAATGACAAATTGATTCAAGGGACTAGATCTGGTAGACAGAGTGCCTGAAGAACTATGGACAGAGGTACATACCATTGTACAGGAGGCAGTGACTAAAATCCTACCCAAGAAAAAGAAATGCAAGAAAGCAAAGTGGTTGTCTAGGAGGCCTTACAAATAGCCAAGAAAAGAAGAGAAGTGAAAGGCAAAGGTGAAAAGGAACTACATACCGAACTGAATGCAGAATTCCAAAGAATGGTAAGGAGAGATAACAAAGGCTTCTTAAGTGAACAATGCAAAGAAATAGAAGAAAACAATAGAATGGGAAAGACTAGAGATCACTTTAAGAAAATTAGAGATGCTAAGGGAGCATTTCATGCAAACATGGACCCAAAAAAGAACAGAACCAGTGTGGACCTAACAAGGAGAAGCTTGTATACACCTGTGGAGGATTCATGTCAATGAATGACAAAACCCATACAGTATTGTAAAGTAAAATAAAGTAAAAATAAAAGTGAAAAAAAAAGAAAAAATAAAATCAAATAAATCATAAAAAAAAAGATTAAGAAGAGGTGGCAAGAACACACAGAAGAACTGTACAAAAAAATGTCTTAATGACCCACATAACCATGATGGTGTGATCACTCGCCTAGAGCCAGACATCCTGGAAAGTGAAGTCAGATAGGCCTTAGGAAGCATTACTATGAACAAAGCTAGTGGTGGTGATGGAATTCCAGCTGAGCTATTTCAAATCCTAAAAGATGATGCTGTGAAAGTGCTGCATTCAATGTGCCAGAAAATTTGGAAAACTTAGCAGTGGCCACTGAACTGGAAAAACACAGTTTTCATTCCAATCTCAAAGAAGGGCAATGCCAATGAATGTCCAAAGTACCACACAAATGTGCTCATTTCATATGCTAGCAAGCAAATGCTCAGAATCCTTCAGGTTAGGCTTCAACAGTATATTAACCAAGAACTTTCAGATGTATAGGCTGGGTTTAGAAAAGGAAGAGGAGCCAGAGATCAAATTGCCAACATACATTGGATCAGAGAAAAAGCAAGAGAATTAAAAAAAAAAATCAACTTCTGCTTCACTGACTATGCTAAAGCCTTTGACTGTGTGGATCACAACTAACTGGAAAATTCTTCAAGACATGAGACTACCAGATCACTTTACCTGTCTCCTGAGAAACCTGTATGCAGGTCAAGAAGCAACAGTTAGAACCGTAAGTGGAATGACAGACTGATTCAAAATTTGGATAGCAGTATGTCAAGGCTGTATTTTGTCACCTTGCTTAACTTCTATGCAGAGTACATCATGAGGAATGCAGGGTTGGATGATGCACAAGCTGGAATCAAGATTGCCAGAAATATCAACAACCTCAAATATGCAGATAGCACCACCCTAATGGCAGAAAGTGTAGAGGAATAGTAGAAACTCTTGATGAAAGTGCAAGAGGAGAGCGAAAGAGCTGGCTTAAAACTCAACATTCAAAAAACTAAGATCATGGCATTGGTCCCATCTTAAAATAGAGGGGCAAATAGAAGGGGAAAAGTGGAAACATTGACTAATTTTATTTTGGGGGGCTCCAAAAACACAGTGGAGGGTGACTGCAGCCATGAAATTAAAAGACACTTGCTCCTTGGAAAAAAGGTATGACAAACCTAGGCAGTGTATTAGAAAGCAGAGGCATCACTTTGCCATCAAAGGTCTGTATAGTCAAAGCTATGGTTTTTCCAGTAATCATATATAGATATGAGAGTTGGACTATAAAGAAAGCTGAGCACCAAAGAGTTGATGCTTTTGAACTGTGGTGTTGGATAAAACTGTCGAGAGTTCCTTGGACTGCAAAGAGATCCAACCAGTCCATCCTAAAGGAAATCAGTCCTGAATATTTATTGGAAGGACTGATGCTGAAGCTGAAACTCCGATACTCTGGCCACCTGATGTGAAGAACTGACTCATTTGAAAAGACCCTGATGCTGGGAAAGATTGAAGGTGGGAGGAGAAGGGGACAACAGAGGATGAAATGGTTGGATGGCATCACCAACTCAATGGACATGAGTTTGGGTAAACTCTGGGAGTTGGTGATGGACAGAGATGCTTGGCGTGCTGCAGTCCATGGGGTCACAAAGAGTCAAACACGACTGAGTGACTGAACTGACTGAACATTGCTCCCAGCAAAAATATGAATGGCAAACATTTTCTATTAATTGGCAATTCCAATATATGAGTACAAAATATATCAATGTGACCTTTCATTCCAGTATCCCAATTCATACACTGGATAAATCATCTGCATAAAATCCCATGTTTAGTCTCTCTACACATTTAAGGAGACAACACTTAAGTAGTAAAGTCACTAAAGGTTTCCCTCTCTCCCTCCCCATTATGTGTTACACCCAGACACACACCCACACACACACACACACACACACACACACACACATATACATACATACACTCTTGTATGCACTATTAATAGGGATTAGGTGGTATTATCAGGTTATTTTACCAAAGGATAGGAAATTTGGTGTTGCTCTGGTTAGGAGAAGCAGAGATCCATCCACTGCATTTGTATTGCACTGGTTTTGATTTGAGGGTATGGGGAACTGAGAAGGAAGCCAACAGGAACCAGTGTTTAATGCTGGCTGCTAAACAGAAACAGGATTCTAGGAAAGTGAACATCCTCAAGCACCATCATTCAAAATAAATTAAAGGCTAATTATTACCTTTAAAGCAAAACTATTGGTTTGCTGCAGTACTGTCCTATTGTTCTTTCTAAATACATGGTATTTCAGCTATATACCCTGGTGAAGTAATCTGTTGCTGTTCAGTTGCTAACTCATGTCCAACTCTTTGCAACCCCCTGGATTATAGCCCACCAGGCTCCTCTGTCCATGGGGTTTTACCAGTATAGAATACTGGAGTGGGTTGTCATTTCCTTCTCCAGGGGATCTTCCCAGATGAGGGATTGAACGTGTGTCTCCTGCATTGGCAGGTGGATTCTTTTATCACTGAGGCACCCGGGAAACCCCTATATAGTCTCTTAGGAGCTATCTAAGCAACTACCTTTATAATAAAGCTTTAAGAAGATGCTTCTGAGTTCCATACAATGGTTTTAATCAGGAGTTTTGGGAACACACCCATTTGAAATTTGAATGACAGCCTGTGCATGTGTGTAGGTCTCTGGCTTTGTGTGCTTCTGAAAGCAGCTTCATAATAAAAGAAATCCTTTCCAAGCTAGCCAGAATGGTCTTGTGGAAAGTTCAGAGGACAGATTCAAGTCAATCCATGCCAAGATAATTTTTGTTAGCATCCTTGAAAGCAGGAAAACAGCAATGTAAATGTCAAGATGCTTCTGTCTTGAGCCAAGAATAAACAGAGCAAGCAATCCATTAAAAGTGCTTTTCAAACACATAAGCTCCTAAAACTTTGCTTTTGAAAGATAGTAGAACTGGCTTACACTTGGGCAATCAATGACATTAGACAAAACTATTAAAATACTGTTTTTCAGGGACTATATGATCAGGTTTTCAACTACATGCTCCAGACATACATTTGATTTTAGGAATTTTAAGACACCGAGACCCAACCCCATCTGCCCTCAAATATTTCAGGATAACAGTGATCTCATTACACAGCTTTCATGGTGTTTTAATTAGAGCTATATAAGTACTAACAGAACCTCATGTTCAGTGTTTGATTGGGATAATAACCACTTTGCTCCAGTTGTACTTTTTCTTTCAGCAAGGTGTGGGTGGTATGAATGAGCTAGAATCCCACTATTGTTTCTCTTGTCATTAATTCTATCAGCAACGCCTCTGATTTTTTTAGACTATGAGAAAAATAACTAGTGATTAAGAATTACCATAATGCTTTTAAAATATTTATAATAGCAGCTACTTGCACACACGAATCTATACATGAATACACTTTTATAATCTACACAATGTAAAATTACCAAAAGAGGATTGAAGACCTGATCATTATATACATCCCTTTTTACCCTTTCATGAATAAATATATGCACTAGCTTGGTAATTATGTATCCCTTTCATATTTTTAAAGTTTCTACTGAAAGGAGTAAAAAAATTTTAAAAAGACTCCCAAATTTTAAAAGAACCAAATTAACATACTGAAATGCCAGCCTTTTTTTTTACCCCCAATAACTCATTTTGTTATTATTAAAACAAAGAGCATATCCCATTGTGACAGATAATGTTCACTACAATTTGATTAGACATTGAAACACTTGCTTAAAAAATTTCAATTGACAATGACTACGTTATCAGGCTAATTAGTCTGAGAGCCAGCCTGCTAGTTTCAAAATAGAAATCCGTGTGTGCTCAACTGTTGGGATTTTATAAAAATATCTCTTTCATGTTTGAGATATTATTCCATCTAAAGTGAGAAAAATTTACTGGTGTCATATTTACAAGTCAAGAAACTTTGCCTTTGGTGTCTCAGGGTGAGCTGTGACTTTACGGTGTATTTAATAACATTAAGACTAGTAGTAATTATAGTACTTTTCACAGAGAAGGATTTACTTTGTACCAGGCACTATGCTGAACATTTTCATATATTTATCTGTAACACTTCTAACAAAATTGCAAGATTGGTCTCATTGTCCCCTTTATATGGTTAAGAAAACTGAAGCATAGGAAAAGTTAACGTGTGGCAGAAAAGGGACTTGAACCTGGCTTGTTTTGTTGAAAAACACTGCTCTGTCTACTAGATAGTACTGCATATATTTGATCCAAATTATACCTGGTGTGCTCAGAAGTCACTAATAAATTTAGTTAGATTCTAGTGCAAATGTAACCATGTATGAAATAGGTCCAATTTGCATAAAGACTTAAGTTTCATTTGTTTTACATTTGCAGAATTATATCCTCTAACCCTGATGGTTGTCAAAGGACAATTGTTAAGCACCAGATTTATTCGTAGTTCTGGGGGGAGTGGGGAAGATGCCCTATTGTCCAATTAACCCAAAGTATTGACTAATCTTTCATGTTTTCATAAACCTTAGATGCAATTAAAAGAGGGACTTCTGTCTGCTAATATCATAGTTAGAAATGTTTTTATATGAATAATAGTATAAAATAGAGAAGGAATCACTAGATTAGGAATTTAGAGATATGGGTTTAGATCTAAAAGTTCCACTAATCAAATAATCCTATAAGTCACTTAAATTTCCATGACATTCATTCTTTTAATCAATTAACTAAGAAAAAACAAACTATCTAAGATAATGGAGATATTAGTTGAGAAAGTATAACATTCTGATTTAAAAAAATAATTTTTGAAACAATTATTTCAATGAGGGAAAAAATAACAAAACCTAGATTCTTCAGGAAACCCTGTTAAATGTTTTGGCACTTTCTTCTCTCTCCTTAATCATATCACATATTTTATCTATCATCAGTACAACATATCTTAACATTCATAGGTATACATTTCTTACTGATTTAATATGATTCAAGGAAAATAATGATTCAATAAAAGGTAGAGGAACCAGAGATCAACATCCTTTGGATCATAATGAAAGCAAGAGAATTCCAGAAAAAAGGTCTACTTCTGCTTCATTGACTAAGCTAAAGCCTTTGACTATGTGGATTACAGCAAACTGTGGAAAATTCTTAAAGAGATGGGAATACTAGACCACCTTACCCATCTCCTGAGAACCTGTATGCAGGTCAAGAAGCAACAATTAAAACCAGATGGAAAAATGGATTGATTCCAAATTGGTAAAGGAGTATGTCAAGGCTGTATATTGTCATCCTGCTTATGTAACTGATATGCACAGTACATCATGTGAAGTGCCAGGCTGCATGGATCATAATCTGGAATCAAGACAGCCAGGAGAAATATCAATAACCTCAGGTATGCAGATGATACCACCCTAATGGCAAAAAGTGAAGAGCAGCTAAAGAGCCTCTTGATGAAGGTGAAAGAGGAGAGAGAAAAATTTGGCTTAAAGCTCAACATTCAAAAAACTAAGATCATGGCATCTGGTCCCAACACTTCATGGGAAATAGATGGGGAAACAATGGTAACAGTGACAGACTTTATTTTCTTGAGCTCCAAAATCACTGCAGATGGTGACTGCAGCCATAAAATTAAAAGATACTTGCTCCTTGGAAGAAAAGCTATGACAATCCTAGACAGAGTATTAAAAAGCAAAGACATGAGTTTCCCAACAAAGGTCCATCTAGTCAAAGCTATGTTTTTTCCAGTAGTCATATATGGATGTGAGAATTGGACAAAAGAAGGCTGAGCACTAAAGAACTGATGCCTTTGAACTGTGGGGCTAGAGAAGACTCTTGAGAGTCCCTTGAGTAGCAAGGAGATCAAACCAGTCAATCCTAAAGGAATTTAACCCTGAATATTTGTTGGAAGGACTGATTCTGAAGCTCCAAAACTTTGGTCACCTGATATGAAGAGCCATCACTGTAAAGGACCTGATGCTGGGAAAGACTGAGGGCAGGAGGAGGAGGGGGTGACAGAGGATGAGATGGTTGGATGGCATCATCAACTCAATGGACATGAGTTTGAGCAAACTCTGGGAGACAGTGAAGGACAGTGAAACCTGATATGCTGCAGTCCATGGTGTCACAGATGGACTGTGACACCATGGACTGCAACTGAGGAAGTGAACAACAATAAGGAAAATTAAGAGAGAGGATTGTGGTTGATATTTTCTTTGTACCCACTGAAACACTAAACACTTTATTTTGCTACATAATGAAACTAAAATGGATTGCTGTATAGATCATATTTTTAGTAGGTCAAATGCTCAGGGATCATATTGCCAATAACTAGATTATTAGTAACAACATTTATTTTTTTTATAACAAGTAGATCTTTATATCACACATACATACAAAATATGGAGCAGGTACAGCATAATGAGAAGCACACACAGAAACAAGTGAGAGCCTATTGACATGATCCTGTAAAGCACATATTTATTCCTGTATGCAATTCCAGTGGAATCTTTTGTTCAAATGAAAGCCTACATGAGTTACTCTAGTTGAGGTGGGGAGAGACACAAAAGTTCCCCCTTCCCCATGGTCACCGCAAGTGTCTTCATGAGCTTGCCAACCACCACCTTTAGTGGGCTGCTTACCCAGTTTGCTCACTAAGGTTGCCAAACTACAACATTTTTAACTGAAGAAGGAAAAAAAGCCAGGGGAGAGTTGTGAATTTATAGCCATACTGAGATGACATCAACTTGAAAATATATAAGATTTATAAGGATAAAATGAGAATTACTCATCCTAGCATCTTCAATAAGAACTAAATATAATATATAATTTGATAGATGATTGGTGTAACCCTAATTAGACAATACAACAAACCTTCAGATTACTTATGGTGGGATTCTAGCATTTCCTTCCAATCTCTATTTATTAGACAAGTTTCACTGAGGAAACTAGAAGGCAACATAGGGATTCAAAGTAGGAATAGTCTGAATAGAGAGAATTTGAGATTTGTGTGTCCATTGGAAGCATTAGAGATATAAAGGTCAAGGAAGTTTCCATTGTGATGTATGAAATCAAGAATTATCAGAACTGAAAGAAAACCTTCAATGACAGTCCAGGTACTTGCAGCTTTCAAGCAGGTGATTTTTAGGAGCTCTCTAGGAAACTCTGAATCTTATATCTGCCATCTGCCTGCCTGCAACCATTGTTAGAAAGTATAGTTTCACTTCATCTTCTGCCTTCTAAATCCTGTGATGATTGACTTAGCACAGAAAAGTATCCTTTTCTGTGCCTTGAGAGCATTTGTTGACCCCTTTATTCAGAAAAATCAACTTGGTCCTTTATGCTGTTCTCTCCAGATCTTAAGCGAGCTGGGATAT
This sequence comes from Cephalophus harveyi, assembly GCA_006410635.1. Taxonomy (NCBI): domain Eukaryota; kingdom Metazoa; phylum Chordata; class Mammalia; order Artiodactyla; family Bovidae; genus Cephalophus; species Cephalophus harveyi. The sequence goes on along the minus strand of SJYT01069118.1, from coordinate 71,254 downwards.
GGGTTAGTCTGCAATTGGTGATGATGGTCATGATGGAGGTATAGCCCAGATTTTACTGGGAGTGTTCAATGTATAATGACAACCCACTCCAATATTCTTGCCTGGAAAATCCCATGGATGGAGGAGCCTGGTAGGCTGCAGTCCATGCGGTCGCTAAGAGTCGGGCACGACTGAGGGACTTCACTTTCACTTTCAATATATAATACATTTTTCTGTTAAGCAGAGAATATAAAGACTCAAGGAAACTGCCTATAAGTATTGTAAAAATCAAAGTCAGGCATTTAATACACTTGGTGCCTATCTCTGATCTTCAAAACAACATACATAATAACTGTTGGAAGTAGGAGTTTTACCCAAGACTTTCTGGCTTTAAAACACTTCCTCATTTACTCTGACATACTTTTCCAGAATATTTATAGAAAATTCAGTTTCACCTATGGTTCTCTCAGTACATTGTTACTGATTTTTCAGTCACTCATCCAGGTAGATATTTCCCCCATTTTGCAGATAAGGACCCTAAAGTTCAGAAAATTAAAAAATTTTCCCAAAATTAACAGAGATGGTAAATGCCACAGATTGGTAAATTATAAAATCTAGTTGCAGCCTTTCTAAATTTTATTTTTAAATTAAATTCATGACCATATTTGTAGTAGCCTCACAGAAGATGAAATGGAGATTAAAGAAAAAAAAGTCCAAGTGAATAAAATAATCCTGTCTCAACCCAATAAAGAGAAGCAAAAACAGAATATGTATTATCTCATGAAAAACAGACATTTAATCCTTTGTCACTATTCAGACCTCCGTTGTAAGACTGATGCCTATGGGTTTGGTAAAACTTTGTTTCTTGTATTTCGTTTGATTCTTTTGTTAATTTTACTGTTTTTCTTATCTGTGAGCTAGAAATCCATGCTACTTTTTCAAAATACTTACCCAGGATTACTGCTGATTTCATTGCATTTATTAAAGCAAATGCTTCAGTTCAGTTCAGTTCAGTTCAGTCTCTCAGTCGTGTCCAACTCTTTGCGACCCCATGAATCGCAGCACGCCAGGCCTCCCTGTCCATCACTAACTCCTGGAGTTCACTCAAAACTCATGTCCATCGAGTCAGTGATGCCATCCAGCCATCTCATCCTCTGTCGTCCCCTTCTCCTCCTACCCCCAATCACTCCCAGCATCAAAGTCTTTTCCAATGAGTCAACTCTTCACGTGAGGTGGCCAAAGTACTGGAGTTTCAGCTTTAGCATCATTCCTTCCAGTGAAATTCCTGGGCTGATCTTCAGAATGGACTGATTGGATCTCCTTGCAGTCCAAGGGACTCTCAAGAGTCTTCTCCAACACCACAGTTCAAAAGCATCAATTCTTCGGTGCTCAGCCTTCTTCACAGTCCAACTCTCACATCCCTACATGACCACAGGAAAAACCATAGCCTTGCTTAGTGTCCACCAAATCCCAGAACTCTGCCAGGTACTCAGAATACAGGGCTCAGAAATGTAAATATTGACCTTACCTTATGGACTTTACCCTTTAGTGGGGAGAAAGAAAATAAGCAAACAACAAAATACATATGTAATTAAAAACTTTATAACTGTTTAGAAGAAACACAAAGTTTTATAATTGTCTAGCAGAAACAGGACTTTTTCTCTTAAGGTATCCAAATGGCTTGGAAGAGAGAAATGGGTTTAGATTAGAAATAGACAAGGGCCTAGAATCATGAAGAAGGAGGTTAGATGTTATTTTCATTATATTTTAATCTGATTCTAAGCAGAAGGTAATAATTTTATCTATCTATTCACTCATCCATCCATTTGTTCATCAATCCATCCTTGTCTGCTATGTGAAAAAGGAATTATAGAAGTAATGAAAGAAGTGGGGAGATTTAAAATGATGTGATACAAAAATAAACTCAAAATGGCTTAAAGCTTAAATATAAGACATGACAATATAAAACTCCTAGAAAAGAACATAAGCCATTATTCCAATGCAATAGAAATAAAAGCAAAATAAGTATAAGGGACCTAATTAAGCTCAAAAGCTTTTGTTCAGCAAGAGAAAACATAAAGAAAACCAAAAGACAACCCGTAGACTGGTAGAAAATATTTGCAAGTGACACAACTGGCAAGGGATTAATTTCCAAAATTTAAAACAAGCTCATGCAGCTCAATATCAAAACAAACAAACAAATAAACAAATAAAAGATGGGCAGAATAGAGCACATGCAGATGGCCAAGAAGCACATTAAAAGATGCTCAGCATCGCTAATTATTATAGAAATGCAAATCAAAGCTACACTCAAGTTATTACCTCACACTTGTCAGAATGACCATCATCAAAAATCTGCAAATGCTGGATAGAGTATGGAGAAAAGGGACTCCTCCTATACTGTTGTTGGGAATGTCAACTGGTTCAGCTACAATGGAAAATGGTATGGAGGTTCCTCAAACAACTAAAAGTAGAGCTACCACATGATCCAGCAATCCCATTCCTGGGCATACATCTGGACAAAGCTATAATTCACCTCCAATAGCTTTGTTTGTAGTAATGCTTGCTAAAGCCCACTTGACTTCACATTCCAGGATGTATGGCTCTAGATTGAGTGTTCACACCATTGTGGTTATCTGAATCATTAAGACCTTTTTTGTATGGTTCTTCTGTGTATTCTTGCCACCTCTTCTTAATATCTTCTGCTTTTGTTAAGTCCATACCTTTTATGTCCTTTATTGAGCCCATTTTGCATGAAATGTTCCCTTGATATCTCTAATTTTCTTAAAGAGATCTCTAGTCTTTCCCATTCTATTGTTTTCTTCTTGTTCTTTGTATTGTTCACTTATTACAAGGCTTTCTTATCTCTCCCCTCTATTCTTTGGAACTCTGCAATCGGATGGGTATATATTTCCTTTTCTCCTTTGCCTTTTGCTTCTCTTCCTTTCTTAGCTCTTTTTGAGGCCTCTTCAGACAAACATTTTGCCTTTTTGCATTTCTTTCTCTTGTTGATGGTTTTGGTCACTGCCTCCTGAGAGTGTTACAAACGTTCATCCATAGTTCTTCACACACTCTATCAGATCAAATCCTTTGAGTCTATCTCTCACTTCCATTGTATAATCATAAGGCATTTGATTTAGGTCATACCTGAATGGCCTAGTGGTTATTCCTACTTTCTTCAATATAAGCCTGAATTTTGCAGTAAGGAGCTCATGATTTGAGCCACAGTCAGGTCCTGGTCTTGTTTCTGCTAACTGTTTAGAGCTTTTCCATCTTCGACTGCAAAGAGTATAATCAATCTGATTTCAGTATCTGGTGATGTACATATATAAAGTCAACCAACCTTAGTTATACTACTATCATGAAAATATAGATGCATTTTACATAAGGGACTCAAGTGACTGTTGGTTCTTATGAGGGATACTGGATGTCCCATAGATATACAAGGATGACTGTACATAAATAGAGAAAGTTACCAAAATTTATGAGATGAATGAATTAAATGATAATCACAATTTTTGATTAAGTAGAGGAAATTTCATTAATTTTTAAATATTTCAAATATAAAACACTAATGAGTTGAGGTCATTGAAATCTGACAAAACCTACTTTAAATTCAATGCAAAATTAATCAGTTAAAGGTTTGAAGAAATATGACTTTAAGGGTTATCAAAACTTTCACTTGTGACTTATAAATATATAGACAGGAAAGCAAACATTTTCTGAAATAAACTGAAAGAAAGGTATTCATCTATCTCCAGAAATTAATCTAGAAAAGCATTTTCCTATTTTTCTAAATTCTTAATGTTAATTCTGGAATAATTTTCTCTTTATCCATTTGATATTCTAAGTTATGACCAACTTGGATAGCAAGTCAAAAAGCAAAGATATTACTTTGCCCACAGAGGTCCGTCTAGTCAAGGCTATGGTTTTTCCAGTGGTCATGTATGGATGTGAGAGTTGGACTGTGAAGAAAGCTGNTAATTTTCTCTTTATCCATTTGATATTCTAAGTTATGACCAACTTGGATAGCAAGTCAAAAAGCAAAGATATTACTTTGCCCACAGAGGTCCGTCTAGTCAAGGCTATGGTTTTTCCAGTGGTCATGTATGGATGTGAGAGTTGGACTGTGAAGAAAGCTGAGCACTGAAGAATTGATGCTTTTGAACTGTGATATGGGAGAATACTCTTGAGAGTCCCTTGGACTGCAAGGAGTTCCAACCAGTCCATACTAAAGGAGACCAGGCCTGGGTGTTCATTGGAAAGACTGATGCTGAGGCTGAAACTCCTATACTTTGGCCACCTCATGAGAAGAGTTGACTCATTAGAAAAGACCCTGATACTGGGAGGGATTGGGAGCAGGAGGAGAAGGGGACAACAGAGGATGAGATGGCTGGATGGCATCATCAACTCGATGCACATGAGTTTGGGTGAACTCCGGGAGTTGATGATAGACAAGGAGTCCTGGCATGCTGTGGTTCATGTGGTCACAAAGAGTCGGACATTACTGAGTGACTGAACTGAACTGAACTGATTCTACTTTAGAAAGGAAAAACTGGCACTATGAACCAGCTTTTTGAAAATCTCTACCATTTTTTCAGAACTTTCTATTTAATTTCACAGTTAATAGTTAAGAAAAGGAGATAATTGAGAACAAAGAAAATTTCTAGCAACTTGCAGATAAGATACTTAATATTTAGAGCAGATATTATTTTCTTTGCTCCTTAACTTTTGTATTGGACAAGACTGCATTTTATTGGATTTGATTGATACTATGCAAAGTTAGATTGAGACAGTGTATCTTCCAAACTCCCTGGTGGAACATATGTAAGCTTCGATTAGAAAATAAGACCTACTATAATTAGGAATAAAAAAAAAAATTGGAGACACTTTAACTGGCACATATGAAGGCTGTTCCTTCCAAAAGTATTTGGCCCTGCTTCCTTCCATTTCACATTCTTGTATGAAGAGCACATTATTATTTACATGTAATTATTTCTGGGTGAGAAAGAGAAGGTAAGGTGAATTTTTATTCTATATTAGGATTAGCCAAATATAAGCAGGCAGATACAAACAGAATTTATTCCCAATATTAATTAGCCATTTAAAGTGCTTACCACAAGTATTCTTGCCTTGTCAGTCATAGTATTTGAGTTGAAATCAGCACAACCTCTATTAGAAAACAGAAACTCATCTAGTCCAGATCATCATGGTTAAAATCTTTTGTTCATATGAGAAGCCTATAATTCTTGATTTCCTCCCTTTTGTATACCCTTGCATTTAATCCATTGACAAGTTCTATAGATTCTACCTATAAATATGTTACAAATTCATCTTCTTCTCTCGATTCATACTTCTGTTGATATGATCTCCAGTGGTAAATTTTATATATCAACTTGTCTAGTCTATGCTGCCCAGCTGTTTGGTCAAATACTAAAGTTTAAATATGTTGCTATGCAGACACTATGTGATTAAAATTTGCAATCAGTTGACTCTCATTAAAGGATATTATTCTTGCTAATGTGAATGGGATTCATCAAATCAGTTGAGGTCCTTAAGAGCAAAAAAGTGTTCTAGGGACAAAGAAGGAATTCTGCCTCAATACCATAGTATAGAAGCCTATCCTAATTCCCAGCCTACTGTTGGGCTTACAAATTTCAGATTTAAGACTGCAGTGTCAACCCTTGCCTGATATCCAGTCTTCCTACCCTACAGATTTTGGACTTCCAATACTTTACAACCACAGGAATCAATTTCTTTAAGTCTATCTATCTTCTACCTTCCTATCTATCTTAGTTCAGTCACCAGTGGTGTCCAACTCTTTGCAACCCCATGGGCTACAGCACGTCAAGCTTCCCTGTCCATCACCAACTCCCGGAACCTACTCAAACTCATATCCATTGAGTCGGTGATGCCATCTGACCATCTCATCCTTTGTCATCCCCTTCTCCTCCAACCTTCAATTTTTCCCAGCATCAGGGTCTTTTCCAATGAGTCAGTCCTTCACACCAGGTGGCCAAAGTATTGGAGTTTAAACTTCAGCATCAGTCCTTCCAGTGAATATTCAGTACTGATTTCCTTTAGGATTGACTGGCTGGATCTCCTTGCAGTCAAATAAACCAGAAGTAGATGTTTTTCTGGCACTCTCTTGCTATTTCAATGATCCAATGGATGTTGGCGGGCTTCCCTGGTGGCTCAGAGGTTAAAGCGTCTGCCTCCAATGCGGGAGACCCAGGTTCGATCCCTGGGTCAGGAAGATCCCCTGGAGAAGGAAATGGCAACCCACTCCAGTATTCTTGCCTGGAGAATCCCATGGACGGAGAAGCCTAGTAGGTTACAGTCCACTGGGTTGCAAAAAGTCGGACACGACTGAGCAAATTCACCTTATGGATGTTGGCAATTTGATCTCTGGTTCCTCCGCCTTTTCTAAAACCAGCTTGACGATCTGGAAGTTCACGGTTCACATACTGTTGAAGCCTCACTTGGAGAATTTTGAGCATTACTTTGCTAGCATGTGAGATGAGTGCAATTGTGTGGTAGTTTGAACATTCTTTGGCATTGCCTTTCTTTGGAATTAGAGTGACAACTGATCTTTTCCAGTCCAGTGGCCACTGCTGAGTTTTCCAAATTTGCTGGCATATTGAATGCAGGACTTTAATAGCATCATCTTTTAGGATTTGAAATAGCTCAGCTGGAATTTCATCACCTCCACTAGCTCTGTTTGTTGTGATGCTTCCTAAGGGCAACTTGACTACACATTTCAGGATGTCTGGCTCTAGCTGAGTCATCACACCATCGTGGTTATTTCAGTCATGAAGATCTTTTCTGTAGAGTTCTGTGTATTCTTGCCACCTCTTCTTAATACCTTCTGCTTCTGTTATGTCCATATCATTTCCATCTGTTATTGTGCCCATCTTTGCATGAAATATTCCCTTGGTATCTCTAATTTTCTTGAAGAGATCTCTAGTCTTTCCCATTGTATTGTTTTCCTCTATTTCTTTGCATTTATCACTAAGGAAGGCTTTCTTATCTCTCCTTGCTATTCACTGAAACTCTGCATTCAAATGGGTATATCTTTCCTTTTCTCCTTTGCCTTTAGCTTCTCTTCTTTTCTCAGCTATTTGTAAGGCCTCCTCAGTCAACCATTTTGCTTTTCTGCATTTATTTTTCTTGGGGATGGTCTTGATCCCTGTCTACTGTACAATGTCATGAACCACCATCCGTAGTTCTTTGGGCATCTGTCTATCAGTTCTAATCCCTTGAATCTATTGGTCACTTCTACTGTATAATTGTAAGTGATTTAATTTAGGTCATACCTGAATGGTCTAGTGTCTTTCCCTACTTCCTTCAATTTAAGTCTCAATTTGGCAATAAGGAGTTCATGAACTGAGCTACAATCAGCTCCTGTTCTTATTTTTTTCTGACTGTATAGAGCTTCTCCATCTTTGGCTGCAAAGAATATAATCAATCTGATTTTGGTATTGACCATCTGGTGATGTCCACCTGTAGAGTCTTCTCTTGTGTTGTTGGAAGAGGGTGTTTGCTATGACCAGTGTGTTCTCTTGGCAAAACTCTGTTAGCATTTGACCTGCTTCATTTTGTACTCCAAGTCCAAATTTGCCTGTTACTCCAGGTAGCTCTTGACTTCCTACTTTTGCATTCCAGTCCTCTATAATGAAGAGGACATCTTTTTCCTATCTATCTACCTATCTGCTTATCTATCCATCCATTCGTCCATCCTATTGTTTCTTCTCTGGGAAATCCTTATACATTTAGGTCATTAAACTATCATGATTTTTTCAAATATATTTGTGTTGTATAGTTGATTTACCATGTTGTGTTTATTTCTGCTATACAGCAAAGTGATTCAGTTATACATATATATATATATACAATCTTTTACATGTTCTTTTCATTGTGGTTTATCACAGAATATTGAATATTGTTCCCTGTACTGTACAATAAGACCTTGTTGTTTATCCATTCTTTATATTCCAGCTTGAATCTACTAATCCCAAACTCCCAATCCATTCCTCTTCTAATCCCTCTCCCTCTTGGCTATCGCCAGTCTGGTCTCTGTGTCTGTGAGTCTGTTTCTGTTTCATAGACAGGTTCTTTTGTGTCATATTTTAGGTTCTGCATATAGGTTCTGCAAATATTTTAAAATATTTGTCTTTATCTAACTTACATCACTTAGTATGATAATCTCTAGGTTCATCCATGTTGCTCCAAATGACATTATTTCATTCTTTTTTATGGCTAAGTAATATTCCATTATATATGTGTACCACATCTTCTTTAGCCGTTCTACTGTCAGTGGACATTTAGGTTGTCTTCATGTCTTGACTATTGTGAAAAGTGCTGCTATGAATATACAGGTGCTTCTTCCTTTTTGCATTTTCTTCCCGTGTCTGCTTTTCCTGTCATTGCCACTCTTGCCACGCTTCATTCTGGTAGGGACAGTTCACTTGGTAGCAGTAGTTAATTCTGATTTGCACTTTTTCCAACATTAATTATCTAAACCAACCTCATAATACTCAGGGACACCAGCACTGGTTGAGTAGAGTCCCTTTCTCATAGATCTGGGCTCCAGTGTCACAGGATTGCATCATCTCACTCAGAAATATTAATAACAGCCAAGCAGTAATCCCTATTCACAGGTCTGTGTTTCAGCTTTGTAGGACACCTCCTTCAAACTTCTAAGTTTTAATAGTTCCAACTTTTCTGCTTTTTCTTTTCTACAGATAGTAGTCTCTTCCTGCTATTATTACCACTATGGTAATTTTAGTGTTTCTTCTGTCCTTATAATCTTATATAGATACAAAATATCTCTAAAAATAAATATCAAATAAGGCTAAAAGTAATATATCCTGGGAAAGGACCAGATTTTTAATTATGAGGAGTGAGAGGTTTTGTTTTGCTCTCCTTAGGTGGTTAGGATCTGGGTAGGCATCACGAGGGAAGTGATACTTCAATAGAGTCTATAAATTAGGCAAGAGTTTTGTTCATTCGCAATGAGAATGGAAGGGAATTTCTCAAGAAAACCTTTCTAAAAGGTATCAGTTTATGTTTCTCAAAATCATTTTAACGATGTTTAGCATTCTCTTGCCAGTTGAAAGTCATCAAAATTATGCATTCTCTCCTAATATAACAAAGCCCTTAAAGACTAGTGAGTCATTTGCCCCATGACTAAACAACTGTCATGTATGGATGTGACAGTTGTACTATAAGAAAGCTGAGCACCAAAGAATTGATGCTTTTGAACTGTGGTGTTGGAAAAGACTCTTGAAAGTCACTTGGACAGCAAGGAGATCCAACAAGTCCATCCTAAAGGAAATCAGTCCTGAATATTCATTGTAAGGATAGATGCTGAAGCTGAAACTCTATTACTTTGGCCAGCTGATGCGAAGAGCTGACTCATTGGAAAAGACCCTGATGCTGGGAAATATTGAAGGTGGGAGGAGAAGGGGATGACAGAGGATGAGATGGTTGGATGGCACCACTGACTCAATGGACATGAGTTTGAGTAAACTCCGGGAGTTGGTGATGGACAGGGAGGCCTGGTGTGCTGCAGCCCATGGTGTCACAAAGAGTTGGACATGACTGAATGACAGAACTGAGCTGAACTGAAATAACTGTAGATGATTTGCTGCTGAAAACGAATGAATAGTTCAGTGTTATGGTAGTTCCTTTTTCACTCCTTTGTTTTTATTGGTTACTTCCAATTGATGTCATTGTGTCTAGTTGCTGGTGACTGCCTCGGTTATTCAGTATTAGCTCCTTCCATAGGCAGTCTTCTGGGCTTTGTGGTAATTATTTGCCTGTGAAGGTGCTGTTTTAGTTTATTTCAGCTTAATTGCTATGTTCTAGAAGCACAGTCTCAGAGTATTACTAATACATAAACAAACTTATCCTTGTCTCAGCTTTTTATTTCTGGAAAAAGAGGGTAAATTTTTGCTTTTGTGTAGGTCAGGGGTGTTCATCCTATAGTGACAATAATCAGAAAAATGTTTGCTGAGAAAACTTGGAGACCTAAAGACTCACTAGGCCAAAGTCTGAAGTTCTCTAAACTTAGCCAGTGTTATAGGATCATAAATAATAAACCTAAGAATAAACATTAGCCACTTGACATTGACTAAAAATTGACATGTTTACATCAATGAATTTTGTGTGTAAGTTTGGCTGAATTTGTGGCTATGAAACCAACTGTATATTGATATCTCCCTTTCCTCATGTAACATATATGTGGTTCATTGTGTTCACATAGTCTCTTTTCACAGATTTTAAATTATATTATTTACAGGCTCTTGATGGTCAAAACACAATTGGAGCTTGAAGGTCAAGGGAGAAAACTGCATACTAAATTCCTATTTATCAGTGATGTATGGTACATGGAGCAGCACACTTTGTGCTGCTACAATTAAAGATCTGTCAACATTTCTAACATACACCATTATTTCAGGGTTTTATAATGTGGTCATTTATCCTTACTCTTTCTTGAATTATGTGATACCAAGGCCTTAGCTGTAGGAAAGTGAAGTGAATGTGTTAGTTGCTCAGTTGTGTCCGACTCTGAGACCCCATGGAATGTAGCCCGCCAGACTCCTCAGTTCATAGAATTCTCCAGGCAAGAATACTGGAGTGGGTAGACATTTCTTTCTCCAGAGGATCTTTCTGACCCAGGGATTGAACCCAGGTCTCCTGCATGGCAGGCAGATTCTTTACCATCTGAGCCACCAGGAAAGCCCCAGTTATCAAAGGATATCTTCAAAATTCTTTTTAACAAGATTGCAAAGTATTTGTCAGTATTTTTTTTTCCCCCTGTTAAAATGCTAGCCAGTGAAAGTTAGGGCTGTTAGCAGTCTCATAACTCAAAAAAGACATCTATATATACACCACATAGCTTTTAGCCCCAACTACTTGACTTTATGAATGATAAAAAATAACTGTTAAGCATAGGAATATCTTTTAACCATCATTTAAAAAAAAAAAATGTCTTGCTTCTCCCTACTTTCTTATCAAATATCTATAAAGAACCTAACAACACAGTAAAGTAGAAATGACTTCGAATCACTGGTTTGTTCACAGGGAAATAAAAAGGATCTTAAATAAAGTTTTTTAAATTATTTTAACAATTAGCTATTTTATTTAAAAATAATTCATAATTATGTTATCTAAAATCCTTATCTATGCTGTTCAACATGGTTCAGTTCAGTTCAGTCACTCAGTTGTGTCCGACTCTTTGTGACCCCATGAATTGCAGCATGCCAGGCCTCCCTGTCCATCACCAACTCCCAGAGTCTACTCAAACTCATGTCCATCAAGTCAGCGATGCCATTCAGCCATCTCATCCTCTGTTGTCCCCTTCTCCTCCTGCCCCCAATCCCTCCCAGCATCAGGGAATTTTCCAATGAGCCAACTCTTCTCATGAGGTGGCCAAAGTACTGGAGTTTCAGCTTTAGCATCAGTCCTTCCGATGAACACCCAGGACTGATCTCCTTTAGGATGGACTGGTTGGAACTCCTTGCAGTCCAAGGGACTCTCAAGAGTCTTCTTCAACATCACAGTTCAAAAGCATCAACTTTTCGGCGCTCAGCTTTCTTCGCAGTCCAACTCTCTCATCCATACATGACCACTGGAAAAACCATAGCCTTGACTAGACAGACCTTAGTCGGCAAAGTAATGTCTCTGCTTTTGAATATGCTATCTAGGTTGGTCATAACTTTCCTTCCAAGGAGCAAGTGTCTTTTAATTTCAAGGCTACAGTCACCATCTGCAGTGATTTTGGAGCCCAAAAAAATAAAGTCTGACACTGTTTCCACTGTTAGAATGGACTGGTTGGATCTCCTTGCAGTCCAAGGGACTCTCAAGAGTCTTCTCCAACACCACAGTTCAAAAGCATCAATTCTTCGGCGCTCAGCCTTCTTCACAGTCCTACTCACATCCATACATGACCACTGGATAAACCATAGCCTTGACTAGATGGACCTTTGTTGGCAAAGTAATATCTGTGCTTTTCAACATGTTATCTAGATTGGTCATAACTTTTCTTCCAAGGAGTAACCGTCATTTAATTTTATGGCTGTAGTCAACATCTGCAGTGATTTTGGAGCCCCCCAAAATAAAGTCTGACACCATTTCCACTGTTTCCCCATCTATTTCCCATTAAGTAATGGGACCAGATGCCATGATCTTCGTTTTCTGAATGTTGAGCTTTAAGCCAACTTTTTTGCTCTCCTCTGTCACTTTCATCAAGAGGCTTTTTAGTTCCTCTTCATTTTCTGCTATAAGGGTGGTGTCATCTGCATATCTGAGGTTATTGATATTTCTCCCGGCAATGTTGATTCCAGCTTGTGCTTCTTCCAGCTCAAACTACCTCACAATTGCAATAATCTCACACACTAGTAAAGCAATGCTGAAAATTCTCCAAGCCAGGCTTCAGCAATACGTGAACCGTGAACTTCCAGATGTTCAAGCTGGTTTTAGAAAAGGCAGAGGAACCAGAGATCAAATTGCCAACATCCGCTGGATTGCAGAAAAAGCAAGAGAGTTCCACAAAAACATCTATTTCTGCTTTATTGACTATGCCGAAGCCTTTGACTGTGTGGATCACAATACACTGTGGAAAATTCTGAAACAGATGGGAATACCAGACCACCTGACCTGCCTCTTGAGAAACCTATATGCAGGTCAGGAAGCAACAGTTAGAACTAGACATGGAACAACAGACTGGTTCCAAATAGGAAAAGGAGTACATCAGGCTCTATATTGTCACCGTGCTTATTTAACTTCTATGCAGAGTATATCATGAGAAACACTGGACTAGAAGAAGCACAAGCTGGAATCAAGATTGCCAGGAGAAATATCAATAGTCACTAGCAACTGGTGGCAGTTGTAATCTGAAATGCTCTTAGTTCAAATTGAGATATAAAAAGTATAAAATATGCACTGGATTTTAAGACTTTATGAAAAAAATGAAGTGAAAAATATCACATTAGTAATTTTATACTGATTCATGTTGAAATGAAGTGAAAAGTATCACATTAGTAATTTTATAGTGATTCATGTTGAAATGAGATTGAGTAAAATTAATTCACCTGTTTTTTCCTTAGTTTAGTATAGCTAAATTAAAAATTACATGTATCTATTCATTATTTGATTGAACATGTTCCACTAGATGTTCCCAGGAATTTTACATCTTGTAGATGAAATACCTAATTTATTTGAATTGACTCACAGCAGGGTAGTCTTATAAAACTTCTTAGAGAGTAGTAAGATCTCTTTTTCTTTTTTTAAAAAGAAACTATGTCGAATTATTTTCATGGTGCTATTTTTGGTGCCTGTGACAGTAAATGACAAATATAGAACAAGTAAAATTAAGAATAAAAGTTACATACTAGAAACCTTTGGAAACAACTTCACTGGGGAATTCTACCAAATGATCAAAGAAGAATTGATACCGAATATTCGCAAAGAATCGGACATGACTGAGCGACTGAACTGAACTAAACTGATTCTCAAACTATTCCAAACAACTGAAGATTTGGAAACACTCCTCTGACTTCATTATATGAGGCTATCATCATCCAGATACTAAAGCAGACAAAGATACTACCAAATAAAGAAAATTACAAGCTCATATTTTTATCAGTATAGATGCAAAAATCTTCACAAAATATTAGCAAAGTGAATCCAACAATATATTAAAGGATAAGATACCATGTCCAAGTTGGATTGATTCCAGGATCTCAAAGATAGTTAAACATATGTAAATTAATATAATACACTACATTAACATAACCAGAAACCACGTGATCATCTCAGTAGCCACAGAAAAATCATTTGACAAAATTCAGCATCCATTCATGATAAAAATTCTCATCAAAGTGGGTTTAGAAGAAACACATCATAAAACTATAAAAGCCATTTACAATATCCCAAAGTCAACATAATACTCAATGGTGCTTCTACTAAACTGAGGAACAAGACAAAGATGTGCACTCTCACCACTTCTACTCAACATGATACTGGAAGTCCTAGCCACAGAAAACATTCCAGAAGATTAAATGATACAGAGGAATAATCAGTGAGCTGGAAGAGGAGAGCAGTGTAAATCATTGCTACTGAACAGGAAATTAAAAAAAAAAAGAATAAAAAGAAATAAAGATGGTTTAAGAGATACCTCTGGGACAATATCTTGTGCACTAACATTCACATTATAGGCATCCTAGTAGGACAAGAGAGATAGAAAAGGCCTGAGAATATATTTGAAGACATATTACCTGAAAACTCCTCTAACCTTGGAAAGGAAACAGACATTCAAATCTGGGTACACATTTTGAGGTACACACTCCTGTACAGAATTACCTCAAAGAGGAATACAGTAAGACACATTATAATTAAAATCTCAAAAATTAAAGATAATGTGATAACATTAAAAGCAGCAAGGGAAAAGCAACAAGTAGCACACAAAGGAACTTCCAAAGGCTATCCATTGATTGTTTTACAGCAGAAATTCTGTAGGTCAGAAGACAGTGGCACAATATACTTAAGGTTGCTGCTGCTGCTGCTAAGTCGCTTCGGTCGTGTCTGACTCTGTGCGACCCCATAGACGGTGGCCCACCAGGCTTCCCTGTCCCTGGGATTCTCCAGGCAAGAATACTGAAGTGGGTTGCCATTTCCTTACTTAAGGTTATGAGATACAAAAACCTACAACCAAATATATTCTACCAAATATATTCTATTCAAGTCTCTCCTTCAGATTTCATGGAAAGATAAAAATATTTACAGGCAAGCAAAGGATAAAATAGTTCAGCACCATCAAGCCAGCTTTATAACAAGTTTTAAAGGAACTCTTCCAGGCAAAAAAAGGAGAAGCCACAACTAGAAACATAAAAATTACAAAGTTAAAAAGCTAATGAATAAAGACAACCATAAAGCTTCGAAACCATTTACACCCAAAGCTAGTAGGAAAGTTAAAGGGCAAAAGTAGTAAAATCATCTATGTCTACAATAAGCACTTAAGAGATACACAAAACAATTAGATGTAATATATGATATCTGAAATAGGAATCATGAGGGGAGGAGAATACAAATGCAAGGTTATTAAAACACATTTGAAAGTAAGAGATCAACAACTTAGAACAATCATATATCTATATAGACTGCTATACAAAAACTTCGTGGTAACCACAAACTATAATAGATATATAATAGATATAATAAATAAAAGAGAAAAAGGAATCCAAACATAACATTAAATATGGTTATCAAATCACAGGAGAACAAAAGATGAAGAAAGGAAGAAAAATACCTATGAAAATAGCCTCAAAATAAATAAAATAGGAAGAACACACACATCATTACCATAAATATAAATGAACTAAATGATCCAATCAAAAGATATAGAGTGGCTGAATGGATACAAAATTAAGACCCACATATACGGAGTCAAGCAAGTCTGTAAGACTTACTTCAGATCCAATGACACACAACAGACTGAAAGTGATAGCATGGTAAAAACTATTCCATACAAACGGAAATCCAAAGAAGATATGGTAGCAATACTCATATCAGACAAAATAGACTTTAAAGACTGTTACAAGAGATAAAGGAGACATTATATAATGATTGAGGAATCAATCCAAGAAGAATATATAACAATTGTAAATATATTTACATCCAACGTAGGAGCACCTAAATACACAAAGCAAATAACCAAAAAGGGGGAAACTGACAATAAGACGCTAATAATAGGGAACTATAACACCCCACCTACCTCGATGGACATATCATCCAGACAGAAAGTCAATAAAGGAGCACTGCCCTTAAATGACATATTACATCAAATTAATGTAATACACATACACACATAGAACATTATATCTGAAAGCATCAGAATACACATTCTTTCAAATACAAATGTAACATTCTCCAGGAGAGATAACATACAGGGCCACAAAAAATTATTTGGTAAATTTCTATTAAGTCATATGAAACATCATTTCCAACTGCTATTTTATGAGACTAAAAATAAACTACAAAGGAAAAAAAAAACTGCAAAAAAACCCACAAACATGTGGCGGCTAAACAATATGCTACTAAAGAATCAATGGATCACTGAAGAAATCAAAGAGGAAATGAAAAAAATGCCTAGAGCCAGAAGAAAATGGAAAAAGACAACAATTCAAAGTCTTTGATAACAAATATGACCAGTAAGGAGTTAATATCTAAAATATATGAACAGCTCTTACAACTGAACATCAAAAAACACAAACAACCCCAATTAAAAATGTGTTCAGTTCAGTTGCTCAGTTGTGTCCAACTCTTTGCGACCCCATGAACCGCATCACACCAGGCCTCCCTGTCTGCCACCAACACCCGGAGTTTACCCAAACTCATGTCCATTGAGTTGGTGACACCATCCAACAATCTCATCCTCTGTCGTCCCCTTCTCTTCCTGCCCTCAATATTTCCCAGCATCAGGGTCTTTTCAAATGAGTCAGCTCTTCTCATCAGGTGGTCAAAATATTGGAGTTTCAGCTTCAACATCATTACTTCCAAAGAAATCCCAGGGCTGATCTCCTTCAGAATGGACTGGTTGTATCTCCTTGCAGTCCAAGGGACTCTCAAGAGTCTTCTCCAACTCCACAGTTCAAAAGCATCAACTCTTTTGTGCTCAGCTTTCTTTATAGTCCAACTCTCATATCCATATATAACTACTGGAAAAAACATAGTCTTGACTAGACGGACCTTTGTTGACAAAGTAATGTCTCTGCTTTTGAATATGCTGTCTAGGTTGGTCATAACTTTCCTTCCAAGGAGTAAGCATCTTTTAATTTCATTGCTGCAATCACCATCTGCAGTGATATTGGAGCCCCCCAAAATAAAGTCAGCCACTGTTTCCACTATTTTCCCACCTATTTGCCATGAAGTAATGGGACCAGAGGCCATGATCTTAGTTTTATGAATGTTGAACTTTAAGCCAATGTTTTTACTCTCTTCTATCACTTTCATCAAGAGGCCCTTTAGTTCTTCTTTGCTTTCTGCCATAAGGGTGGTGTCATCTTCATATCTGAGGTTATGTTATTGATATTTCTCCCAGCAAATTTGATTCCAGCTTGTGCTTCCTCCAGCCCTGCATTTCCCATGATGTGTAGAAGACCTGAATAGACATTTTCCTGAAGAAGACATTAAAATGGCCAACAACCATATGAAAACATATTCAACACACAATGATATATCACCTTACACCTGTCAGAATGGCTATCATCAAACAGAACACAAAATAAAAATGTTGACAAGGCTATGGAAAAAAGAAAATGCCCATACATTGTTGGTGGGAATATAAATTAGTGCAGCCACTCTGGAAAATAGAATGGAGATTTCTCAAAAAGCTAAAAACAGAACTACAGTATAAACCAGAAATTATACTCCTGTTCATGTGGCTCAGATGGAAAAGAATCTGCCTGCAGTGCCCCAGGGTTTGGTCTCTGGGCCAGGAAAATCACCTGGAGAAGGGAATGGCTACCCACTCCAGTATTCTTGCCTGGAGAATTCCATGGACTGAGGAGCCTGGTGGGCTACACTCCATGGGGTCACAAAGAGTCAGACATGACCAAGTGACTTTCACTTTCACTTTATATACATATATGAAAACACTAGTTCAAAAGACACACACATTTCAGTGTTCATATCACTGTTATTTACAGTTGAAAAGATATGTAACTACACAATTTATCTATCAAGCAATGAATGGATAAAGAAAATGTGATATATATGTGTGTGTGTGTATATATATATATATGACTGCAGCCATGAAATTAGAAGACGCTTACTCCNTCTATCAGATCTAGGCCCTTAAATCTATTTCTCACTTCCACTGTATAATCATAAGGGATTTGATTTAGGTCATACCTGAATGGTCTAGTGGTTTTCCCTACTTTCTTCAATTTAAGTCTGAATTTGGTAATAAAGAGTTCATGATCTGAGCCACAGTCAGCTCCCAGTCTTGTTTTTGCTGACTGTATAAAACTTCTCCATCTTTGGCTGCAAACAATATCATAAATCTGATTTCAGTGTTGACCATCTGGTGACGTCCATGGGTAGAGTCTTCTCTTGTGTTGTTGGAAGAGGGTGTTTGCTATGACCAGTGTGTTCTCTTGGCAAAACTCTATTAGCCTTTGCCCTGCTTCATTCTGTATTCCAAGGCCAAGTTTACCTGTTACCCCAGGTGTTTCTTGACTTCTTACTTTTGCAATCCAGTCCCCTATAATGAAAAGGACATCTTTTCTGGTGTTAGTTCTAAAAGGTCTTGTAGATCTTCATAGGACCATTCAACTTCAGCTTCTTCAGCATTACTAGTTGTGGCCTAGACTTGGATTACTGTGATATTGAATGGTTTGCCTTGGAAATGAAAAGAGATCATTCTGTCATTTTTGAGACTGCATCCAAGTACTGCATGTCGGACTCTTTTGTGGACCATGATGGCTACTCCATTTCTTCTAAGGGATTCCTGCTCACAGTAGTAGATATGATGGTCATCTGAGTCAAATTCACCCATTCCAGTCCATTTTAGTTCTGGATGTGAGAGTTGGACTGTGAAGAAAACTGAGCGCCGAAGAACTGATGCTTTTGAACTGTGGTGTTGGAGAAGACTCTTGAGAGTCCCTTGGACTGCAAGGAGTCTTCTAAGGGATTCCTGCTCACAGTAGTAGATATGATGGTCATCTGAGTCAAATTCACCCATTCCAGTCCATTTTAGTTCTGGATGTGAGAGTTGGACTGTGAAGAAAACTGAGCGCCGAAGAACTGATGCTTTTGAACTGTGGTGTTGGAGAAGACTCTTGAGAGTCCCCTTGGACTGCAAGGAGAACCAACCAGTCCATTCTAAAGGAGATCAGTCCTGGGTGTTCATTGGAAGGACTGATGCTAAAGCTGAAACTCCAACTTTGGCCACCTCATGCGAAGAGTTGACTCATTGGAAAAGACTGATGCTGGGAGGGATTGAGGGCAGGAGGAGAAGGGGACAACAGAGGATGAGATGCCTGGACGGCATTACCAACTTGATGGACATGATTTTGGGTGAGCTCCAGGAGTTGGTGATGGACAGGGAGCTCTGCTGCTGCTGCTGCTAAGTCGCTTCAGTCATGTCCAACTCTGTGCAACCCCATAGACAGCAGCCCACCAGGCTCCACTGTCCCTGGGATTCTCCAGGCAAGAACAGTGGAGTGGGTTGCCATTTCCTTCTCCAGTGCATGAAAGTGAAAAGTGAAAGTGAAGTCGCTCAGTCATGTCCGACTCTTCGTGACTGCATGGACTGCAGTCTACCAGGCTCCTCCATCCATGGGATTTTTCAGGCAAGAGTGCTGGAGTGGGTTGCCATAGACCTGGCGTGCTGCAATTCATGCGGTCGCAAAAAGTCGGACATGACTGAGTGACTGAACTGAACTGAACTGAAATATGGTTTTAATATAAGTCCCAAAATAGAGACAGTCTACCAGGCTCCTCCATCCATGGGATTTTTCAGGCAAGAGTGCTGGAGTGGGTTGCCATAGACCTGGCGTGCTGCAATTCATGCGGTCGCAAAAAGTCGGACATGACTGAGTGACTGAACTGAACTGAACTGAAATATGGTTTTAATATAAGTCCCAAAATAGAGACTGATACTCAAAACCCTTTCAACTATTGCTTTTTTAAATATTGTCTCTCCTACTTAAGTGTTGTGTGATGTTAGACTGCCATATCTCTCTATGCTTTTTCCTTTCTCTGTAAAATGGGTATTACTAATGGTATTTGAGAAGGAAATGGTAACCCATACAAGGGCACAAAATAAGCCTGAACAAATTAGATGTGTATAAGAGACAGGCATTTCCTTACACTAATAATTAAATATCAGAAAGAAAAAGGTAAAAGCAATTTCATTTAGAAAAAAACCTAGAATAAAATTATAGACAAAATGTTCTCAGACAAATCGTAGCAATATTTTCTTAGATGATTCTTCCAACTCAAAGGAAATAAAAGCAAAAATAAACTAGTGATACCTAGACAAATGTAAAATCTTTTGCACAGCAAAGAAAACCTTCAATAAAATGAGAAGACAGTCCACATAATGGGAGAATATATTTGCAAATGATGTGACCAATAAGGGGTTAATATCCAATATATATAAACAGCTCAGAAAACTTAATACTGAAAAAACCAAAAAGCTCAATCCCAAAATGGGCAGAAGTCCTAAACAGACACTTTTTCCAAGGAAGATATACAGATGGCCAACAGACACATAAAATGATACTTAACATTGCTCATTATTAGAGAAATGCAAATTAAAGCCACAATGAGGTACTCCCTCTCATTGGTCAGAATAGCTATCATGAAAATGTCTACACATAATAAATGCTGGACAGGATGTGTAGAAAAAGGAACCATCATACACTGCTGGTGGGAATGTAAATTGATACAGCCACTGTGGAAAATGGTACGGAGGTGCCTTCAAAAGCTAAAAGTACGACTACCATATGTATGATCCAGCAAACTTGCTTGTGAGTGTATATATGGGGAAAACTGACAGGATGTGTAGAAAAAGGAACCATCATACACTGCTGGTGGGAATGTAAATTGATACAGCCACTGTGGAAAATGGTACGGAGGTGCCTTCAAAAGCTAAAAGTACGACTACCATATGTATGATCCAGCAAACTTGCTTGTGAGTGTATATATGGGGAAAACAAAAACATTAACTCAAAAAGATGCATGTACACCAATATTCACAGCAGCACTCTTTACTATAGCCAAGACATGGAAACACTCAAGTTCCCATTAGCAGATAATTGGCTTAATAAGTTGTGGTATATGTTTACAGTGAAATATTACTCAGTCATAAAAAAGAGTGTTGTTATTTGTGGCAATATGGATGGGCCTAGAGAATATTATGTATCAAAAACAAATATAGATTCTATTTTTATGTGAAATCTAAAAAGTAATACAAATAAAATTATATCAAAACAAAAACACTCACTGACACAGAAAACAAACATATTTCTCAAAGCCTAGAGATGGGGCAGGGACAAATTAGGAGTATGGATTAATAGATACAAATTATTATACATAAAATAGATAAGTAACAAGGAATTACTCTTGAAACTAACACAATATTGTAAATCAACTGTAGTTCAATAAAAAAAGAAAACACTCATGAAGATTGAGTACAGGTCTCATATTTGAAGTATATGTAACTATATTATAACATTTAGTTATAGTATTTATTTAAATGT
>SJYT01069118.1:0-48542 GCA_006410635.1 Cephalophus harveyi | reverse complement strand
GGAAAAAAAAAAAAAAAGAGGAAGCAGAATGAGTCCTGTGCTCTTGGGAGGGAGCTGAAGGAGAGGAGAGGTTCCCACACCCTGGGAAGCCCCTAACTGAGGATATCAGTAAGGAGAGAAAAGAAACTTCAGAGGCTCAGAAGAGAGTACAACTACTGGTTTGTGGTAGGCAGGACAGAGAGAGACCTACCCAGAGGGTCCATGCCACTGCCATTCAGGTCCCAGCCTGAGACACGTGTCTGCTGGTAACAGGCAGGGGCTGGGTGCTGGAACAGGGATTTAGAGGACATATCCAGGCAGAGAACTAGTATTGGCTGCATGGAGACAGCCTGAAGGTGCTGGACTCTAGGGTGCTGCGATTGAGAGTATTTGTGGAAATCCAGGCTTCCACAGAAGCTAAGCACCATTGTTAAGTGGCATTTGAAGAGAAGGGCAGGGCCGCCTTTACAGTCTCCTTAAGCAACCTCCAGCCCCTGCCTCTCCAGGTTCCAGGAGAGACTCCCTCCCAGTCTGGCTTGCTTGCCACAGCCACCACCTCTGCAATGCTGGGAGCAGCTGCCACTGGGTTGCCTGCATGCAGAAGTGGAGCTCAAATCACAGCTGAGTTCCTAGGGGTCATGTGACTCAGGAAACAGAGCTGCAACCTCTCCTCATGGTGGCATGAACCACAGATTTACAACTCAGCTACCAGGTTTGTAAATTCAGTACTTGTGAAGTATCTGAAAGGACAATGGATGGTCCTGTGGCAGGGATAGGTCTAGCCTTGGTAGCTGTGGGCTTTGTGGGCACCACATACACTTTGGGACTGGGTCGGGTTAGTGTTGGAGCCACCTCCCTAGCTCCCACAGTGGGGCCTAGATACATGACTACTACTATGGTTCAGAGACCTGAGTTCAGTGGACCTGAGTTTGTGGCCTTGTGAAAATAAAGCCTGAATGACACTAGGGGCAATTGCCAGAGTTCACAGTTGAGGTGGGGCCAAGGTGGGTTAGTGTTGGAGCCACCTCCCTAGCTCCCACAGTGGGGCCTAGATACATGACTACTACTATGGTTCAGAGACCTGAGTTCAGTGGACCTGAGTTTGTGGCCTTGTGAAAATAAAGCCTGAATGACACTAGGGGCAATTGCCAGAGTTCACAGTTGAGGTGGGGCCAAGGGCAGTGCCAACAAGACTGTACATTGTAAGCCTGCACAATAGGTAAAAGGTGACACAACAGATCACACTTACAGGTGAACAGCTCCAGTGCAGAAATATTCAGTGGTTCCTCTCCCAGTGAGAGTACTCCAATCCTGCCTACCTCACATGCCAGATTAGAAACACACCTCTGAAAATAATTTGGGGGTTTCTATTCCAACTAGGGGGCATGTCCTACTCCTAACAGATCTGTAACAACCACAGAACAAAGAGGAAGCCCAACTCAATATCCAGTGCAGGCTCTGGTCACATCAGTCATACCTCTTATCAAGGGGATAGGAGCATACACCAGGAATGAGGTGGCGAGAATCCATTCTCAAACAGCCCTTGCACCAAAAAATATTAAATCCATGCTGGGTACACATGGGTTTAGCCACATAAAAATAGCCTTCTAATACCACAGTAGATAAATATTTCTCCTAAACTCATAGAACAAGAGAAATATAAGTAAAAGAATAGAAGCAACAGAGGAAACATTTCCGATTATGAGAAAAGAATATAAAAAGAATATAAAAATATTGAATATATGTATATGTATTGTTTAACTAAATCACTTGGCTGAAACTAATAATATTGTAAATCAGTGATAACCCAACTGAATTAAAATTTTTTAAATGTATGTGAACAACAAAAAGAAGATTGAGAGAATATGATTGAGAGAATACCCCTAAAAGAACAACAATGAAACAGACCTCTTTGATATAATAGACACAAAATTCAAAAAGGAGATAATGAAAATACTGAAGGAATAAAGGAAAACTATCAACAGAAATGCAGAATACTGTAAAAAATAACTAGAAACCAGGAGGGGCCAAGAAAAATTAGAAAATTCACTTGATGAGATGAAAGTTGAACTAAAGGCTATGAATAGCAGGATGAACAATGTAGAAGAATAAGTGATCTAGGAGATAAATAATGAAAATCACCTGTTTAGAACAGCAGGTAGAAACTTAAAGGAGAAAAAATGAAAGCAATGTGAGACCTATTGGATAACATAAAGCATACCAAATAGAAAACTTGCCAAACCTAAAGAAGAAAACATATCCAGATACAGGAAGCACAGAGAGTTCAGAACAAGATACCCCCAAACATATCTACACCAAGACATATAGCAAAAATAGCAAAAGATTCTAAAGGCAGAAAAAGAAAAACAAAGAACTACAAGGGAATTCCCATGAGACTCTCCGTTGATTTTTCTATTGAAACATTGCAGGCGAGACAGAAGTGGAAACATTTATTCAAAGTCCTGCTGAAAGGGAAAAATCTGCAAATGAGGATACTCGACCCAGCAAGAAAATTATTTAGAATAGAAGGAGAGATAAAGAATTACTTAGACAAGCAAAAACTAAAAGAATACAGCAATACTAAACCTATCCTAAAGGAAATATTGAAAGATCTCCTCTAAATAAAAAACAAAAATCTATAGGAAAGCAAAAATTACAATTGGAAAGTAAATCACTTAAATAAGCCAGTGCATGCATGTGTGCATGCTCAGTAACATCCAACTCTTTGCAACCCCATGGACTATATAACCTAATAAGCTCCTATGTCCACAAGATTTGCCAGGCAAGAAACTGGAGTGGGTTGCTCCAGTATTTCCTACTCCAGAGGATCTTCCAGACTCAGGGATAAAATCCATATCTCTGGCATCTCCTGCATTGGCAGGTGGATTCTTTACCAATGTGCCATTTGGGAAGCTCAAATAAGCCAGTACACAGATTAAAAAATATTCTGTGAAGGTGATGATAACCAAAATGAACAGTATAAGAATGAATGTGAAGATGCAAAAGAGGACATCAAAATTATAAAATGTGATGAAAGAGAGTAAGAAAATGTAGATAATTTCCCCCTAGATTGTGTTTCAGTTTATAAGACTACTAGTCTAAGGCAAGTAGATATATGAAGGAGTTAACATATTTGAAAAACAAGGTAACCACAAATCAAAAACATGCAATAGATTCACTACAACCAAAATAAAAAGAACATAAGTATAATAGAAGGAAAACCATTAAACCACAAAAGGAAAAACAGAAAGGGATAAAGAGAAGAAATAAAAAATCAATAGGGACAATAAATACATATCTATCAATAATTACTTTAAGTATCAATGGACTAAATGCTCCAATCAAAAGACACAGAGTGGCAGGTTGGATTAAAAAAAAAATAAAGTCTACAATATGATACCTATAAAAGACCCATTTTAGGATAAAGGAAACACATAGATTGAAGTGGAAGGAGGGGACACAGATATTTCAGGCAAATGGAAATGATAAGAATGCCTGGGTCAAAATGCTCATATCAGACAAAATAGGCTTTAACTCAAAGGCTATAAAGAAATATAAAGAAGCATACTTGCTTGTTTAGTCACTTCAGTCATTTCCAACTCTTTGTGACCACATGGACCATAGCCCGCCAGGCTCCTCTGTCCATAGGATTTCCCAGGCAACAATATTGGAGCAGGATGTCATTTCCTTCTCCATGGAAATATAGTGATAAAAGGATCAATATAAGGAGAGGATATTATACTCATCAGTGTATATGCACCTGATATAGGAGCACCCAAAAACATAAAAATAAATACTAATGGACAGAAAGGGAGAAACTGACATAAATACAATAATAGTAGGAGATATTTACACCTCACTCATGTCAATGGACAGTTCTTCCAGACAATCAATAAAGCAACAGAGACTTTAAATAACACATTAGAACAGTTAGACTAATTGATATTTTCAAGACATTACATCCGAAAACAGAAGAATACACATTCTTTTCAAGTGCCCATGGAACATTCTTTAGAACTGACCACTTACAAGGGCACAAAATAAGCCTGAACAAATTTAAGAGTACAGAAATTATTTCAAGAATCTTTTCTGGTCACAATGGAGTGAAATTAGAAATCAACCACAAAAAAAAGAGAAATAAGAAAAAAAAGTTACATAGAGACTAAACAACATGCTTCATGTTGTTGTTGTCGTTTAATCTCCAAATTATGTCCAACTGCAGCCCCATGCACTATAATCCACCAGGCTCCTCTGTCCATGGTATTTTCTAGGCAAGAGTACTGGAGCGGTTTGCCATTTCCTTCTCCAGGGGATATCCTCAACTGTAGTATTGAACCTGTGTCCCCTACATTGGCAGTCAAATTCCTGACCACTGAGACACCAAACAACATGCTACTAAAAACCAATGGGTCAATGATGAAATCAAAGAAGAAAGCAAAAAGTACATTGAGGCAAATGACAATTAAAGCACAACCATAAATATCTGTGGGATGAAACAAAGCAGTTCTTAGAAAGGAGTTCATAGTGATATATAATCTTCTTCAAGAAATACGAAAAATCTCAAATAAACAACCTAACCTATCACTGAAAAGAATTAGAAAAAGAAAAGCAAACAAAATTAGAAAGGGGCAAAGTGTCAGCAGAAAAAAGGAGATGATAAAGATCAGAGAGGAAATAGAGATTTAAAAAGTCATAGGAAAAAAAAATCAATAAAAACAAGCACTGATTCTTTGAAAAGGTTAACAAAATTGATAAATCTCTGGCCAGGCTCACTATGAAGAAAAGAGAGAAGACCCAAGTAAACAAAATAAGAAATGAAAGAGAAGAATATATATATATATATATATGTAGTCTAAAAAATTGTACAGATGAACCCATTTGTAATGCAGGAATGGAGACGCGGATCACTGCATTGTGATTGTGAGGGGGCTTTGTGGAACTCAGTGTGGAACTCAGTGAAGCTATGAGAAATGCTGTGAGAAAAGCTATGAGAAATGCTGGCCACCCAAGGTGGATGGATCATAGTAGGGAGTTCTGATAAAATGATCCACCGGAGGAGGGAATGGCAAATCACTCCAGTATACTAGCCATGATATCCCCATGAACTATATAAAAAGGCAAAAAGCTATGACACCGAAAGATGAGCCCCCCAGGTTGGAAGGTATCCAATATGCTACTGGGGAGGAGCAGAGGACAACTACTAATAGCTCCAGAAAAAAATGTAGTGGCTGGACCAAAGCAGAAATGACACTCAGTTATGGATGTATCTGGTGATGAAAGCAAAATCCAATGCAGTAGTGAACAGTATTGCCTATGAATGTTAGGTCCGTGAATCAAGGTAAATTAGATGTGGGCAAGTAGGAGATGGCAAGAATAAACATTGCCATTTTAGGAATCAGTGAACTAAAATGTAGAGGAATGGGTGAATTTAATTCAGATGACCATTATATCTACTACTGGAGGCAAGAATCTCATAGAAGAAATGGAGTAGCCCTCATAATCAACCAGAGTCCAAAATGAAGTAGTTGGGTACAACCTTAAAAACGACAATGATCTCGGTTCATTTCCAAGGCAAGCCATTCAATATCACAGTAATTCAAGTCTGTGCCCCAATCACTGATGCTGAAGAAGCTGAAGTTGAATGGTCCTATGAAGACCTAGACCTCCTAGAACTAACAGCAAAACAAAGATATCATTTTCATCATAGGGAATTGGAATGCAAATTAGGAAGTCAAGAGATACCTGATGTAACAGACATGTTTGCCCTTGGAGTACAAAATGAAGCAGGGCAAAGACTAACAGAATTCTTCCAAGAGAATGCACTGGTCCAAGCAACCACTCTTTTTTAACAATGGAAGAGACGACTTTACACATGGACATCACCAAATGGTCAGTACTGAAATCAGATTGATTATATTCTTTGTAGCTGAAGATGGAGAAGCTGTATACACTCAATATAAATAAGACCTGGAGCTGACTGTAGCTCAGATCATCAGCTCCCCATAGCAAAATTCAAGCTTAATCTAAAGAAAACAGGGAAAACCAATAGGCCAGTCAGGTATGACTTAAATCAAATCCCCTATGAATATACAGTGGAAGTAATGAATAGATTCAAGACATTATAGTAGACAGAGTGCCTGAAGAACTATGGACAGAGGTCCATAATATTGGACAGGAGATAGTGAGCAAAACCATCCCAAATTAAAAGAAATGCAAGAAGGAAAAGTGATTATCTGAGGAGGCTATACAAATAACTGAGGAAAGAAGGGAGACAAAAGCAAAGGAGAAAGGGAAAGGTACAGCCAGCTAAATTCAGAGTTCCAGAGAATAGCAGGGAAAGTCAAGAAGGCCCTCTTCAATGAACAGTGCAAAGAAATAAAGGAAAACAACAGAAAGAGTAAGGCTAGAGATTTCTTCATGAAAATTGGAAATATCAAAGCAACATTTCATCCTAAGAAGGGCACAATAAAGGACAGAAATGGTTAAGACATAACAGGAGCAGAAAAGATCAAGAGGAGATGGAAAGAATACACAGAAGAATTGTACAAAAAAGAACTTTAATGATCCAGATAACCATGATGATATAGTCACTCATTCAGAGCCAGACATTCTGTGAAGTCGAGTGTGCTTTAAAAAACACTGCTGCCAATAAAGCCAGTGGAGGTGATGGGATTTCAGCAGAGCTATTTAAAATCCTAAAAGATGATGCTATTAATGTGTTGCACTCAATAATATCAGCAAATCTGGGAAAACCCAGCAGTAGCCACAGGACTGGATAAGGTCAATCCTCATTTCAGTTCCCAAAAGGGCAGTACTTAAGAAAGTGTTCAAATCACTGAACAATTGCACTCATCTCCCATGCTAGTAAGCTTAAGCTTATGCTAGAAGTCCTCCAAGCTAGGCTTCAGTATTGCGTGAACAGAGAACTTCCAGATGTTCAAGCTAGGTTTAAAAAGAGAGAGAAACTGGAGATCAAACTGCCAACATTTGGTGGATCACAGAAAAAGCAAGGGCATTCCAGAAAAACATCTACCTCTGTTTCATTGACTACGCTAAAGCCTCCGACAGTATGGATCATAACAAAGTGTGGAAAAGTCTTAAAGAGATGGGAATACCATATTATCTTACCTGTCTCCTGTGAAACCTGAATATAGGTCAAGAAGCAACAGTTAGAACCCTGTATGTAACAATTGACTGGTTCAGAATTGAGAAAGGAGTACAAGGCTGTTCATTGTCACTCTCTTTATTTAACTTATATGCAGAGCACATCATATGAAATGCTAGGCTGGATGAGTTACAAGTTGGAATCAAGATTGACAGGAGAAATATCAGCAACCTGATATGGGGATGATACCACTCTAATGGCAGAAAGAAAAGAGGAACTAAAGGGCCTCTTGATGAAGGTGAAGGAGGACAATGAAAAAGACAGCTTAAAACTCAATATTTCAAAAACCAAGGTCATGGCATCTGGTCCCATCACTTCATGACAAATAGATGGGGAAAAGGTAGAAGCAGTAACAGATTTCCTCTTCTTGGGCTCTAAAATCACTACGGAAGGTGTAAATATCAGCAACCTGATATGGGGATGATACCACTCTAATGGCAGAAAGAAAAGAGGAACTAAAGGGCCTCTTGATGAAGGTGAAGGAGGACAATGAAAAAGACAGCTTAAAACTCAATATTTCAAAAACCAAGGTCATGGCATCTGGTCCCATCACTTCATGACAAATAGATGGGGAAAAGGTAGAAGCAGTAACAGATTTCCTCTTCTTGGGCTCTAAAATCACTACGGAAGGTGTAAATATCAGCAACCTGATATGGGGATGATACCACTCTAATGGCAGAAAGAAAAGAGGAACTAAAGGGCCTCTTGATGAAGGTGAAGGAGGACAATGAAAAAGACAGCTTAAAACTCAATATTTCAAAAACCAAGGTCATGGCATCTGGTCCCATCACTTCATGACAAATAGATGGGGAAAAGGTAGAAGCAGTAACAGATTTCCTCTTCTTGGGCTCTAAAATCACTACGGAAGGTGTAAATATCAGCAACCTGATATGGGGATGATACCACTCTAATGGCAGAAAGAAAAGAGGAACTAAAGGGCCTCTTGATGAAGGTGAAGGAGGACAATGAAAAAGACAGCTTAAAACTCAATATTTCAAAAACCAAGGTCATGGCATCTGGTCCCATCACTTCATGACAAATAGATGGGGAAAAGGTAGAAGCAGTAACAGATTTCCTCTTCTTGGGCTCTAAAATCACTACAGAAGGTGATGAAACTAGATGATTGCTTCTTGGCAGGGAAGCTATGACAAACCTAGACAGTGTGCTAAAACGCAAAGACATCACTTTGCCAACAAAGATCCGTATAGTCAAGGTTATGGTCTTTCCAGTAGTCACGTATGGATGTGAGGGAGCTGGTCCACTAAGGGCTGAGTGCTGAGAAATTATGTTTTCAAACTGTGCTGTTGGACAAGACTCTTGAGAGTCTCTTGGACAGCAAGGAGATCAAACCAGTCAATCCTAAAGGAAATCAACCTTGAATGCTCTTTGAAGGGGCTGATGCTGAAGCTGAAGCTTCAATATTTTGCCCATCTGATGTGAACAGCTAAACTCACTGGAAAAGACCCTGGGAAAAATAGAAGGTAGAAGGATAAAAGGGCAACAAAGGATGAGATGGTTGGATGGCATCACCAATTCATTGGATGTGCACTTGGGCAAACTCTGGGAGATGGTGAGGACAGAGAAACCTGGCATACTGTAGTCCTTGGGATGGTGAAGAGTTGGACACAACTTGGTGACTGAACAACAATAGAGACACAGATGTACAGGAGAGACACGTAGACACAGGCAGGGAAGGGGAACGTGGCATGAATTCGTTGATTAGGATTGACGTATACAAGCTCAGTTCAGTTCAGTCGCTCACTCGTGTTCGACTCCTTGCAACCCCATGAATCGCAGCACGCTAGGCCTCCCTGTCCATTACCAACTCCCGGAGTTCACTCAGACTCATGTCCATTGAGTCAGTGATGCCATCCAGACATCTCATCCTCGGTCGTCCCCTTCTCCTCCTGCCCCCAATCCCTTCCAGCATCAGAGTCTTTTCCAATGAGTCAACTCTTTGCATGAGGTGGCCAAAGTACTGGAGTTTCAGCTTTAGCATCATTCCTTCCAAAGACATCCCAGGGCTGATCTCCTTCAGAATGGACTGGTTGGATTTCCTTGCAGTCAATGGACTCTCAAGAGTCTTCTCCAACACCACAGTTCAAAAGCATCAATTCTTCAGCGCTCAGCCTGCTTCACAGTCCAACTCTCACATCCATACATGACCACAGGAAAAACCATAGCCTTGACTAGACAGACTTTAGTTGGCAAAGTAATGTCTCTGCTTTTGAATACACTCTCTAGGTTGGTCATAACTTTTCTTCCAAGGAGTAAGCGTCTTTTAATTTCATGGCTGCAGTCACCATCTGCAGTGATTTTGGAGCCCAAAAAAATAAAGTCTGACACTGTTTCCACTGTTTCCCCATCTNNNACCTTTGTCGACAAAGTAACGTCTCTGCTTTTTAATATGCTGTCTAGGTTGGTCATAGCTTTTCTTCCAAGGAGCAAGCATCTTTTAATTTCATGGCCACAGTCACCATCTTCAGTGATTTTGGAGCCCAAGAAAATGAAGTCCATCATTGTTTCCCCATCTATTTGCCATGAAGTGATGGGACCAGATGCCATGATCTTCATTTTCTGAATGTTGAGCTTTAAGCCAACTTTTTCACTCTCCACTTTCACTTTCATCAAGAGGCTTTTTAGTTCCTCTTCACTTTCTGCCATAAGGGTGGTGTCATCTGCATGCCTGAGGTTATTGATATTTCTCCCAGCAATCTTGATTCCAGCTTGTGTTTCTTCCAGCCCAGCGTTTCTCATGATGTACTCTGCGTAGAAGTCAAACAAGCAGGGTGACATATACAGCCTTGGCGTACTCCTTTTCCTATTTGGAACCAGTCTGTTGTTCCATGTCCAGTTCTAATTGTTGCTTCCTGACCTGCAAACAGATTTCTCAAGAGGCAGGTCAGGTGGTCTGGTATTCCCATCTCTTTCAGAATTTTCCACAGTTTTTTGTGATCCACACAGTCAAAGGCTTTGGCATAGTCAATAAAGCAGAAATAGATGCTTTTCTGGAACTCTCTTTCTTTTTCTATGATCCAGTGGATGTTGGCAATTTGATCTCTGGTTCCTCTGCCTTTTCTAAAACCAGCTTGAACATCAGGATTTCACAGTTCACATATTGCTGAAGCCTGGCTTGGAGAATTTTCAGCATTACTTTATTGGCATGTGAGATGAGTCCAATTGTGCGGTAGTTTGAGCATTCTTTGGCATTGCCTTTCTTTGGGATTGGGATGAAAACTGACCTTTTCCAGTCCTGTGGCCACTGCTGAGTTTTCCAAATTTGCTGGCATATTGAGTACAGCACTTTCACAGCATCATCTTTCAAAATAGATAACTAGTGGGAACCTGATTTATAGCATGTGGAGTTCAGCTCCATGCTCTGTGGGCATTGGATGGGTGGAATTAGATGGGGAATAGGAGGGAGGTCCAAGAGGGAGGGGATATATATCTACATATAGCTAACTCACTTTGTTATACAGCAGAAACTAACACAAAAGTGTAAAGCAATCATACTCTAATAAAGCAAACATAAAAAGAAATGGAAGAGGAGAAATCACAATAGATGATGCAGAAATGCAAAAAAAAAAAAAGAGAGAGAGAGAATATTATGAACAATTGTATACCAACAAATTTGTAAACCTTGATGAAATGGACAAGTTTCTAGAAACATAGAGCCCACCAAATTTGAATCAAGAAGAAATAAATAATTTGAAATGATCAATTACCAGAAATGAAATAGAATCTATAATGAAAAAAAACTTCCTGCAAACAAAAGTCTAAGACCAGATGGCTTTACAGAGGATACCCAGCACACAAACAAAGAACTCAATCTCTTCCGAAAGGCTAAAGACTAAGGAACTTTTCCAAAGACACTTTATAAAGCCCACATCACCCTGATACCCTCACACAAAAGAACTACCAAAAATTTACAGGTCAATATCTTTGATGAATATAAATGCAAAAATTCTCAACAAATTATGTACAAAACAAATTCAACAACACATAAAAAATCTCATATACCACAACCTAGTTGGATTCATGCTAGGATCACAGGGATGATTCAACATACGTAAATCAATCAGTGTGATACAAAGCTATTTATGACAAAATACACGTATAATGTAATACTCAATGATGAAAAGCTGAACACTTTCCCTCTAAAATCTGGAATAAGAAAGTCCATTCTCACCACTACTCTTCAGCATAGCATTGGAAGTTCTAAGCACAGCAAACAGAGAAGAAATTATAGGTATTCAAAATGGTAGGGAGAGGTAAAATTATCATTAAAAACAGGTGACATGATAATATATCTATAGAAAACTCTAAAACTCTACACAAAAACTACTAGAACTGATCAAAAAATTCAACAAGGTAACAGGATACAAGACTGACACACAGACTTTGGTTGCATTTCTTTACATTAACCACAAAATATCAGAAAAAGTGAAAGTTGCTTGGTTGTATCCAACTTTTTGGGACCCCATGTATATATAGTGCATGGAATTCTCCAGGCCAAAATACCAGAGTAAGTAGCCATTCCCTTCCACAAGGGATCTTCCCAACCCAGCAACTGAACCCGGGTCTCCTGCATTGCAGGCAGATTCTTTACCAGCTGAGCTACAAGGTGTCACAAAGGGAATGTAAACAAATGATCCCTTTTAAAATCATATCAAATAAACCTCACCAAGGAGAATTTACATGTTGTAAATGGAAAACATTTATAAATAAATTATAAAACATTAATAAATAAAATTAAAGATAATAAATTAAAATATACCCCATGCTCTTGAATTGGAAGAATTAATGTTGTTAAAATGGCCATACTGCCAAAGCAATCTGCATATTTAATGCAATCCATATTAAATTACCAATGACATTTTTCACAGAAGAAGAATTTATATATAACCATGAAAGACCTAGAATTGCCACAGCAATGCTGAAAGAAAAAAAAAAAGGAACAAATCAGGAGTCATAACATTCCCAGATTTCAGGCATTACTAGAATGCTACAGTAATCAAAATAGCATGGTATTGGCACAAAGACATATGGAGCAATTGAATAGAATAGAGAGCCCAGAAATGAACACACACACCTATGGACAATTAATTTCAACAAACGAGACAAGAATATACAATGGGAAGAAAACAGTCTCTTCAGCAAATGGTGTTTGGAAAGTTAGTTGCATGTAAATCAATGAAGTTAGAACACACCATCACACCATAAACAAAAACAAACTCAAAATGGCTTAAAGACCTAAATATAAGATACTATAAACTTCCTATAAAAGAATACAGGCAAAACATTCCCTAACATAAATTCTACCAATGCTTTCTTATGTGAGTCACCAAGGCAATAGAAAAATAAATAGATAAATAAAAATGGGATGTAACTAAACACAAGCTTTTGCACAGCAAAGGAAACCATTAAAAAATGAGAAGACAACCTATAAACTGGGAGAAAATATTTGCAAATGATGCTGACTTAATTTGCAAAATATACAAATAGCTTATACAACTGAACAATAACAAACAACCCTATCAACAAATGAGTGGAATACCTAAATGGACATTTCTCCAAAGAAGACATCCAGATCGTCAATAGGCACATGGAAAGATGCTTAATATCGCTAGTTATTAGAGAAATGCAAATCAAAACTGCAATGAGGTTCCACCTCACATAGGTCAGAATGGCCATCAAAAAAACTCTACAAATAACAGATTCTGGAGAGGCTGTGAAGAAAAGAGAACCCTCTTACGCTGTTGTTGAGAGTACAAATTAGTGCAGCCACTCTGGAAAATTGTGTGAAATTTCCATTTGAAACTAGAGTTGCCAAATGATCCAGCAATCCCACTCCTGGGTGTATACTCAGACAAACCTATAATTTAAAAAGATACTCGCACCCCTATGTTCATAGCAGCACTATTTACATTAAGGTAAGACATAAAAGGAACCTCAATGTCCATCAACAGATGAATGGATAAGGAAGATGTGGTACACATATACAATGGAATACTAGTCACTCATAAAAAGGAATGAAATGAGGCCATTTGCAACAACATGGATACAACTGGAGATTATCATACTAAGTGAAATAAGAAAAATACAAATACCATATATCACTTATATATGGCATCTAAAATAAGGCAAAAATGAACACATCCACAAAACAGAAACAGACTCACAGACTAGAGAACAGACTTGTGGTTGCCAGGAAGTAGGTGGGTAGGGGAAGGAAATACTGATAGTTTAGGATTATCAGAGGCAAACTATTGTCTATAGGATAAATAATAAAGTCTAGCACAGGGAACTATATTCAATATCTTGTTATAAACCGTAAAGGAAAAGAAAATGAAAAAAAAATTACTTATATATGTCGATGGGGGAGTGTGGCTGAGTCATTCTGCTGCACAGAAGACACGAGCACAACATTATCAACTATTCTATAAAATTGAAAAAAAAAAAGAGCAATGAATTTACAGAGAAGTGACAAGCCCCACCAGAAAGTTATAGCCTTCCAAGGGCAGCACACTGTGGGAAAGGATATAATTAGAGGAATGGAAATATGTGGGGGAAGCTAAAAATTGATGAGGGCTATTTTAGTAAGATTTGTTATGTACATTCCTCTTGATGGTGTCTCTGGGTTGATGAGAATATAGATTCATCTCTAGGGATGAAGAGTTAGGGGAAGATAGACAGCTTTTCTGTCTATAGTTTCTCAATTGTTTTCAGATCAAAATAATTCTTATGCTAAATTGGAAGCATATACACTACCATATGTAAAATAGCCAGTGGAAATTTGCTGTATGACTGAGGGAACTCAAACCAGGACTCTGTAACAGCCTAGAGGGGTGGGAAAGGGCGGAAGGAGGGAGGAAGTTTCAAGAGAGAGGGGGCATATGTGCACCTGTGGCTAATTCATGTTGATATATGGCAGAAATCAAACCAATATTGTAAAGGAATCATCAATCAATTATAAATAAATAAGTATAATTTTAAAAACTCCTATAACATTTCTAAGGCAATTAAAAAATAATTCTTATGCTAAAGTGGCATGTTTGGGTGGCGTTTTTCCTACAATAATATCTACAAATATTAGCAATTATTTTCACCATTATTAATTTATACCATCAAATTTATTCCACATCTACTTGTTAGAAGCCTGGTGATATCCACAGTGAACAAGAAACTCTGTTCTTGAGGAGGTCTGCCTGAGAGACAAGTATCCGTCAAAGAATACAATGGTGTTTGATCAGTGACATGGTGAAACCATGCCATGCTGTGCTGAGGTGAATCAACAAAGTTTGCCTTCAGTTGTTGAAGGCATGAGGGTTGTGTGCCTTTCTGAAATTAATCAAATTTGTGTTCTGGTTCCTCTAGACCATAAGAAACCTGTGCTCTCATTAGTACCTCACAGAGTTAGTAGTTGTATTTCCTCCCATATATCAAGTTAGAAAATATAGAACTTTTATTCATTGATTTACCATAATCCTTTAAGCATTACAAGTAAAAAGAACCTGCTTTTTAATCTACCAATGGACCAAGATACATTTTTTCCAATAGTCTAATATACAGTTTAGCAAAACATTTTCACATATACATGTGTACCCATGTATTGTCCCTGCCAGCCATCTGAAAACAGGTTATTCTGACCTGAAAAACACCTTTTAAAATAGTCATTCATATACATATATGTTGTATGTATACAGCAAAGTGAATGGGTGCTATTTTTGATAATTAAAAGGCAGATGGTTTACTGGTAAGAGGTGATATATTCTTGGCAAACCCTTAGAAGCTGTCTTTCCCATGTTCCCTGAAACTTCCTTTTGGATGAACTCTACTGGGTATGAAAAGTTATCTGATGATCTCACAGCTCTGTTGCTCTAAGGACAGAGTTAGATGAGAATTAAGGGGAGGAGGTAATATGTGTCAAAGGAAGGAAAACCCAGAAATGTAAAGTAATAACAATAGCTACCATTTGAAAAAAAATTGAAAAGTAATAGGTATCTACATATATTGTAACTGAATCACTTTGCCGTACACCTGAAACTAACATAACATCATAAGTCAACTACACTCTATATAAAATTTAAAAAGTTTAAAAAATAAGAATAGCTACTATTTATAAAGTATTTATTGTATATGCCAGGCCCAAACTAAGCACTTTAGATACTTTAGCTAATTACTGCAAAAACTCTAGACTGTAAATAATACTTCCCGTCTTACCAGTAAGGAAGAAGAATCTCAAAGAAATTAAATAACTTTAATGGGCCATGTATCACAGAGCTATGCAGTGGTGGTGATAGGAAAGAAGACTAGTATCCTGAGAAAGAGCATGGATTTTAGACTCAGACAAGAGTCTTATACTGATCATTTAGTATTTACTTCATATTTTTTCATTTTTCTTTGTTGTTGAAACTACTTTTTATAGTTTCTTTTTTACTGTTTATTAAATCAGAGTTGACATGCTGGGCTAGATTTTTTTTTTTTTTTTTTGGACAGAGACACGTGGCATATAGGATCTTAGTTCCCTCGACCAACGATCTAACCCGTGCCCCCTGCAATGGCAGCATAGTCTGAACCACTAGACCACCAGGGAAGTTCCTATAATTTCTTCTTAAATGTGATTCATGTTTTCTATTCAAACATTTAGCTTCTTTAAATTGCTCTTCCTCACTCAGTAGGGCAAAGAAGCAGTAAGCATATAAGCTTAGGTATCCGAGTTAACCTCACACTGCACAAGTAGGATGATTACTGATGTAATCAGAATTTCAGAAATAAAGTCCTATTTTGATTAAAAATATATAATAAGGGTTACGATTTGGAGATTACCCTTTAATTGGAGAAAAGAGTGTGACTTAAGAACAGATACCAAGACAGGCTGTTATGGAAATCTTCCACAGCCCATAAGTAACATGGGAATTTGTACCTTCACATAATTACCCAGGTGTCCATAAAACAACATAATTACTCCTTTATATCTTAGAACACAATGTATTTGTTTAGTTTTCATTGTCTTTTATCCTTATTGATTTATATTACTAATAAATGTGATGTTTTATAATATAACAACCAGCTTACTATTCAGTTATATGATATAGAAGGTAGATATAAAATTTAGATTTTTTTCTTCATAGTCCAGTGTGGCACAAATTACATATCTACACACATTTATGAATACACACATATGTATTTACATGCACACATATATTCATGCATTTCAAAAATGTATAGACAAATGATAAATACTTAAAGACCAACAATAAAAAGAAATGTTTCCACATTATCATCAGATGTAAGACTTTCTCTAAGTTGATACTTCATGCATTAATAAAACCACAGGAGGGCAAAACTACTGTGGTATAATCCTCAACGTCTTCATTTATCTTCAGCTGCTCAATACTACCAATAATAATTAAAACTATAACTTATCTTCATTAGAAAGTGATTAATTTTTAAATTCCATTGAAGAGGAAAAGCAAAGTTTACTGGCTGTATGGGGGTG
Source organism: Cephalophus harveyi (assembly GCA_006410635.1). Classification (NCBI taxonomy): domain Eukaryota; kingdom Metazoa; phylum Chordata; class Mammalia; order Artiodactyla; family Bovidae; genus Cephalophus; species Cephalophus harveyi. The sequence continues at coordinate 31,896 of SJYT01069118.1, read as the reverse complement.
GGTCTGTGTGCTAAGTCACTTCAGTCTCGTCTGACTCTTTGCAGCCCTATGGACCGTAGCCCGTCAGTTTCCTCTGTCCATGGGATTCTCCAGGTACAGATTCTGGAGTGGGTTGTTGTGCCCATCTTCAGGGGATCTTCCCGACCCAGGGATTGAACTCAGGTCTCCTGTATTGCAGGCAGACTCTTTACTGTCTGAGCCACCAGGGGAATATAAAATATACAGCTATTAAATTTTTTTCATTTGAGGTCTTCATTGACAAGAAAATTGGTAGACTTTTTGAATATCAGGGTTTGTTTTGTTAGCCTCATATGTAAAAAACAATAGCTCTGAAACTCTCCTCTTCCCACTTAACTCAAAATTCAAAATCTCTTTGGAACTGAGACCACTCTTGTAATTCCTTTGTATTGTACATAGTTCTTGGTGCTTAATAAATATTTCATAAATTGAGCTCTCAAGGTAATTCAGTTCAGTTCAGTCGCTCAGTCGTGTCCGACTCTTTGCGACCAAGGTAATTATTGTTCCTTAATTTCTATCAACTTATAGTTAAAAATTCTTAGATTTTCTGATGTATGTTGAGATTAGTATCAGTTCAGTTCAGTTCAGTCACTCAGTCGTGTCCGACTCTTTGTGACCCCATGAATCGCAGCACGCCAGGCCTCCCTGTTCATCACTAACTCCCGGAGTTCACTCAAACTCACGTCCATCAAGTCCGTGATGCCATCCAGCCATCTCATCCTCGGTCATCCCCTTCTCCTCCTGCCCCCAATCCCTCCCAGCATCAGAGTCTTTTCCATTGAGTCAACTCTTGGCATGAGGTGGCCAAAGTACTGGAGTTTCAGCTTTAGCATCATTCCTTCCAAAGAAATCCCAAGGCTGATCTCCTTCAGAATGGACTGGTTGGATCTCCTTGCAGTCCAAGGGACTCTCAAGAGTCTTCTCCAACACCTCTGAAGAAGGCTTTCTTATCTCTTCTTGCTATTCTTTAGAACTCCACATTCAGATGCTTATATCTTTCCTTTTCTCCTTTGCTTTTCGCCTCTCTTCTTTTCACAGCTATTTGTTATAGTAATTGCTATATTCTTTCTTCTATTTTTCATCCAAATGTAGACTGTTTTGAATCTGCCTTATCTAAGTATTAAAAATATCAAAACTCTTTAAAATCACGTGATTTAATCATCTTAATATGCTTTATGAAATTAAACAATCACCTCACAGAATACCTGACATTTACATAATTTAGACATACCTACTACTAAATGTCTTGCTTTTATATGGCTCAAGTTTCACTTTGTGATGTTGTCTTTTACAATATTGGATTAATATGTCTGCCAGAACACTCATTAAGGATAGAACAAAATTTCAAGATGACTCATATCCAGATGTGCAGTGCAAATAACCAATTACTTTTATCCTATATTTAAGGCCATAGCTCCCCAAAAGGTTCAGTTTAAAACTGAATGTACTATTTTTTGCATATACTAAATATTAGTCTTTAAGAAAGGTAACTACAGATTAACATTATTTACTGAATAAAGTCATTTACTTTAAAAAGTAATTTGTATTTCAGACATTGACACTTACTAACATATCTTGCAGAAGAACTAAATATCCAGCAACAGAATTATTTATGAAAAATGACCATAAATTCTAATTTTTTACAATAATTTAATTGATTATTTACAGATTGGGTCATTGCTCAGAGACCACACAGTCTAGAGCAGCAAGTAAAAGCAAAACTTAATTAAAAAAAATTTTTTTGATCCATAAACAGGAAAACTAGAGAATTTAGAATATACAATTTAGAAGGAATTACTTGAGTTGATTATACTCTAATTAGCAAAGCCAAATAATTATGACTTTCTTCTTTGATTTTGTTTTATACATCCACCCGATTAATTCAAGAAACTTATACATTGTTACCAAGAGAATGGGCTAAAACATCTTAAGTGAGGTCTACAAATAGGAATCTAAATCATGAAAAACCTTTCATTTTAGATCCTGAAATAGCCCAGTCCATTGTTAACCTCATACTTTAAGTCACAATGACCAGTCTGTGATAGTTAGAACTCAAGATGATACCTATGTCTTTCTAGTTCTTAACAGTAAAGTTCTGACTAATACCCAAAAGGCAAACATTCTTTCATCTGACACAGTCAGAATCAGTAAATGGTCAAGTGATAGAAAAAGCAGTTTATTTTTAACTCAAAAATTCATCACTGATCTTTTGATATAGGACCAAGGACTTATCTTTGAGTTCTGTTATGCAAATTGGATTCTACTCCTGCTTCCCTGGTGGCTCAGAGGTTAAAGCGTCTGCCTGGAATGCAGGAGACTTGGGTTCGATCCCTGGGTTGGGAAGATCCCCTGGAGAAGAAAATGCCAACCCACTCCAGTACTCTTGTCTGGAGAATCCCATGGAGGGAGAAGCCTGGTAGGCTACAGTCCATGGGGTCACAAAGAGTCGGACATGACTGAGTGACTTCACTTTACTTCACTTTCCTGTTTAAGCCACGTTATTCATGGGGTCACAAAGAGTCGGACACAACTGAGCAACTGAACTGAACTGAACTGAAGGATACATCATCTGAGATTTCCAATTTCAGCTTTCTCATTTTGGATAAATAGATAGGCATTTGCAAAACAATCTAAATGCAGATTTTTTTCTCCATTGTCACTATAGATCCCTGCTCCCCTTGCTAATGATCTATTCAGTTATCTCTTTACATATAATTCAACAACACTCCCATTGTGTCACTTAATCTTTGTGAATCTTTCCAACACATTCAGGTTCAGTTTCACAGGAATGATTCTTTTACACTCAATATGTCATTATTTATCATAATGTTAAATAAATCACGTAATTCTATAGATAATAATATATCATTGGAAGAAACTAGTTTGAGGCCAAACCAAGACCTCTTGGTAAATATAAAATTCACTGGAGGGAACTGCTGAGTATGCATGGGTGACACCCAGCAGGTTAAGTAAGGGAGCACAGGAAAAAATGTGTACTCCTATGAGATATCCCAGACTCATCGCATCTGAATCCTTTGAGCAGTTTTTAAAATGCCTCAGCTTATTCTTGTACATATTCAATTTGATAAACACTGCTGCCATATTATAGGAGTACTTGCAAACGTTTAACATGAAAGGGAAAACTGCAATATAGTAGAAGAGCAATTTGCAGCATAATTCCAAGAGAACCCTGTAGAAATACACTCTCCCTTCCCATCACTAACATAGTAGATATTGAGTTGTGGTTTCAAGTTTTTTAAATTAAAAAAAAAATCTTTCTGGTATCAGAATTCTTTCCTATAAGTGGGAAATTCCTTATAATGAGCTTGGTGGAAAGTAGGGCTTAGCTCTTCCACAGGTGACTGAATCTAGGTATTTTCTTTCTAGATTACAGGCACATGACCTAAGTTCAGCCAGTTGGATAAGCTCTCCCAAGACTTCTTATCTGAAGGAAGTGAGGCAAAGATGTAGGAACAGTTCAAGATTATTCATGCTACTTGTGGATCAAGATTCTGGCAATGGCAGAGCAAATTTGCAGTCAATAAGAGAAAGCAAATTTGCAGTGGTTGTGAAGTTTTCTTAAGAAAGTGGTGGCAGTGGGAGTATCTGAAATGTATATGTCCTAAATATGCTGCTATAGAAGAATCTTGATGGTGCTCTATGATACTCAGCTTCCCTTGGTTACTGTCTCATTCTCAATACTTTTCTGTAAGCCATTACATTTACATGTAGTAGTGTATTTATGTATGTCAAAAATGTATCAAAAATGTATGTTTTTTTCTCAAATTAGATATAAGTAACTTTGACTGGTATAACCAAATATACACCTTCTTTGAGTTAGGTACCTGGGGACCCTCTTCAACCCTTTGACACCCATGCCTGAGAATACAGGTGAATGCATATTCTTTTTGAATTCCCAAAGCAAAGAACTGAAATTTCTACTATTTACTTACAATCTAAACTTTCTTATTGGTCAATTTCAACATAAACAATAGGAATTTGCCTATCTGGTACTTGTATTTTGAAAATTTAATAGTATTTAAAAATCAGATTATTTTATTTTTTAAATATTTTCATAGAAAATTGCATTGGGATCCATTTATTTACTGGTAGAAACACAGTATTCCTATTTCCTTAGGCTAGAGAGAAGGCAATGGCCACCCACTCCAGTACTCTTGCCTGGAAAATCCCATGGACAGAGGAGCCTGGTAGGCTACAGTCCATGGGGTCGCAAAGAGTCGGACACGACTGAGCGACTTTCACTTTTCACCTTCATGCATTGGAGAAGGAAATGGCAACCCACTCCAGTGTTCTTGCCTGAAGAATCCCAGTGACAGTGGAGCCTGGTAGGCTGCTGTCTATGGGGTCGCACAGAGTCAGACACGACTGAAGTGATTTAGCAGCAGCAGCAGCAATAATATAGATAGCAATACAAAAATAAATTGTGAGCAAATTTACATAGCTAAGGAACAGAGTTCCTTTAAAATGTTATTTTTGTTACACTTTACAAAGTGAATGTTTAATAACATGTATAACAATTCTATAAAATGTGAAAGGTAATCTTTCAAGTGTTTATGACTAATTTTACGTTACTATATTTCTTCATTAAATACCTTCAACATCTGTGATCAGCATTCAGAGCTTCAGTAGATCAGCTGTTCTACTTGGTCCTTACTTTTTTCTTCTAGCTAAAATTTAGCAAACATTTAATGTTCTATTGACTTTTTAAGTTTTCAAATCATACTGAACAATGTACTTTCTATTCAAGAGGAATAATGCATTTTTTACCTTAATACAGTCTATTTAAAATGTCAACTGAATGAATTATCTAAATCTTTTCAGTCAAATAAAATTGTATCTATAGTTATAAAGGAATATATGGTCTATTTTTAATATTTATATAATCAATAAGATTATTTAGGATACATTTGATTGGAGGCTAATTACTTTACAATATTGTAGTGGCTTTTGCCATACATTGACCTGATTCAGCCATGGGTGTACATGTATCCCCCATCTTGAACCTCCTTCCTGCCTCCCTCCCCACACCATCCCTCAGGGTTATTCCAGTGCACTGACCCTGAGCACCCTGTCTCCTGCATCAAACCTGGACTGGAGAGCTGTTTCACATATGATAATATACATGTTTCAATACTATTCTTTCAAATCATCCCACCCTCACTTTCTCCCACAGAGTCCAAAAGTCTGTTCTTTACATCTGTGTCTCCTTTGTTGTCTCACACATAGGGTCATTGTTACCATCTTTCTAAATTCCATATATATGCATTAATATTCTGTATTGGTGTTTTTCTTTCTGACTTACTTCACAGCGTCTGCCTCTGATGCGGGAGACCCGGGTTCGATCCCTGGGTCGGGAAGATCCCCTGGAGAAGGAAATGGCAATCCACTCCAGTATTCTTGCCTGGAGAATCCCATGGGCAGAGAAGCCTAGTAGGTTACAGTCCACGGGGTCGCAAAGAGTCGGACACGACTGAGCGACTTCACCTTCACCTTCACCTTACTTCACTCTGTATAATAGGCTCAAGTTTCATCCACCTCATTAGAACCGATTTAAATGCATTCTTTTTGATAACTGAGTAATATTCCATCATGTGTATGTACTACTATCCATTCCTCTGCCAATGGAAATCTGGGTTACTTCCATGTCCTGGCTATTATAAACAGTGCTGCGATGAACATTGGGGTACATGTGTCTCTTTCAATTCTGGTTTCCTTGGTGTGTATGCCCAGCAGTGAGATTGCTGGGTCATATGGCAGTTCTATTTCCAGTTTTTTAAGGAATCTCCACACTGTTCTCCATAGTGGCTATACTAGTTTGCATTCCCACCAACAGTGTAAGAGGGTTCCCTTTTCTCCACACCCTCTCAAGCATTTATTGCTTGTAGACTTTTGGATCGCAGCCATTCTGACTGGTGTGAAATGGTACCTCATTGTGGTCTTGATTTGCATTTCNTTTTAAGGAATCTCCACACTGCTCTCCATAGTGGCTATACTAGTTTGCATTCCACCACCAGTGTAAGAGGGTTCCCTTTTCTCTGCACTCTCTCCAGCATTTATTATTTGTAGACTTTTTGATAGCAGCCATTCTGACTGGCATGAGATGGTACCTCATTGTGGTTTTGATTTGCATTTCTCTGATAATGAATGATGTTGACCATTTTTTCATGTATTTGTTAGCCATCTGTATGTCTTCTTTGGTGAAAATGTCTGTTTAGTTCTTTGGCCCACTTTTTGATTGTAAACCCCACCTCTTGTTGGAAAGAACTACAGTTATATTTTGAAGTGGCCTGCATATAGGGAGAATAACTATAGCTATTTTTGCAAACAAACAATCTACCACACATGTGTTTCTGCCTCAGTTGTCTGCAAAGTGAATTTATGGCTTGACAGTATCAACAATGGTCTTAATTCTCATTGATGTTTTTGCTAGTATCAGTTCAGTTCAGTCGCTCAGTCGTGTCTGACTCTTTGCGACCCCATGAATCACAGCAAGCCAGGCCTCCCTGTCCATCACCAACTCCCAGAGTTCACTCATGCCATCCAGCCATCTCATCCTCTGTTGTTTCCTTTTCCTTCTGCCCCCAATCCTTCCCAGCATCAGAGTCTTTTCCAATGATTCAGATCTTCGCATGAGGTGACCAAAGTACTGGAGTTTCAGCTTTAGCATCATTCCTTCCAAAGAACACCCAGGGTTGATCCCCTTTAGAATGGACTGGTTGGATCTCCTTGCAGTCCAAGGAACTCTCAGGAGTCTTCTCCAACACCATAGTTCAAAAGCATCAGTTCTTTGTGCTCAGCTTTCTTCACAGTCCAACTCTCACATCCATACATGACCACTGAAAAAACCATAGCCTTGACTAAACAGACCTTTGTTGGCAAAGTAATGTCTCTGCTTTTGAATATGTTATCTAGGTTGATCATAACTTTTCTTCCAAGGAGTAAGCATCTCTTAATTTCATGGCTGCAGTCTAGACCATATTTAAATTTAACTGAATGGACATTTGTACTATAAATAGTATAGCCAGGTATTCTGTGACTTCTCATGGATAGAGTATCCAAGTCACATAATATTTTCTAATGTTGATATACAGTAATCCACTGTTAACTATGGAGTACAACTCGTATAATCCCTAAAAAGAGTGAGCAACAGTTGTGAGGTACTGAACTGACCTTTTCTTTCTGCATTTCACATGCATACCTAGTCAATCTTAAAAGACATGACTTATTATTTAGTGTGATTTCATTTAGGACTTTCTCGACATGGGTCTAATGAATATTAATCCACATTTAGAATAGGTGGCATCCTTTCCACATTTATGAATATAAAAGGAACATTTGAAAGAGAGTCATCATTTCCATCATTAATTTGCTAATTCACACACGAGGAAATGACTCATGAAGACTTTAGATGCCTTTGTTTCAAAATTCATTTTCTTCAGTTTTCCTTTGCTTTAGCTGAGTGGAAAAGATTTGTCAGTTGAGTAAAGATGCTTCATCTCCTTCACTGATGCTGCTGGGAGTTATTAATTAGGTTTCTGAGTTTGGCACTGCTCTTTCCTGGTCACCGTGATGTGTCATTGAAACAGACCCATTAAAATGAGTGATGTGTGTTGTAATTTCATTAGTGTCATCAATAATGTATTACACTTTCCTTTTAGTAGTCTCTTTGTGTTGTGTGTGGGTCAGGATGACTGTATGAATTACATTTATAAGATCCAAATTGTTACAGATGAGAGAAGATAGGCATGAGGGTGGAATTAATGTTATTTTAAACATGATAACTACTAAAATGATTTCAATTAAGTAATATTTTAATTAGGTCTGATGTCTCTACATGCCATACTGAAATGCATGTTATGTGTATGCAAATAGGATGGTGATTTATTGAATTAATAACACAGTCCATTCTTTCTGCCAGGAAACTTATGAATTGAACTAAAGCAGGGGTAAGAGCAGGAATGGTTCAATAAGGCATGTAATTCCTTGTGGTTATAAAGAACGAACTCTTGACATTGAAACTCTTCAAGGGTATTTGCTCACTTTCTTTCCACTCTATTTTCCTATAAGACATGTGCCTTTTGACTGGCTATTGGTTAATTCCAAGTCTTTCCTAATCTGAAAAATATGATTCTGTACATGAGGAGGAGAAACATATTTGAATATTCTGATGCACATTGTTGACATCTTTTAACTCCATTTAACTGAAGTTCAATTTTGGTCATATAATATGAGAATATAAAGACCTTTTGGCTTAGAAGCTTCCATAACAAACTTTGATCTAATTGAAATGTTTTCAAAGGTAAGAATAATTTACATACTAAAAACATGGTATAGTAGCAGTTTTGCTCCCCAGGAAAACTTAACAAATGAATGAATATATAAGAAATTTCTCAGAATTAACAAGTATATAGACACAGATGTGGATGGGCTTTGTGTTTTTTTGTCTTCCATTCAAATAATACAACTAAAATAATATTATGATACTTTTGGGGAAAAGGTCTACAAATACTGAACTTTATATTCTGTTAGCAGGAAGCTAAATGGTTTTTAGTATGCAAAAGAGAAATAGTAAAAAGATAAGCTGCTTCTGAAGATCAATAGGTGAAATTATCCTTCTCACGAAAGTTTAAAGAAGGTATTTTTGTTTTCCTCAATTTGTTTTTAAGGTAAAGCAATCTATCCAGGTAAAAAATAAATAAATTCTACTATAATAAAGATCAATTGCCTTAAGTCAGCAGCTACCCCAAATGAAGTTTCCCTCTTAAACTATGATGAAAGAATGCTAGTCACTTATCTTCAACCAGAATTTAAGCATCTGTAGTTTTAAGCTGATTTGTATCCAATTTGGGTTGAAATGGATATGAGTGTTTATCTTACATAATAGCTTACCACAGCCTACTACTTGAATCATGTAGCATATGGAAAGTGTGTTTAGCTCCTTGCAGAAATTTCACAAACCAAAAAGAACCCATTTCTATGCACATGGCTTGTTTACAGTCATTATAAAAGTATTACTGAGTTGCTTACGAGTTAGAAAAAAGCACATTGCAGATTCCATTGCATTGGTCTTTAAGAATTATATGTATTGCTTTCCAGTTTTTTAAAAAACCACAGTGATTGTATGTGTTGTGCTTAGACCTAAACATTTTTTCTAGGATGTATTTTTATTCTTCCACATTATCTCTCTTCTCAATATTTTATACTAGTTATGGCTGAAGTTTTATGTAAATATATTAGAGATTGTGCTCATGCTTAAATGAACTGTCATTGAGGGATTAATCCTATAACCTTTACGAGCATGTTTTATTAATATCTTATCATTAAACTGAATATTAATAACATTTAACATTTAATAACCATAGAATGTGTATTTAGGAATATATTTCATGCTAGTAGGCTTTGAATATGTGGAATAGTCACTATAACAGCCCCCAAATCATTAAACATATTTCCCATAATGTATTAATTGCAATACTACAACTCATTTAAAGGGCAGCTCTGAATAACAATGATTGCAATATCTTTGTCAGCATGCTGAATAGCATACCCTCAAGGAATGGAAGTATTTGGTACAGCTTTTGAAAATATTTTTACACTCTTAATTCTGGAAATATATTTGCCATTAAATGATTTATAATTAAACATGAAACTAATAAAGTAGAGGAAGGAGAATTCAAAACCATGAATATTAATGAGATGATAAATTTTTTCTTATACTAATTTAGTAACTCTTAGTAGTAAAGTAGTATAAGTTGTCTACAATGAATACTTTTTTAAATGATTAATTAAAATATATTTTAAGCTACTTTTATTCTCAAAATGCTAAACCAATTTTTATCTATCAATCTATCTAAATGGTTTACTGTGAATTTAAAAATGTTTGATAGGTAACCTGACACTAAAACCCACTCCTTTTTTTTATGGCAATTAAGGATTATGTTAACATGAAAATGCGACTTGTGTATAGCCTCTGTCATGTAGGGGAATACATATGACTATCTGAACCAGTTTCATCTTCAACTGGGAAAATTTCATGGTTGTATCAAGGTTCCTCTGTATTAGCAAGGTTTTTTTTGCCACCCCCCCACCACCAATTTAATAATAGAAAACTAATATTTAGGGAAACCTCCATTAGCTGTTTTGCTAATTTTCATTATTTTGTCAGTTTTATATAGTAAAAACCTTTACACGTAAAACACATGTATACATATGTCTATGTATATACATATTCTTACATGATTATTTTAACACAGCACAGTGGCTTCTTCTGAAAAGTTCTTTAATTTTATGAAGTTTTTGGAAATAGCAAGATGGAAATCTCTGTTTCAAGGAATATTCTCCTTGTAAACTGAATCCACATTTTTAGCTCATAGCTAAAGCATTGTTCATGCCCAATTTGCCTCTCCATTTGGAAGATGTTTTTTCCCTCCCATATCTAGAGAGAATATATGTTCCTTAATACAAAGTTTTATGACTACAAATTTCCTTAATACAAAGTGGTATCATCTGCATACCTCTGAAATGCAGGATGAGGGGGAAAGAGAGAGTGAAAGAGTCAACTCTTCACATCAAGTGGCCAAAATATTGGAGTCTCAGCTTCAGCATCAGTCCTTCCAATGAATATTCAGGACTGATTTCCTTTAAGACTGACTAGTTTGATCTTCTTGCAGTCCAAGGGGCTCTCAAGAGTCTTCTCCAACACCACAGTTCAAAAACATCAACTTTTCAGTGCTCAGCTTTCTTTATAGTTCAACTCTCATATCCATACATGACTAGTGGAAAAACCATATCTTTGACTAGACGGACCTTTGCTGGCAAAGTAATGTCTCTGTTTTTTGATATGCTGTCTAGGTTGGTCTTGATAAAGTAACATATGTAGACTTGATAAAGTAACATATTTCTCAACTCGAACATGTAAAGCAATGATATCATAATCTATCCTTGAAAATATTGGGATCAGGGCCCAATAACAGAGACAAAAAGACATGAAAAAGATGGAAAAGTGAGTATCTTCAAAGACCAGTTGGATACTTAGGAAAAGAGATAACTTGCAGGGTTCTGTCATGAGTGATTAAGCAGATTTCAATGTCCATTCACCACCAGAGTACAGGAGAATGCAAAATGACCTAATTGATGTAATTTACACTGACGTTACAGGCTTCATTACTGAGCTCACGAAGTTCAGGAGAGGCTCAAGTAGTGGAGTCTTGATCGGCTAGGAAACAATGATCCAGAATTTATTTAAAACTGAGGTCAGTACTAGTGAGTGAAAGTCACTCAGTCATGTCTGACTCTTTGTGACCCCATGGACTATACAGTCCATGGAATTCTCCAGGCTAGAATACTGGAGTGGTAGCCTTTCCCTTCTCCAGGGGATCTTCCCAACCTAGGGATTGAACCCAGGTCTCCTATATTGCAGGAGGATTCTTTACCTGCTGAGCCACAAGGGATACCCAAGAATACTGGAGTGAGTAGCCTATCCCTTCTCCACTAAGTCAGTACTAGGGATAATTATAAATTAACTAAATCTTATGTTGTGCCCTTGCTCCATCTTCTCAAACTTATCTATGCATTCTTGCTCCATTTGATCAATCATGTCTGACTCTTTGTGACCCCACAGACTATAGTCCACCTGGCTTCTCTGACCATGGAATTTCTCAGGCAAGAATACTGTAGTGGGTTGTCATTTCCTCCCCCAGGGGATCTTTCTGACCCAGGGATCGAACCTGCATCCCTTGTGTCTCCTTCATTGGCGGGTGGATTCTTTACCATTAGTGTCATTGACATCTTTGTTCACTTCTCATCTCTGGGTTTTGTATTACAACCAAAGTAACTATACCAAAATAAAGTCAAATAATCTTTCTTTCTTTCTTAAAAGCTTTCATTAGCTTCCTACTGCCCATAAGAAAAACTATAACCTTACCTAGATACGGAAGGCCTGGTATGATGTGGCCAATGGCTTGCTCTCCCAATTCTATAGCTGCCCACCCTGGCCTTGTGCTCTGATCATACAGCAGCACTGGCACTGATCCACTAAGAATAGTAAGCTGTTTTATAAATCCATACCTCTGAATATGCTAATTCCTCCTGCATAGGGTGTTTTATCCACTTTCTAGCTTATTTCCTTTCTTTTGCCCTTATAGCTGATAGTTCCCGTCATCCTTCAAGATGAAATATTCTCCATGATAAATTTTGCCAGTGGCAAACCTTCATCTGTTATCACTAGACTTTACATTTCTAGCATGACAATTAATGACCTTATTTTAATTATTTATATATTTGCCTCTCTTATTAGAGCATGGAATTTCAGCTAGCTCAGATAGTTTGGGTTGGAAATTAGTCAAATGATGCAATAATCCATTCCTTTCTACCAAAATGTGTCTCTTTCTACTTATCAACTAATAAAAGGAATCTCTTTAGACTTGCCCAAGGGCAAATACCTCTTTCTCAGAGATTTGGATAAATTTCAGAGCACCATCATATTACATACTCTACACTTATGAGAAGATATTCTAAATGTCAAACACATACAAAGAAAGAGAACAGGATAATGAATACATTACCCAATTCAACAATTATTAGCTAATGGTCAATCTTATTCTACCTGTGATGTCCATAGCTCCACTCTCCTTTTTTCCTTCCAAATATTTAGAAGCAAATTTTAAATATAGTAACTTTTCATTCACAAATATTACTGAATGTATTTCTAGAAGTTAAGAACACTTTGAAAATATACTGATAATACCCTTATCATACTTAAAATATTGTTTCTTAATAGTGTTATTAAGTATTATTAGTATTGTTTCTTAATTAGTATTCAATTTTATACTACTTCTCATTTTTAAAACTGTTTGAATAAAGACCCAGAAAATCTGTACTACATAGCTTGATGTTTCTTTTAATCTAAAGCAGCTTTCAACTGGGTGTACTTTTGCCTTGTAAGGGACAATTTTGGCAGTCCAGAGACATTTTTGGTTTGTACAAACAGCTATGAACTGAATGTTTGTATTCTCCCAATATAAAGACATGCATTAAAACCCTAACCTCAATGGGACTATATTTTGGAGATGGGCCTTTGAGGAGTAATTCAGCTTAGGTTCCGTTATACGGGTGGGGCCCTCATTATGGAATTAAAGCCCTTACAAAAAGAAGAGAAGACATGGGATCCCTCTGTGTGCATGCAATAGGCCATGGAAGAATATAACTAGGAAGAGGCCCCTCACTGACAATCTGTTTATACTGGCATGCTGATCTTGGGATTAGCTTTCAGAACTGTGAAAAATAAAAAAAAATGCTTATTGTTTAAGCCACCCAGTCGATGGTATTCTGGTATAGTAGTTCAAACTGACTGGGACAACTATAGGAGGGGTGTTACTGGTACCCAGTGGGTAGAGGTCAGGGATACTGCTAAATATCCTTCAATGCACAGGACCACTGCCACAATAAAGAATTATCTACCTCAGCCCCCACCCCCAACAAATGTCAATAGTGAAAGGCTGAGAAACCCTGGTCTAGCAGTTCCTCTGTCACCCATTTCTTGTTATAATTTTGTCATTGAATAAACTGGGCCATTTGTCCTACAGAATTTCTCACAGTATTTTGCTGATGACACACTGCAGTATTATTTTTATATTTTCTGTCCCTTGTGTTTATGAACAATTAGATTTAGAAGCTTCATCAGATTCAGTGTTTTTTTTTTTTTTTTTCCGTTTTTCTTTTTTAGCAAAAAATAGTTTATTTCAATGATCGTATTGTGTACTTCCATCAGGAGGTACATACTGCCTAGTTCTATATCTCTCATCACTAGAGGGAACTTTTGATGATCAATGTCCAAATCCATTCATTTAATAGTGGCCTCAAAATGATAATATTGAATTCTTATAATTATTTCATTTATTTAAAACATCACTGTTTCTTGAAAATATTTTTTACAATGTTTGATACAAAATAGCATGGTGCCTAAAACATTTACTCATTCCATTATTTTATTTTATTTTTTTTTTCAGAAATATCCTGTACCACCTTGATGGGAAGACAAGCCAGTTTTCAATACTCCTGGAGGCTTGGGAGCACTACAAGTCACTTGCATCAAATGAGACCCTTCAAGAAGCCCTGTCAGAGGTGTTGAACAGCATTAATGCAGCTCAGGTTTACTTCAAAGCAGGACTTGATGTGTTCGAGAGTGTCTTAGTTGGAAAGAACTGAGAAAACTCTCAGCATTTTAAAAAGTTTGTTTACAATTCCTCAAGCAAAAGCTCTAATCTCACCAGATTTTCTGACATGGAAGACTTTTTCCCCTCAATAGCTTTTTATATAAGTATAAAGCTATTCTTCCTTTGTATTTTTTGATGTACATGTAAAAAGAGCATTTTGCACATTTAATATTTTTCTTATATCTAGATTTCTGATTATGTAAAAGCAAGCTATTGAAAATAATACTTAAGATTTATCTATTAAAAAGAAATCTGCTGTATTTATATATATATATGAAATATTTGGGGAAAAAAATTTCCAAGAAGTTCTGGACAATCTTTGTTCCTATGGATAAAACATGTAGGAATAGAAATGATTCCCTATGTTAGAGCTTTAATGACCTACCTTCTGTAATAGAAATGGACAGTTGATAAGGTTTCAGATTAACTTTTACTATCACATATTCAGTATGAACAACAAGTATTCTGAGTGATTGGTTGATGAAAACCACTTTGAATGTGTCTGTTTTATGAAATGAAGTGCCTGTTTATAACACAACTAGATGTAGTAATACACTGGTTACGAAAATGTATTTTTTTAAGTATTAATTAAAAAAAAAAAAAAAGAGCCATAAACATTCCAGGGGAAATTGCAAGGTAGCTGCACAGAGCAATTTAATTGTAAGTTTTTTTCCTAACCACTTATAAGGTGACTAGCTTTGAAACCCCTCATTTGTATCAGTTGATTTTGTAAAAATTTCAGGAGTGATTGATGTATGTCTTATGAGGGAGAAAATATGTATTTCCTCCTGTGTTGTTTCTGTTGGAAGCACTGAAATAGAGCTACTCTAAAATGAAAGCATCTCACTTTGCTCCTCATTCATGTATCTTTTCTGAAACTCCTTGCTGAAAGGCAGTTTTC
Organism: Cephalophus harveyi; assembly: GCA_006410635.1. Taxonomy (NCBI): domain Eukaryota; kingdom Metazoa; phylum Chordata; class Mammalia; order Artiodactyla; family Bovidae; genus Cephalophus; species Cephalophus harveyi. Next base: position 16,743 of record SJYT01069118.1, on the reverse strand, counting down.
TCAGAATACCATATAATTTCCACAGGAAAGTAGCAAAGTTTCTCTTTGAAAACCCAAAAATCTTAAAAAGTATCAAATTGCTATTTCTGCCACTAACAAAAAGGACTTCTGATGAATGAAATAGTTGTTTTGATCAACAAAAAGGCTCCTTAATTCTATGAAAAACCTTTTTTTCCCTTCTCTATCCTTACTTGTGATTGAGATGACAACACATAATATATTCATGCTTCTACTTTTAGCAGAAAATACTGTATTACTTTAAGAGTGTATCTTTCCCATGCTTCAGTTCTTCTCTCCTGTTGAAAATGAAGCTTTTCACACTAAGGCCACTAAGGCCATTGAATGGCCTTAGTATCCACTATTCCCCCAAACCACAGAATTCCATTAAGTGTTCAAACTCTGAGTCTACCTTTAGAAATTGATTTGGTATTGGATAAAGCAATTTTTCTTAGGAAGCATATCTTCAGAATATTTCATGTGGATTATTTTTCTCTAACACAACATTCAAACACATGTCCCTATCACACACCTCAAGAGCAACTTCACAAATAGTGCCTATAGGTCTAAATCTTTGCTGTGTATGAATGAAGATACACCTAATCTTATTTTAAAGGAAAACTGAAGTTAAAGGGAAAGAATTAGTCAGCATTGATTAACTGATTTATAAGGGTCAGCTGTTCTTACTATCAGTAATGTTTATACGCTCAAGGCAAAGAAGAGAATTGAAGCAGTTAGCTAGATAATTCAAGCAGAAACTCAGTTTCAGTGAATTGCTTGTGTGCACATATTTTACATAAGAAAGGAAACTACCTTACAACATGTATTTCTAACCAATGCACGAGTTTGTCTGAAAGCATCTGCTATGTTGAGAACTGGCTACAGGAAGGGGCTAAAGAACCAAACTCCCACATGCCTTGGTGTCAGTGCCCTCTCTCCTTCCACGGAAAAGAAGAGAAAAGAGGCAGGAGGAATACACAGACGGATTTGTGTCAGGTCAAATAATAGAATCCCTATACCAAAGGATCAGAAATAGTGAATCAGTTTCAGTGTGTTCATTTTAATTCTTCCTTTGGAGCTGGATATAAAACAGACAAAGACAAATAATTATCGATTTGGTAGTTTATCATTTTAGAACAAAATCCCAAGTAAATTCACTCCTTTAGACTCCAATAGTGTTGAGAACATGAATATTTGTGTTTGCACATTTTTGTTGAAAGATTGTGCATTTAGCTAACCCACACTGCACAGATTAAAGTTTCAATATTCTGTACTTATTACTTCTAAATCATGATATTTGATACTTAGAAACTGAAGTTAACTATGGACTAACATGTTTTTATTAGCCTATTTAAGAGATGATATGAAGAAACAATTATAATTGAAACAGACATCTACCAGTTCTATAAATGCTGCTCATCTTTGACTGAAACAAACCTCTTAACTAGGAACATTACTGCTATAGTCTAATTACCTCAGGGTTCCTTGAAATTTATATCATTTAAATTTTTCCCTAATGATCCCAGTAAATAAAATCCTATGCAAGTTATTAACAAGTATTTTCAATGAATTGGTAGTTAAGTTATATCTGAAATATCTGGGTGCCTGGTACTTCTCACCACCCTTCATACATAGCATTGTGCCAGTCCATAATGAATCATAAATAATTATTCCCCCAAGAAAAGGTGGCAGATGTGGACCACTGCAATTTGGGTTCAGGCAGGGTACACCTGGAATACCGCTCTTTGTGAAAAAATACAGATACCAGAGTCAAAAGAACGCCTAAGACTTTCTGATTCAAGTCTGAGAATATTACCTTCAGTCAGGGAAAGCATCAGCACTCCATCAGATACAGTAACTGCAGACAAAGTGGTCACGGAATTGGGATAGAGTCACAGTTTTAGTTAGTAGCAGAAGGGCTGCTAAAATTTAAGCTTGTTTGCTTTCTCATAGAGTTCTAAATGGTCTTTTCCAGTATATTCTAGGTAACTAGTCACTATATCAGATGCTGGATGGGCTGGAAGCACTGCTTTTTCAATTAGGGACTAGTTCATTCTCTTAATATACCTAACAAGTAGAACTGTCCCAGGGAGTTCATGCAAAGGGCACAAGCCTGTGTACTTGTGGGGAGGTAGAGAGAGTCTCCACATGATACCAGTGCTCAGGAAGGAGGGTATTAAGCAAAATACTTTTTATAAGAGTACTTTTATACTTTCCCCTATATTAAATTGGCAATTTAAATCCGTATTTCTCAAAATGTGGTTTGTGGGGAAGGGAGCCTAGGAATCTATATTTTTAGCAAGATTTCCCAAATGATCCTATGCTTAATGATTTCTCATCTTTAGTAATCCTGGGTCCTCCTGAGAAAACATCATGTGGCAACATACTAAAAAAATTGAAGGGTCACAATAATAGGAGATACCTAGGGCTTCCCTGGTGGCTCAGAGGTTAAAGCACCTGCCCGCAATGCGGGAGACCTGGGTTCGATCCCTGGGTCGGGAAGATCCCCTGGAGAAGAAAATGGCAACCCACTCCAGTATTCTTGCATGGAGAATCCCATGGATGTAGGAGCCTGGTGGGCTACAGTTCACAGGGTTGCAAAGAGTTGGACACGGCTGAGTGACTTCACTTTCTAGCTTTGCTAATAATGGCATTTTAAAGAAAGAGAGAGTGAGTAACCATTGTATTTCTCAAAAAAGGACCCAGATGCAGCTAAGTCTGTGCCTGCTACAAGTCAGGCACGTTTCTCAATTTAATGTAATTTTTTTAAATTGACTCCTCATGCCAACTTATTTTAAAAGATGAGGAAATTTAGTTGAGTGACTGCCCAAAGTTCCATAGCTAATAAAGATGATTGATGTATGTGTCTCTGCTGGGCCCCCTGGGGTCCCTACCTGTGTTATTCATGCTGGGTGCCACAGAAAGTTAAGAATCAGTTACAGAAAGTGACATTATTGAAATTTTGAATGTATTACTGCACAATTGATCTGGAGAAGGCAATGGCACCCCACTCCAGTACTCCTTCCTGGAAAATCCCATGGATGGAGGAGCCTGGTGGGCTGCAGTCCATGGGATCTCTAAGAGTCAGACACAACTTCACTTTCATGCACTTGAAAAGGAAATGGCATCCCACTCCAGTGTTCTTGCCTGGAGAATCCCAGGGATGGGGGAGCCTGGTGGGCTGCCGTCTATGGGGTCGCACAGAGTCGGACACGACTGAAGCGACTTAGCAGCAGCAGCAGCACAACTGATCAGACTATGTCATCTGCCACTTCACTGGTTGAACTAAGGAGGCTGAAGAAACCAACAACATTATTCCTCATGATGGTAGCCCACCCCACAATGGTGGACATATGTAGGTAAGTTAGAAGATAAGTAAATAAGAGCACAAAAATAAGTAGGTAAATAGCACAAAAATAAGTAGGTAAATAAGAGCACAAAAATAAGTAGGCAAATAAGAGCACAAAAATAAGTCTACCATTGTAGAATATCATGACAACTAGATGAAAAATTATCTCATAATTTCCTCCTCAAAATGTCTATATACCTTCACTAGGGGAAAGGGGAAAGACCAAGTGCTGGGACTCACAACCTCAGTTTTATATCATACTTAAAACTCAGAATAACTAATTGACTTTAAATTGCATGTATTTTAAATTACATGTACTTTCAAAATGTATAGCATACAATAGTTTTCTCCATTGCAAAGATAGGTGTTATGAAAATAAAATGATTTGTTACCATGTATCCAGTGATGAGTCAGTATCTTTGCCTCAAATGAAAAACTTTTCATCATTGGTAGACCTAGCCAAAAGTGTTCTCACCAGACATTCTGTGGTATGTATTACCAAAAAATTACCCCAAAAACTAAACTTTCCCATTGATATTGCATTGTCATCTCATTGGTTTAAAGGACCATTTAAATGTGCCTTAACTATAAGTTCCCTTGATAGAATTATATTTTAAACTGCCAATCCATGTGTTGAGTGGAAGGCAAATGGGTCTATACATTACAAAAGATAGATCAGCAAACTAACAGTTCCATTACAGGAGCATGGATACAAAACAGGAGAAAAAATAGACATGTGATATTTGAGCAAAGAAATATTCTGCCTAGGTGCACTGGTAAATTTGTATTTCTTGCATGAGTTTATATCGCTAGCTTAAAAAAGACTCAGTAGAATTGCTGTTTAGAAAGAACTTAAACTTCCGAGAGTTTTAAGCTCCCTATCAAGTGTAAATACTTTTCAGTTAAGTGGGTTTATTTTATGCAGTTTAGAATTTCAAGTGAGGTAAATTTAAAAGAGTTGCAAAAGAAAACTCTTAAACGTAGCCTATTTTGGTCACCACAATATTCACTCAGTTCTGTTTTCCCTTTTTAGATATACTCTAGCAATGGGATTAGGCTTTTTTTTTTTTTAACTATGAGAAAGTAATTTTAGTATCTAATCTTTTCAATGTACATTTATCTGTTAATCAGCTAGAATTTTATTTCCATAATACCTTTCCATTATCCTTCAAAGATGTACATTGAAGTGCCTTGAGCATTCCTGGGACCATCAAGAATCTTCAGAGCTGGCTGATTGTGAGATGGCATATTTCTTAAAGACATTGAGAATCTCATACTCAGATGATATCTGAATTTACAAGGGAAAGGATTAAATTGAGGCAGTTTCAGGTAGCATTCAAGAAAAAGCTGCTTCAAATTTTAATATGTTCTGGTTAATTATTTTGTATTTGAATTAAAATAGTTATGCAGGTTTGTATAACCAAAATGGCAATTTTAAAATTTTTTTAGACAAAATACAATCAAGGCCAAAGAAATATATGACTACTCTAATTTCTTAAGCAGGCTCTGTCAAGAATTAACTCAGCTAATTGCAGTTGATTCTAGATGCAGAGCCTACATCTAGACAAAGCTCTAACAAGTGTAGGCAGAACCTAACAATATTCTTTCAAATCCCTTTGATGTCTTAAGCCAATAAGCACTGAAATAGCTTTTCTCAGAAGAAAGCAGACTTTATTTTCCAGGGGCTAATTAATATGTACCACCTCAGTCCCAAAAGGATCACACAGGTGCCTGTACCATGCCATATGTCATGTGCTATATTCAAGCAAGCTCAAGAGATTTATATACAATCATTATCATGAATTATTATGTTGTATTGAAGTTAATGTTGGTCTTTTGTTCTAATTAAAGTACAAACTTGGCATTGGAACAGAAGCTTAGCTAGAGAAATGAAGTTAGAGTCTCTATTTTAATGAACTACATATTTTTTTCAATCAAAATGTGTAATTATTTAATTATCCGGCCTGCTCAGTAAGTTTAACTCTCTAATCTGTTCAAAGACTATTTATTCAACATAATATTAACACAGGTGGACACTCCTTGGAGTGTTTTATCTTTTGAAATTGTTAGCCATTGTTAAATCATGCTTTCAGTATATGTGATAGTATTTTATTAATGTTAACTTGTCTACCTTTATATCAAGCTGCTGCAAGTGGCCACCTTATTCTGAAAGTCAGAGAAAATGCTATTGGTCTATAAAGACAAGTTTGTCATACCTGTTTAATAAGAAACAACATATTTTACTACACCATTTGTCTGCAGGAAAGTGCCCAGATGGTTAAGTGTAGCTCACATTATTATATTCTGAAGATGTTGTACATAATTCCATTTAGAAGCTGAGCTAGGACTCTATTAGGTGATTTTGTACTTACATTTCACATAGGAAGGTTTAATGGCAAATATTTCCCACATATTCAGACTTGCTACTTTTAGAGTATGAATGCAGTTGTATTCAGAAGAGAAAAAAGCTTTCTAAGACACTTTGAAGGGCTAATTTGCTTTTATAGACATCTAGAAAAATCAGCACATCATTGACGATAGCTTCATATGTGTTTGGAATGTTCATATGGAACATGAAATAGTTTTAGCCATGTCAGCAGTATAGCAACATTTAGATATATGAAATTTTATAATGAGTAAAATTTAATTGTATAATAACAAATAATACAAATAAATAAAAAATATAGCCCTAAAAGAATGGTGATAAGCAGATTTATAAAGATTTAGAAATTAACTTTGGATAAAATTGGAACACAATTTCTTCATTTAAATTTGTTTGATTAAAAAATAAATTTCTCTCAAGGGGTGTCCCAATTATTAAATTGCACTGAACTGTTACAGTGTTGAATATTGTTCAAAATAGATTACATCTGTGATTTGCAAATGTTTTCATTGTAAAGAAATTCATTGTCAGTGTCTTTGTTGTGACTGATTTTGAATGATTGATTTAGAGGCATGTGTCTCTAGTTTCTTAATTACTATACAGGGTTGAATGCCTAATTTCTATAATATGTGGATGTCCACCAAAAATCTAGTGCTTTTATATTTAACCCAATTGTGATTTTATTTTACAACATTTTATGTACTATTCACATGACTTTATATATGGCTTACTTAGAAAACTATGTTGTGACTTGGAGTAACAACAAAAAAAAATGAATTGGTACATCACGTCCATTAAGAATACAGGTGAATATTTTATATTTTAGTTGTCTAAATATTTGCACATAGTTGAATACTATGAAATGAAGGTATCTTTTAAGGAATATTTTCTGATTCATAAATGTAATGTGTATGTGTAGTGACACAGTAATATTTAAAATGCCCATTTACAAATATTAAATACAGGTGAAAATCATTGTTATACTGTGTTTTGTTACAAACATACAAAATGAATTAGTTGGTAGTCTGTATTAGTAATGAATTATCTTTCAGTTCAGTTGCTCAGTGTGTCCAACTCTTTGCAACCTTGTGGACTGCAGCACACCTGGCATCCCTGTCCATCACCAACTCCCAGAGTTGACTCAAACTCATGTTCATTGAGTCGGTGATGCCATCCAACCATCTCATCCTCTGTTGTCCCCTTTTTCTCCTGCCTTCAGTATTTCCCAGCATCAGGGTCTTTTCAAATGAGTCAGTTCTTTGCATCAGGTGACCAAACTATTGGAGTTTCAGCTTCAGCATCAGTCCTTCCAATGAATAGTCAGGACTGATTTCCTTTAGGATGGACTGGTTGGATCTTATTGCAGCCCAAGGGACTCTCAACAGTCTTCTCCAACACCACAGTTCAAAAGCATCAATTCTTTGGCGCTCAGCTTTTTTTATAGTCCAACTCTCACATCCATACATGACTACTAGAAAAATCATAGCTTTGACTAGACAGAACTTTGTTGGCAAAGTAATGTCTCTGCTTCTCAATATGCTGTCTAGGTTGATCATAACTTTTCTTCCAAGAGAAAGTGTCTTTTAATTTCCTGGCTGTGGTCACCATCTGCAGTGATTTTGGAGCCCCCCAAAATAAAGTCTGCCACTGTTTCTACTGTTTCCCTATTTGCCGTAAAGTGATAGGACCTGATGCCATGATCTTTGTTTTCTGAATGTTGAGCTTTAAGCCAACTTCTTCACTCTCCTCTTTCACTTTTACCAAGAGACTCCTTAAGTCTTCTTCACTTTCTGCCATAAGGGTGGTGTCATCTGCATATCTGAGATCACTGATATTTCTCCTGGAAATCTTGATTCCAACTTGTGCTTCATCCAGCCCAGCGTTTCTCATGATGTACTCTACATATAAGTTAAATGAGCAGGGTGACAATATACAGCCTTGATTTACTCCTTTTCCTATTTGGAGCCAGTCTGTTGTTCCATATCCAGTTCTAACTGTTGCTTCCTGACCTGCATACAAATTTCTGAAGAGGCAGGTCAGGTGGTCTGATATTTCCATCTCTTTCAGAATTTTCTACTGTTTATTGTGATCCACACAGTCAAAGGGTTTGGCATAGTCAATGAAGCAGAAGTAGATGTTTTTCTGGAACTCTCTTGCTTTTTCAATGATCCAGCAGATATTGGCAATTTGATCTCTGGTTCCTCTGCCTTTTCTAAATCCATATTGAACATCTGGAATTTCACAGTTCATGTATTGTTGAAGCCTGGCTTGGAATATTTTGAGCATTACTAGATATGTGAGATGAGTGCAATTGCGTGATTTATTTTTATATATTTATCTGTATTGTGTATTACACCGAAACAGAAATAAGCCTTGCTCAGGGACACAGATTTTATCATCTTTTTCTTTTTTGCCTTCTATTCTTTTCTCAAACATGCAGACTTCATTTTAGGCCATTTAGCTTTAAAATTTGTGCCAACTTCTAACATCAAGTAACAGCATTTGTGTCAACTCTAATGCTAAGGAGTTTTGTTCCCTCAAATATACACTAGAAAATGCCAGTTCTTTATTGCTAATGGATCTCTATTGCATGATTAGCAGATTTCACTCATTTACTTATTCTGCAAACATTGACAGAGAGCCTATTCTAGGCAATATACTGCATTAAGGGCTGGAGATATAAACATGATTAACACAGTTTAACTTTCTAGAACAGGGGTCCCCAAACCCCGGTACTGGTCCATGGGCAGAAACCTGGCAGCACATAAGGAGGAGAGCAGCAGACAAGCTAGTGAAGCTTCATCTGCAGCTCCCTATCGCTTGCAATACCATATGAACCATCCCTCAACCCCAGCCCTAGTCCGTGGAAAAATTGTCTTCCATGAGACCAGTTCCTGGTAACAAAAATGATGGGGATCACTCTTCTAGGATTTCACAACCAAATAAAATATAACATTTCAGATTAACTATTGGCAATGCTAGATTCAGAGGGACTTCCAATAGTGTAATTTGTCACAAGGATATTGACAGAGCAGAGATGGCTTAAAGGCACCAAATGTTCAGGCTACACAGCTAACTCACTGGGCCTTCCTTCAGGCTCTTTAAGGCTAAAGCACAGTGTTCTTGTTGTAACCATACATTCCGGGAAACAAACTCACTCAGAAGGACAATGTAGATAGTGGAGTGCAGTTTATTACACCGGCAGGCCCAAGGCAGATTCTCCTCTTAGCCAAGGACCCTGACCAGTTTTTGTGAAAATCTTATATACCCTAAGTGTACATGCCCAAACCCAAATTTCCTGAAACTAGTCTGAACAAAGGAAAGGAAACATACAATCAAAGTTAACCTGTGATTTATACACCTTAAGCCTAGGTAGTTAACAGTGGACAATTATCAATAGGCTTGTGGTCATACCCCAATAAGCATAATAGAATGTATGACTCTATTCGGTTACATAGATATTTAGGGTATTCTTTTAGGAGATAAAGAGTCTAGGGACAAGCCCTGGGGCTCTTTCTTCCAGGGGACTGGTTTTCCAGTTGGTATGTCATTTCCATAGATACTGGGCATATAGCTCAAAGTCCAGAGTCCAGCCAAGATAGAGTCCTGCTTTCAAGATAGAGCCTGTTCTGTTTCCTCCTTCATTCTTATCTCCAACATTGTTGCCGTGTGACAGCTAACATTTTTCAGGAGCTTACCATTGTGCCAGGTATACCTATGCTACACACAAAAATTTTGAAAAAATAACATGTATTTTGTATATGTATATTCTGCAGAATAATATGCATATGATTCTAACCATAAAGTTTAATGTATAAAATTATATACCTATGACTAACATGTGTATTCAAACTATAAAAATACAGACTGAAAAGTAAATAATTTGATTCATGGTAGGAGGGAAACAGTTGTAAGGATACACATACAGAGAACACAGTAACTGTTTTATTATTATTTTTTTAACAGAAAAAGGAATTGAAGCACATACAATAAAATGGAGGAGGGTTATATCAGATTTTCTTCTCATTTCTCTACATCCTCCCTGGTCTGTTTGGGTGGTGGATACATGTATGTTTGTTGTGGAGTTCTCACTGGTTTTCTAAATAAAATTTCTGAAGTAACAAATTTCTAATAAGGTGGTCTAATCCTGAAACCCACACTTATAACCACTACCGTAATATGTCTTTCTAAAGAACACAATTTTTTAAACCCAATTCATTTGCTCTTTCCTCCTTCAACTGTACTAATCTTATAAAGGAAGAGGCATTATTAGAAGGAATTCTCTGACATCCTAAGTGCTTACAGACAGAATTTCACCACAGTTATATTTTCTGCCCAATTTGCTCTTCTTAAAAATTCTTCCTTGTGTTAGTAAATACTCTGAATTCTCTTACTAAAAATGAGAATCTTCTTTGATCCTTTTATTTCCCTTACTTCCTATATCCGATCTATCAGCCAGTTGAATTGGCTTTATTGCAAAATACAGCCCCAAACTGACACTTCTCCATCTCCACTGCCACCATTCTATGTAATGCCAACATTTCTTCTGACATGCATTACAGTAGACATAAGTATTTAGAGCAAAGGGAATTTTAAAGCATAAAAATTATTCCAAAATTATTGAAAGGGCTACTATACAAAAAAAGTGAAGCTACTGTGTTTCAGAGATCAGTAACTGTAGGAAACCACTACTGACCTTAGGGTGGGAGAAACATAAAGGAGGCACCTGTGAGGACCCAGGAGTCAACCTTCTATGCAGGCTCTTGGAGACTTTATTGCTGCTGCTTTAAGCACCGCTCACAGGGCTTAAAGAACCATGACAGAATTGATGAGAAGTCTGGGAGCCTGTACTTCCTCTACCTCCCCTACTAGAAGCACGAAAAATCTTCCACACTTCCTTGACTTTCTTCTGAGTCCCTCTCCTTGGCAGATCAAACTGGAATCCGAAGGCATGAGAGGCTCTGAAATAAAGTTTCTGCTTCCAGCCCCAGCCTTACTGGGGAGGATGAAGGTGGGCAGATATGGGACCAAGTCCACACACATCATTTCTACTGCAATCTCTAAATGGCGCTCTATTCTTCTTTGAATGAATGAATGAACATACTTAACATTTATACACATGTATTAAGATCCTTTTTTTCCCCCCCAAATCAATGGATGTTACTTAATTTATAATAAAACAATCTTAAGTAATTTCCTTACACCACTTCATAACCAAAAAATGACTAGCTCCAAGGCAAAGCAAAGAAAGCAAAAGACATAAACACATAGCTGTGGTAAAGCCTTAAGTCTCATAATGGAGGCCTAAATAAGGTGATGGAGAAGGAAATGGCAACCCACTCCAGTATTCTTGCCTGGAGAATCCTAGGGATGGGGGAGTCCAGTGGGCTGCCGTCTATGGGGTCGCACAGAGTCGGACACGACTGAAGCGACTTAGCAGCAGCAGCAGCAAATAAGGTGAAAATTGAGCAGAGGGTAAAAACATTTAAATCCTTTAGAAGCCAAGAGGTTTTCTCAGGAGTCTGAAGAATGAATAGAGATCCTTCATGGGGGGATAAAGAGAATAGCATTCCAGAAAAAAAAAAGGAGCAGATTATGCAACTTTTGCCAGAGACAAAAGCCAGGACATTCCCATATTTTTCTGCTTTGAAGTCTGTAGCTTTTATCTCACTTCAGCAAAATTACAATCTAATATTGTGTTTTTTTTTTTTTTTGTGAGAGGAGCAACTTTTAGACTGTTTATTTACTAGTTTAGATTCTACTTGGTATTAATATTATAAAATACTTAAAATGACTAATAAAGTACATACTGAGCATGTAGTACATACTGGACAGATTCCCCTCACAGTAGAGAGTCAAAGAGGTTTCCCATCATCTTCAGCATAAAATCCAAAAGCCTTATGATGATATTCAGGATCTTTCACAGGTGATTCCCACCCTACCTCTCCCTCAGTGTTCGCCTCTTCTCCCTCACTGTTTGCCTCTTCTCCCTCTCACATTTTCTACTCCATCCAAATTGAAGGGCTTGAATTTTCCAACTAGTAACATGCATTCTCAATATCTGTAAGAGGTTTCCCATCATCTTCAGCATAAAATCCAAAAGCCTTATGATGATATTCAGGATCTTTCACAGGTGATTCCCACCCTACCTCTCCCTCAGTGTTCGCCTCTTCTCCCTCACTGTTTGCCTCTTCTCCCTCTCACATTTTCTACTCCATCCAAATTGAAGGGCTTGAATTTTCCAACTAGTAACATGCATTCTCAATATCTGTGTGACTGCTTTCATTCTTGCAGTAAGACAACTTCCAGCCCCCAATTCCCATAGGATGTACATCTTTCTTTTCTGAAATAAATCTTATGAAGTCATCTCAAAGTAACTCAAACCTGCCTTATGGCACAAAAGAAAAAAAAAAAAAAAACTCACACTCATCTTTACATATAGAGGAATAAAGAAGTACCAAACAGTTGAAGAAGTCTAAAAGAAATTGAAAAACAAAAACAATAAACACCTAAGAAAAGAGATAATTCAAAGAAAAGAGAACCTCCTTAAACTGTTAGTATGTATGATAATTTGAGAAGATACTATTTTCACAAAAAATAAACATAATAATAAAGCAAGGAAAGTTCTATAAAAATGAAAAATAAGATAGGCCACTAAATGAATGTAAGAAGTCACTTTTCCCAGAAAAAAATATGCATATGTAGTTGGAAAGCCAATATAGCAGAGAAGGAAAAATTACTAGAAGCACAAAAAATCTTCCACACTTCCTTGACTTTCTTCTGAGTCCCTCTCCTTGGCAGATCAAACTGGAATCCAAAGGCATGAGAGGCTCTGAAATAAGTTTCTGCTTCCAGCCCCAGCCTTATTGGGGAGGATGTAGGTGGGCAGATATGGGACCAAGTCCACAAACATCATTTCTACTGCAATCTCTAAATGGCTCTCTATTCTTCTTTGAATGAATGAATGAACATACCTAACATTTATACACATGTATTAAGATCCTTTTTTTTCTCCCAAATCAATGGATGCTACTTAATCTATAATAAAACAATCTTAAGTAATTTCCTTACACCACTTCATAACCGAAAAAAATGACTAGCTCCAAGGCAGAGCTAAGAAAGGAAAAGACATAAACACATAGCTGTGGTAAAGCCTTAAGTCTTATAATGGAGGCCTAAATAAGGTGAAAAGTGAGCACAGAGTAAAAACAGTTAAATCCTTTAGAAGCCAAGAAGGTTTTCTCAGGAGTCTGAAAAATGAATAGAAATCCTTCAGGGGGGATAAAGAGAATAGCATTCCAGGAAAAAAAAAAAAAAGGAGCAGATTATGCAAATTTTGCAAGAGACAAAAGCCAGGACATTCCCATACTTTTCTGCTTTGAAGTCTGTAGCTTTTATCTCACTTCAGCAAAATTACAATTTAATATTGTGTTTTTTGTGAGAGAAGCAACTTTTAGACCGTTTATTTACTAGTTTAGATTCTACATGGTATTAATATTATAAAATACTTAAAATGACTAATAAAGTACATACTGAGCATGTAGTACATACTGAACAGATTCCCCTCATAGTAGAGAGTCAAAGAGGTTTCCCATCATCTTCAGCATAAAATCCAAAAGCCTTATGATGATATTCAGGATCTTTCACAGGTGATTCCCACACTACCTCTCCCTCAGTGTTTGCCTCTTCTCCCTCTCACATTTTCTACTCCATCCAAATTGAAGAGCCTGAATTTTCCAACTGGTAACATGCATTCTCAAGTTTCAATATCTGTGTGACTGCTTTCATTCTTGCAGTAAGACAACTTCCAGCCCCCAATNCTTTCACAGGTGATTCCCACACTACCTCTCCCTCAGTGTTTGCCTCTTCTCCCTCTCACATTTTCTACTCCATCCAAATTGAAGAGCCTGAATTTTCCAACTGGTAACATGCATTCTCAAGTTTCAATATCTGTGTGACTGCTTTCATTCTTGCAGTAAGACAACTTCCAGCCCCCAATTCCCATATGATGTACATCTTTCTTTTCTGAAATAAATCTTATGAAGTCATCTCAAAGTTACTCAAACCTGCCTTATGGCACAAAAGGAAAAAAAAAACAAAACACAAAACTCACACTCATCTTTACATATAGAGGAATAAAGAAGTTCCAAACAGTTGAAGAAGTCTAAAAGAGAATTGAAAAAAAGAAAATCAATAAACACCTAAGAAAAGAGATAATTCAAAGAAAAGAGAACCTCCTTAAATTGTTAATATGTATGATAATTTGAGAAGATACTATTTTAACAAAAAATAATAAACATAATAATAAAGCAAGGAAAGTTCTGTAAAAAATGAAAAATAAGATAGGCCACTGAATGAATGTAAGAAGTCACTTTTCCCAGAAAAAAATATGCATATGTAGTTGGAAAGCCAATATAGCAGAGAAGGAAAAAAACAAATATCAATCCAGGAAGACCAACAACAATAATAAATGAATCAACCAGTTCTCATATTTTTAAAATATTAACTTTGCTGTACATCTGAAACAAAACTCAATATTGTAAATTATCTATAGTTCATTAATAAATAATAAAATTTAAAAAGAAAAAAAAAAGAGTCAACTGTTTTGAAAACTACCCTCCTACTATAAACTAAAAAACAGGGCAAGCTGTATGAAGCAATGGTTTTCCTGGACATTAGACAATAGGCAATCTAGAAATAAGATGCCTGAAGGAAAACAAATAAATACGGTGAGCCCTATAACTGCCCTGGTTACTGCCCAAAGTCAGTAAGTTGATCAAATACAAAGAAGAGAATAATAGAGACTGGATATTGGATGAAGAGAGCTTTCTATATCTGAAGAAAGGAACCTTCACTTGAGTATGTAGGGTGGGCTATTAGGAAGCTGCTCAAAGAACAACCAGTAAACAGGAGTCTGAATGAGCTCTGGGTTGAGACCAGCAGAGAGAAGCTATATAATAATATCCTTTCAAGTACTTTGCCCAAGTCCTTGGATATCTTCTTAATAGTAAGCAAAACTACTCCTAGGTTAAAGGCTGCTCTGGACACTCTTCTGAATCAAGCTAAAATCTACTAATAATTAGTAATTGAACTATATGACTGAACAAAGCACAACACACACATAATGGCATGCTGCAGTCCATGGAGTTGCAAAGAGTCAGACACAACTGAGTGACTGAAGAACAACAAAAAGTCCCCCCTCCAGGAAGCTTACACATCTCTCTTACTTTCATCCATCAGAGGGCAGACAGAAGAAGCAAGAACCACAATCCCACAGTCACTAAAACGAAAGCATATTAGAGACAGTTAATCAGTATGAAAAATGCAGAAAGTTATATTCCAGATGAAAGAACAAGATAAAGCCTCAGAAAAACAACTAAGTGAAGTGGAGACAGGAAACCCTTCAGAAAAAGACTTCAGAATAATGATAGTGAAGATGAATCAGGATTCAGATAAAGAATGGAGGCAAGGATTGAGAAGATGCAAGAAATGTTTACTAAACACTTAGAAGAAATAAAAAGCAAACAGAGATGAATAACACACTAGAAGGAATCCATACCAGAATAACTGAGGCAGAAGAAAAGATAAATCATTTGGAGGGCAGAATGGTGGAAATCACTGCCACAGAACAGAATATCGAAAAAAGAATGGAAAGAAATGAAGACGGCCTAAGAGATCTCTGAGGCAACATTAAACAAATAAATATTTGCATTATAGGGTTTCCAGAAGGAGAAGAAAGAGAGAAAGGGCCTGATAAAATACTTGAAAAGATAATAACTGAAACATTTTCTAACATGGGTAAGAAAATAATCAACCAAGTCAAGGAAGCATGGAGAGTCCCAGATGGATAAACCCAAGGAGGAACACACCAAGACACATAGTAGTCAAACTGACAAAAATTAAAGACAGAGATAAAATATTAAAAGCAACCAGGGAAAATGACAATTAACATACAAGGGAACTCCTATCAGGATACCAACTGATTTTGCAACAGAAATTCTACAAGCCAGAAAGGAATGACATAATATGTTCAAAGTGATGATAAAGAAGCTACAACCAAGAATACTCTACCCAGCAAGACTCTTCTTCAGATTTGATGGAGAAATCAAAAGCTTTCCAGACAAGAAAAGTTAAGAGAATTCAGCACCACCAAACCAGCCTCACCATAAATGCTAAAAGCATTTCTCTAGGAGCAGCCATGAAGAGATGCCACAAGCCTAAGGTAAGAGAAACCCAAGTAAGATGGTAGGTGTTGCAAGAGGGTATCAGAGGGCAGACACACTGAAACCATACTCACAGAAATCTAGTCAATCTAATCATACTAGGACCACAGCCTTGTCTAATCAATGAAACTAAGCCATGCCCACAGGGCAACCCAAGATGGGTGGGTCATGGTGGAGAGGTCTGACAGAATGTGGTCCACTGGAGAAGGGAATGGCAAACCACTTCAGTATTCTTGCCTTGAGAACCCCATGAACAGTATGAAAAGGCAAAANTCTAGTCAGTCTAATCACACTAGGACCACAGCCTTGTCTAATCAATGAAACTAAGCCATGCCCGCAGGGCAACCCAAGATTGGTGGGTCATAGTGGAGAGGTATCACAGAATGTGGTCCACTGAAGAAGGGAATGGCAAACCACTTCTGTATTCTTGCCTTGAGAATCCCATGAACAGTATGAAAAAGCAAATGATAGGATACTGAAAGAGGTACTCCCCAGGTCAGTAGGTGCCCAATATGCTACTGGCGGTCAGTGGAGAAATAACTCCAGTAAGAATGAAGGGATGGAGCCAAAGCAAAAATGATACCCAGCTGTGGATGTGACTGGTTATAGAAGTAATGTCTGATGCTATAAAGAGCAATATTGCATCAGTTCAGTTCAGTTCAGTCGCTCAGTCGTGTCTGACTCTTTGCAACCCCATTAATCGCAACATGCTGGGCCTCCCTGTTCATCACCATCTCTCGGAGTTCACTCAGACTCACATCCATTGAGTCAGTGATGCCATCCAGCCATCT
>SJYT01069112.1:0-12917 GCA_006410635.1 Cephalophus harveyi | reverse complement strand
AATTAACAAATCTTTACTTTGATTACTTACATATGTTCATTTTTTAATGTGAATTTTTAAAAATAACAAAACATTCTATAAATCCTTTTGGTTCTTGCCAATAAGTGTATTTCTCAAGGCCTTAATTTGGTCATTTTTTTCCCCTAGGTATTCCCCTGAGGTAATAGGACAGCTTCTTAATATATGAGAAAATTTGATTCAGAAAGTTTCTAATACTGGAATAATATTCTGCCCTTTAGTGTTTAGGAAAGAGCTTACAAATTCCTTTATTAACATTATTCTCTCAGTTTATATTTTGGTGTTCAAAGCTACACTTGATATTTTATTATATTCTATCAAAGCCCAACATCTGAAGTAAATGAATTATTTTAACTGCATATTAAAATATGAAGAAGTAGTATCCTAAGTAGATGTTTCTAGTACTAATTGAATAAATATAAGTAGTATTTTATATATTAAACATTGTTAAAATGAATATATATTAAATAAACATGAATTATATACCTTTGTTATATATTATTATGCATTTTGATAAAATTATCTATTATTTCACTATGCTGGCATTGAACTATTAAAAACCACTTATTGGACTCTACTGCTTTCCTAGAATACACTAAATAGGCTTGAGGGGACATGATTTCCAGTTGTCTGATCTGTGTTTTTTTTAATAGACTGTGCTACTAGGGATAGTTTCTCTATTTGTTAATCATAGAGCATGATAAATAAATTACTTATTTCAGCTAGAATTACAAAGCCTTTGTCTTTTGATAAGTGAACCCCCAGGAACATAAAATCAAAGCTGAACTGAGCCTTTTAAAATGTTTTCCAGTTAAAATAGGTATGTTTAAATTACTTTATTGATCTTGAGGAACTGTACAATAGTCAGGATTCTTTATCACATCCATCCTGTATTTGCATTGCACTTATTCAGTACACATTCTTCCCTTTGGGATATACAAATGACTTTCTCATATATTTGTAGAATAAAGACATTTTTTAGTAAGCTTTCTGGGTAGTAAATTTATTTTCTAGTTAAGTTAACCTAGTTTATTATAGCCTGAATGTATGAAAAATGAATATTTTAGTCACTTAAAAGTACTTATATATGAGCTGTTAAAGCTTCTAGTCCTTAAAGCTATGATCTATTCCTAGATGGACATCTGACTAGAAGATGAATGACACCGCTTTTTGTACCCTGTCAGAATTATCATCTTCAATGGGCCTCCAAATTGCACTTTTAGTTCATAGCCTCCCATTATCACAAAACCATTTTCCCCTTTTGGGATAGACTTGAAATTAACAGCAAGTGTATTGTACGCTTATTCTCTCTTAATAATAGTTACTGGAATTGAAAATTATATCTTTACGATCACCAAATCTCTTTTCTGAATTGATACTTCAGAATTTTGGTACATTAGAATTACAGGGTTGGTCCCACTGTTCAACATAGAATCCCAGAAGGTTAACTTAATTATGGATTTCAAGTGTCTAAGGACTGAGGTCAACTATTTTCCACCTAATCTGAAAGAGAATGATAGGAATTGAACAGCAATGGGGGCAAGATACGTTATTAGATATCAAGATAATGTGCCTGCCAACAGGGATTGGTACACAGGGAAATATTTTCTTGCAAAATACCTTCCTGAAAGATTTTTATTTTAAAAAGATCCTCACCCCTTCTTAATGTTTTATGTTTAATGAAATCATAAGAGGAAGAGAAAGCTGTGGTATTTTGAACCTTTCTTCAACTTTAAACCTGCCTGATCGAAGACAGCAAGGTAGAAAACAGAGTTAACAATGCTTTTGTTACAAGATTCCTATTTTCAAAGTCATTTGTAGCAATTGCAGAATACATATTTTTCAATCTGTACTATTTTCTGAACTTTACATATATAAATATCTGGTGATTTTTCACTTGAATATATGTAACAAAATGGTAGTATTTATCTACTTACTAAATCAATAGACTAACTGTGATTTACCTGGTCCTATGGTGGGTTAGAGTCCATGGGGTCACAAAGAGTTGAACAGGACTGAGCACCTAAGCACATGGACACCCATGGATGGTACAAAACTGTGGATTATATCTTAAAAAGAGAGAAAGCTTACTTGATACAGAAAAAAGAGTTATGGCAAGGAGTTGTCAGTAATTGTATATGTATGAAAATGACAGTGATGCTAGAGACTATTTTAAAACTTCTGTGATATTGTTTTAAAATTATGAAACTTTTATTATTATAATTATTTTAGATTGCTCCTACATCCGATAATGACTTTGGACGATATAATTGCACAGCTACTAATCGTATAGGAACAAGATTTCAAGAGTATATTCTTGCTTTGGCTGGTAAGTATAACGTAGTAATTTCTGATATATCATAAAATATTTCCTGCAGTAAATAATTTTTATATTTTCATAATTGTGATACAGGTTACTATGAGAAAGAAAGAACTAGTGCTTAAAAAATGGTTCTATATGATACAGTGAGGACTTAGATTGTATTCACTAATCGAGATTAATTTTCATGCTGATTCTGATTACCCCAACTTTATATACAAATTGTTGGGAAACATTACTCAGCCATTAAAAAGAATACATTTGAATCAGTTCTAATGAGGTGGATGAAACTGGAGGCGATTATACAGAGTGAAGTAAGCCAGAAAGAAAAACACCAATACAGTATACTATCACATATATATCTAATTTAGAAATATAGTAATGATAACCCTGTATGCGAGACAGCAAAAGAGACACAGATGTATAGAACAGACTTTTGAACTTTGTGGGAGAAGGAGAGGGTGGGATGATTTGGGAGAATGGCATTGAAACATGTATACTATCATGTAAGAAGCAGTGGTACATATACAGCACTGTTTACAATAGCCAGGACATGGAAGCAACCTAGATGTCCATCAGCAGATGAATGGATAAGAAAACTGTGCTACATATACACGATGGAGTATTACTCCGCCATTAAAAGAATACATTTGAATCAGTTCTAATGAGGTGGATGAAACTGGAGCCAATTATACAGAGTGAAATAAACCAGAAAGAAAAACACCAATACAGTATACTAACACATATATATGGAATTTAGAAAGATGGTAATGATAACCCTGTATGCGAGACAGCAAAAGAGACACAGATGTATAGAACGAACTTTTGGACTCTGTGGGAGAGGGAGAGGGTGAGATGATTTGCAAGAATGACATTGAAACATGTATACTATCATGTAAGAAACGAATTGCCAGTCTATGTTTGATACAGGATACAGGATGCTTGGGGTTGGTGCACTGGGATGACCCAGGGAGATGATATGGGGAGGGAGATGGAAGGGGGTTCAGGATTGGGAACTCATGTACACTCATGGTGGATTCATGTCAATGTATGGCAAAACAAATACAGTATTGTAAAGTAAAATTAAAAAATAAAAATAAAAAAGAAATCAAACTATATTCATATAAAGTAAGATTCTTGTCAAAAAAGAGCAATAAAACATATCTTTAAAGAAATTAAAATTAATGTTTTAAAATTCTAAAATTGAAAGAATAAGTAGAAACTTTATTGTTAAAATTTAGTTATGTAACTTGCTGAAATATGTTTCATTTTGTATATATAAAAACATTCTAGTTCCTGTCTCTTATACACATCTTTNATTCATGTCAATGTATGGCAAAACAAATACAGTATTGTAAAGTAAAATTAAAAAATAAAAATAAAAAAGAAATCAAACTATATTCATATAAAGTAAGATTCTTGTCAAAAAAGAACAATAAAACATATCTTTAAAGAAATTAAAATTAATGTTTTAAAATTCTAAAATTGAAAGAATAAGTAGAAACTTTATTGTTAAAATTTAGTTATGTAACTTGCTGAAATATGTTTCATTTTGTATATATAAAAACATTCCAGTTCTTCCCTTAAAGCTTTAAATATATAGGTAAAATATCATACAGATTAAAGTTTACCTTAACTAGAAATCTAGCTATGTTTTCATTTGTATTTATATTATATATATATTCATATTTATGTGGAGGGATTGGGGGCAGGAGGAGAAAGGGATGACCGAGGATGAGATGGCTGGATGGCATCACTGACTTGATGGACGTGAGTCTGAGTGAACTCCGGGAGTTGGTGATGGACAGGGAGGCCTGGCATGCTGTGATTCATGGGGTCGCAAGAGTCGGACATGACTGAGCAACTGAACTGAACTGAACTGAAACACATATAGATTTTGCCATTAGTACTGATTAGAAACCTGGAAATATCCATTTTTATACTTTGTAAAATTCAGATGATGTAAATATAATTTATTATCTTCTAGTTCCAGGTGGGAAATGTCAGAAAATCACTGTAATATTATATTTTAATAGAATAAATAACCTCTGTGAAAATATTTTAAAATTTTTCAAGTGCAAATTAAATTATATAACTGTAATTTTATATTGCTATGAAGTATTTCTTTTTATATGTAGATATATCTTAAAGTCATTAGTTGTGAAGGTCAAAAGGGAAATTTAAAAGTTATGAAGCTAATAATAATCAAATTATTATGTAACTGGAAAACCTGCTCTTCTCCAATTCAAGTTTTATTTTACTACATTATGGATAAAGGAAGAGAAGGATTCTGTGGAAAGGTTTCAGGGAAAGAAATGATAAGGAAAACGTTAAGATTAGAGGGAGTTAAGATAGAAAGGAAAAGAGGCAGTAAATTATGAAATAAGGGAGAATATAAACCAGTGTGTACTGTCTACCAGGAAGTTATTAGAAAACTAATCTCAATGAAAATCATTGGAAGTAGACTGCATGCAGTTAGTCATATGAATAAATCTTTGTACAAGAAAACTAAATTCTAGAAAGTGAAATGTGTTAAATCACATCAAATTCATTTATAATAAATTTGAGTATTAATTGTAGTAATGAGAAGCATCCACTACTCACATTAATTCCAAGCTTTAGAAAATTAGGCAAATGTCCTTGTAGAAACTGTTTATAAATAATAGCTAGACATATGATTGCTATATATATTGTAGTTAATATAAATATATTAACATTGATATAATATTATATTTTATGTTATTGGAAATATAATTCAAATGCTCCAGTTATCCTCATATTCCAAAATTTTGTGATGAAAATATGCTAAAACTTTGTTTCAGAAAAAGATTCATTCAACAGAAATTGTTATGAACATATAAAAATGAATTGGACACTATGTCTTGTGTAGGAAACATACATCTATATATCAACATTAATAAATATAATTCCTTTGATGAGACTCCTTTATGTAATGCTTATAATGTTCAGTCTTTCCTACAGAGTTCAAACACTAAATGTATAATTTGATTTTAAATAAAATATTATGAGAAACATTATATAGAAATTGAAATATTTCAAAAAAATTTTAATACCACAGTTTAATATTTCATTGGCCTATTTGACCTAGTAAAAGGTAAAGATCATTTGACTTACCCTAAGGCGATGGCACCCCACTCCAGTACTCTTGCCTGGAAAATCCCATGGATGGAGGAGCCTGGTCGGCTGCAGTCCATGGGGTCGCGAAGAGTCGGACACGACTGAGCAACTTCACTTTGACTTTTTACTTTCATGCATTGGAGAAGGAAATGGCAACCCACTCCAGTGTTCTTGCCTGGAGAATCCCAGGGATGGGGGAGCCTGGTGGGCTGCCGTCTATGGGTCACACAGAGTCAGACACGACTGAAGTGACTTAGCAGCTTAGCAGCATCTTACCCTGTAACATACTACTTTGCTCCTAAAAAATGATAAATTAAAGCAGGCAAATTAGGGTGAAATTTTGTACTACATATACAGTGAGAAAATAAAAAGCTACATTTTTTATTTCAAAAATATATTCTCTATTCTTGATTTCCTTTCTTCCTTTTTTTTCCCCCTCCTGAATAATTAAGTCCTACATCTGGCTTCCCTGGTGGCTCAGATGGTAATCAATTTGCCTGCAATCCAGGAGACCCAGGTTCAATCCCTGGATTGGGAATATCCCCTGGAAGGAAATGGAGGCAATCCACTGCAGTTTTCTTGCCTGGAGAGTTCCATGGACGGAGGAGCCTGGTGGGCTACAGTCCATGGGGTCGCAAAGAGTCAGACACGACTGAGTGACTAACACTTTCATTTTTCACGTCTGAGCAAAGTGGGTATTTTTATGTGGATGGGATAGGGTATGGCAACCCAGCATATGATGTTTGACATTGAATGTAGTGAATGCAGTTAAATGGTTTTCATTTGTTCAGTGTGAGGTGTTGGAGCTCAGGCTTGGTGAAAGGATGTGCCTGTTTTAAGACAGAGATAGCAACCCAGAGAAGAGTATGGGAGCCTGATCAGAGTAAGGAGAGTTTTCAATAAAGAAATGGGGGCAGTGATGAATGATTAATTTCTGCAGTTTGTAGGGTTAGCATGACTAATATAGCATGGCTAATAAAACCAATATAATTATCTCACCTTTGGGGAAGAGATCAGTAAATGCAAAAATTAGAATGATCCAGAGCTGATGATTGAGTATTGGGGGTACTCTGGTCTTGTGTACATAGCTGGATAGAGAAAAGAAGTGGAGGGGTGTGTGTGTGTGTTCAACCACTTCTACAGGGAGCTTAGCTTTGCCAGGAATGTGATTTAGAAAAGAATTTTTAAGGTAATTCTACACACTGAGAGAACTTGAGAGCTACAACATCCCAATAACAAAACAGCACCCTTAGCAGCCAGTTCTTAGTTTTTAAGTAACATTTTTCACTATGAGAGTAGTCAAAGCTATGGTTTTTCCAGTAGTCAAGTACGAATGTAAGAGTTAGACCATAAAGAAGGCTGAGCACCAAAACTTGATACTTTTGAATTGTGGTGCTGGAGAAACTCTCGAGAATCCCTTGGACAGCAAGGAGATCAAACCAGGCAATCCTAAAGGAAATCAACCCAAAATATACTTTGTACGGACTGATGCTGAAGCTAAAGCTCCAATACTTTGGTCACCTGATGTGAATACTGGACTCATTGGAAAAAGACCCTGATGCTGGGAAATACTGAAGGCAAATGGTAGAAATGGTAGCAGATATGAGATAATTACATAGAGTCACTGACTCAATGGCCATGAATTTGAGCAAACTCCAGGAAACAGTGGACAGAGAAGCCTGGTGATCTGCAGTCCTTGGGGTCTCAAAGATTTAGACATGACTTAGCAACTGAAAAAAACAGCAGCTGAGAGTAGCTAGGTCTCTTTTTAAAACTGGCTACTTCTAGGACATCATAGATGATGAATGCACAATAGTATCTGATAATGGGATAACAATCTTATTTATTATGGACACTGCATTTTATTAAACAATTCATAAATTTCACTTGATTTGCCACTTTATTCCTTCAAGTCTTTTCCTACCTCCTTTTTTCACACAAGCTAATACTAGGACACCTACTGAGATCCCCTGTGCTATTCTTAACAGCTGATTTGTTTTAACCTCAGTTCAGGACTCTGTACTTACCCCTATTAAATTTCATCTTGTCCATTTGAGCTCATCCTTTTAACCTACTGAGATCCTGTCAAATCCAGTAGTTTTGCTGTCTTTCCCAGATTGATTTAATTCACAAATACCATGAAGCAGTATTTTCACCTAAGTCATGGTTCAGCCTATGCAACTTATTTTTAAGAATAGAGACCTTCTTACAGGTTAAGTTGGATCAATTGAACAGAATTCTGTTGATATGTAATTATAGTCAATCTACTTGCCCTTGTACCTGGACTACATTTTATCTAGACCCTTGTTCCATAAAATGTGAAAGCAGCTTTCTTCAACTAAATATAAAACTAAGGTTCTCTTCAGTTCAGTCACTCGGTCGTGTCTGACTCTTTGCGACCACATGAACTGCAGCACGCCAGGCCTCATTGTCCATCACCAATTCCCAGAGTCCACCCAAACCCATGTCCATTGAGTCGGTGATACCATCCAACCATCCCATCCTCTGTCATAACCTTTTCTTCCTGCCATCAATCTTTCCCAGCATCAGGGTCTTTTCAAATGAGTCAGCTCTTCGCATCAGGTGGCCAAAGTATTGGAGTTTCAGATTCAACATCAGTCCTTCCAATGAACACCAAGGACTGATCTCCTTTAGGATGGACTGGTTGGATCTCTTTACAGTCCAAGGGACTCTCAAGAGTCTTCTCCAACACCACAGTTCAAAAGCATAAATTCTTCGGTGATCACCTTTCTTCACAGTCCAATTCTCAAATCCATACATGACCACTGGAAAAACTATAGCCTTGACTAAACGGACCTCTGTTGGCAAAGTAATGTCTCTGCTTTTGAATAAGCTATCTAGGTTGGTCATAACTTTCCTTCCAAGGAGTAAGCGTCTTTTAATTTCATGGCTGCAATCACCATCTGCAGTGATTTTAAAGTTATGACCAACCTAGATAGCATATTCAAAAGCAGAGACATTACTTTGCCAACAAGGTCTGTCTAGTCACGGCTATGGTTTTTCCAGTAGTCATGAATGGATGTGAGAGTTGGACTGTGAAGAAGGCTGAGCACCAAAGAATTGATATGTTTGAACTGTGGTGTTGGAGAAGACTCTTGGGAGTCCCTTGGACTGCAAGGAGATCCAACCAGTCCATTCTAAAGGAGATCAGCCCTGGGATTTCTTTGGAAGGACTGATGCTAAAGCTGAAACTCCGGTACTTTGGCCCCCTCATGCGAAGAGTTGACTCATTGGAAAAGACTCTGATGCTGGGAGGGGTTGGGGCAGGAGGGAAAGGAGACGACAGGATGAGATGGCTGGATGGCATCACCGACTCTATGGACGTGAGTTTGAGTGAACTCTGGGAGATGGTGATGGACAGGGAGGCCTGGCGTGCTGCAATTCATGGGGTCGCAAAGAGTCAGACATGACAGAGCGACTGAACTGAACTGAACTGAACTGAACTAAATATGTAATATTTAATATGTAAGTTTCTCTTGCATAATCAATTTTGGGATATCTAACCTAAAAAATCTACATCTTTCTCTTTTTTCCTATACTATAAGGAAAACTTTTGTCTTCGAAAATTACCTGGCTTATAGTAGATTTAGATGAATTATTGAATGTATAAAGGTTTCAAATGCTTCATTTGATTTGCTTATTAGTCATATTGTGTGTATATGTTTAGTCGCTCTGTCGTGTTCGACTCTTTGCAACCCCATGGACTGCAGCCCGCCAGGCTGTAGTTTAACTGACAGTTAGCTGTGGTACATATACACAATGGAATATTCTTTAACCATTAAAAAGAATACATTTGAATCAGTTCTAATGAGGTGGATGAAACTGGAGCCTATAATACAGAGTGAAGTAAACCAGAAAGAAAAACACCAATACAGTGTACTAACGCATATACATGGAATTTAGAAAGATGGTAATGATAACCCTGTATGCGAGACAGCAAAAGAGACACAGATGTATAGGACAGTCTTTTGAACTCTGTGGGAGAGGGAGAGGGAGAGGGTGGGGTGATTTGGGAGAATGGCATTGAAACATGTATAATATCATAAGAAACAAATCACCAGGCTATGTTCGATGCAGGGTACAGGTTGCTTGGGGCTGGTGCACTGGGATGACCCGGAGGGATGGTACGGGGAGGGAGGAGGGAGGGGGGTTCGGGATTGGGAACACGTGTACACCGTGGCAGATTCATGTTGATGTGTCGCAAAACCAATACAATATTGTAAAGTAAAATAATAATAATAATTTTAAAAAAGTAAATGTGCAAATAAAATTGAAAACAATTTTTCAGAAGTTTAGTGTCACTACCTGTGAGGAGAAAATTTTAAACATATGTGATCAAATGATGTTAAAAGATCAATAGAATAATGATTTGATTTGGCATTTGGAGCAAACCAGATGGGTAAAGAAAGGAGGAATTTGCAGTTTCAGATGTGCTATAGATTGGGTATAATGTTAGATTAAGCTCACACTTGAAATAGGAAAAATATATAACATTTATTGTAAATAATGTGGCCACTCAGAGCCGAAGCAGATGAAACCCATTTCAGCATTATCCTTGAGGTGCATCCAGTTGATATATACACTTTGCATGGCAGGGTCTTACTAAATCTAGGAAACTCAGTTCTTTATATGAGAATTCCCTTAACATTTGGGACTTTAATCAGATGGAGACTGATAAATAAACCAGGAGATAATACTTTAATATGGAGACATGGCTGGTTATAAAATTATTTGAGAAACAGGGGAGAGGGAAGGCATGACTTCAAGGTCTTAATATACCTCAAGTGAGGTCCAAAGTCAAGACTGCAACTGCTCATTAGGAACTCTGCAGTCAAGCTACCCTTCTGTTGATTTCACAGCCCCTGGCACCAGAAATTGAATAGATGTGGAGTAAGGAGTCCAGGTACTTCTGTAATCCACATCTGTATGTGCTCTTGTCCACATGCACCTGCTCAGAAGAATAGGAATGGCACTCACACTGGTTCAGCATGTTAAACCACGAAGATGTGCCACTCATCCTAAATGCCTTTATGAAGATAACAACCATAGCAGCAAATGAACCTAGGGAATAAAGGTTTTAGCCTTCCATTTCTTTTGGTAAGGAGGAATAGCATAGTGATAGAAACGGAGGAGGTGTATCATTAGAAAGTATTTGAGATAAAGATTCAAACACCATTTTAGAAAAATTGATTACAAATATTTAGAAAAAATATTTAAAAAATCTTAAAAGATTGACAAATACCAAATTATTCTGATTGATCTAAGTTAAGTGATACTACACCCTCACTGCTGGGGAAAGAGCTGAGTCAATGTCTCTGAACCACTGTGTCTTAATTGCCATCTTCCCAGCAATCCAGGAAACCAAAGTTTCAGATGTAAAGACGTTGGGGTAGAAACTCAAAGCAGCTAACTTGTGTGGTAGGGAAACTAATGAAGAGCTTGTTGTCTGAAAAGAGAGTAGAACTGCAGAAAGTTTGTCCTTTGGGAGATCTTTTTAATTCATCGTAATAAGACAGAGAAGAAAGAGAGACTGAAAGTCCAAAGAAAAATAAAAGGAAGAGAAGAGCTCCCTGATGACAGTGTTCTGCAGAAAAGTAAAAGTAATATCATTTTGAGATGAAGGGTTTGGCCTTGGAAAAATCAGAGGTTGGACGTCCATGAATCCAGAAGTGATAGGGTACAATTTGAGTGAACAAACATGATGAGTTCTATAAGCCCCTACATTATCCTGACTCCTGAAGAAATACTGTTTTTTAATCTCATGATTCATCATCAAGTTGAAAATATTTTTAAAACATTTACTTAAATAAGATATCCTTTGTAAGTACATTATATTCTTCAACTCTCTTTTCCTCCACATGAATATCTTGGGGCATGTGCTTTCAAGATTCTGCTTTATAGGGAGTATATTCATTTTAGGATGCTGTTTTGTTGTTAGGCAGGGGAACATAATATTCGATGTATTGTTTTGAATTTGTTTCCAAATATCTATGTGTATGTATATCTATATATGTGTATGTATATATACATATAGATATGTATATGTGTATATATACATATAGATATGTATATCTATACATGCCTATATGTACATATAAGTATATATACATATAGATATGTATATATAGATATACATACACATATATATCTGCTTATTGCCCTCTTCATTATTAACCAGGTTGTTTATACTCTCACTTTACTTACTAGTTCCTTTTTATTTAATTGTATTGTTTTATTTTATCAGAATTAAATTCAGAGAAGCAACTCCTCTTATTATTTTACCTGTTACAACATATAAATGATTACCAAGAAAGATTTTTTATGTTTTCTCCTTTATACTTTGATCAAACCATCAAGCCATCAAACCATGTGACTTTAGACATATGCTTAAATATCAAAATTTACATCAATGTTATTTAGACACTGAAAGCTGTTGTAAAGAAAGGGTAAGTGGAATGATATTTGTAAATACCCTGTGATACATATCCCCATTAGCTTACCTGCACAACAGCAATTTTAATGCTGTTATTACTAACATTTTTAAAATAAAACTGATACTAAATGAGTTTTATTTGCCTAGAATAATACATCAACTTCACAGACGGTCCCTGTGTGACTCCTGGACTGTGACACCAACTCTCTGCTACTATACACAGCAAAAATTTCTAAGCTGAATCTCAGTATTGTATCTTTTACCTACCACTTGACTGAATATTGAAAGATGTCAGTGGATACAAAATAAAGTGATAGTAAGAATGTGGTTATCAGGGAAGGATAGCAAAACTGTGATGACTAATATTTACTAAGGGCTTATTATTAATATATTTCAAGTTCTGGTTTACATGTTTTTCATTACTTAATGCAAGTAACATCCCTAGTGTGGACGTTATTCTAATCTCCATTTTGGGGCGAAAAATACTGACTATGGAAAAGATTAACAAACATGTCCAAAGTTGCAGCTGACAGAAGACCAGACTTTGGATTTATAGATTCTGATGATATATATCCTGGCGCTTCACCCAATCCTATGTTGGTACTAGAAGAAATGAAAAGGAAAAGTAAATATAAATAAAGTGTTTGTACAATTATCCTTTTTATTCATTCAGTGATAGGTGGCATTCTTTAGTTATTGAGATAGAAGAATCTAGGAACTAATTTACAAAACTACGCTAACAATGATGGGAGCATTGTGGATGAAATTCAACATCCACAATCCCCATTTGAAACAGTGGGTTGTGTTTGATCATTTTTTAAAATATGATCTTCTGCTTGAATACACCCAGTGAGGTTAGATATTTCAGGATCTTTCTTTTTTTAATATAAATTTATTTATTTATTTTAATTGGAGGTTAATTACTTTAAAATATTGTATTGGTTTTGCCATACATCAACATGAATCTGCCACAGGTATACATGTGTT